>CM056507.1:17525596-18109296 GCA_029783415.1 Anisodus acutangulus | reverse complement strand
GCATTGATCTTCTTTAGCAGGGCGGGTCGCTTGAGTGTCAAAACCAAGCGGTGGTTGTTTTTCCTCGGCTTATCGAACCTCATGAGCCCATTTACCTTATTCCTTAAACCCTAAAACGGAGACATTTGTACAACAGGACATAGGACTCGACTTTGATTTTTGCTTTTCGATTTCTTTTCTCGTTTTTTTTATCTCGGAATACCACCTAAATAACTACGGTCAGAGAGTCAAATAGGTCGGGAAGAAAGAGTCTGAGGTCGGGTTGGACGACATAGATCTTGGTTGGTTCCACCACCACCAGAGATTGGACATATATATAATCTTTCTTCTAAAAAAGGAATTCTTATATATATATTTTGAAAATAGCTTGAGTTTAATTTTTGTACACCGACAATATATAAAAAAATTCTCTATAAGATCATCTTTACCTGTTATAGCAGGTAAAACATGTAGTGAGACTTGGTAAAAAACGTGATGAGTTAAACACTCCCTATCGAAAAAATTATATTATATTTTGTGTGTGTATATATATTATATTAAGATACATATCAAAATTATTTGTTATACATATATATAAATTAATCTTGAATTTCTTTAGCAAAATGCTTGATTTCGCTGCTGACTAACTATTTTCAAGATTACACATCCAACTTTTTCATGAAATATTGTTTATATTTTTTTCTGAGTGATCTAATAAGGAGTATTTAAATTCCTTTACACCTAAACTCTATTCATACAGCAAAGTGATAAAATGATGAGGTGTATACCTTTGGGGGGAGAAGGCAAAGGGGACAACATATTGGCAAGGTTAAGAGCATCTTCTTTTTGATTAATGATGTGATTGAAGCACAAATATCGACCGTACGTTGCTACACAAATGTGGGCATCCACCAAGAAATCAAGATCGACAGTCACAAAGACACCATCTTCATACATCTCAGCTGCTCCTTTAAGGTAAGGATGTGTGATGGTTAATTCAGGACCCATTAAAAGTCCTGAGTTGATGGTCACCATGTTGATTCCTCTGTCCATTGCCAATGCCCAAGCTGTCTTCTCTGCTAGTGTTTTTGACATTGCTTGCCACAACTGTACATTTTTAGCAAAAAATTATTATGATATGTAAGCAATTCTCTAATACTTTGAAATTTACACTTAAAGCTATATACATAGTGCAATAAAATTTTAAATCATTAGACTTTGATTCTAGCATGCAAGTTAATTTTAGTACTCCCTCCGTTTCAATTTATATAATATAGTTTAACTAAACACAAAATTTAAAAAATAAAAGAATACTTTTGAATCTTGTGATCTAAAACAAGCCAAATATATTTATTTGGTTATAATCATCTCGTCAAACGTAAAATATATGATTTTAAAGTTAAATTACTATCAAATAAGAAAATATGTCATTCTTTTTTGGGATTGAATAAAAAAGGAAAAAGTATCATATAAATTTGAACAGATGAAGTAGTATTTTCCATGTTACCATATACGACTTGTTACAAAGATTTACTTTACTTATTGTTGTAAGTGAACTTAACTTGATAGCGTAAAAAATATACAATGTCCAAAACTTAAACTCCATCTTAGTTTCAATACACAATTTATATAAAAAAAGAATTACATTATCAGGTTACCTAAAAGATATGTATAATTAAAAGTAATTGTTCTTAGTATAATATTATTAACCTAAAAAATAAACGTGTTAAAGTATCAAGATAATATGAAAAAAATTATGCTATTATTGTATATAAATTGAAGGAAATTAATTCCATGAGTTTATTTCATGCCAAGTATACAATACATATACAATTATACACAATCAATCTAGGCTATCTTAAGAATATATTAATCATGATAATTGATCTAATCATCCTATATATATGATTTAATTACAATATGATTGATAACAGTCCCCCACAGTCTTAGCAGGAGGTTCTCGTATGCTGAGACTGTCCCTGAAATCATCAAACAATACGCGCGGAAGACCTTTGGTGAAAATACCAGCAATCTGATAACGAGACGGTAAATGGAGAACACAGACTTGTCCACATACAACCTTTTCATGGACAAACAAGATATCCATTTCTATGTGTTTTGTGCGTTGATGCTGAACAGGGTTACCTGATAAATATATCGCACTCATATTATCATAATAAAACACAATTGCTTTTTCGATTGGACAATGAAGTTCTAACTGAAGATTACAAAGCCAACATGATTCGGAGACAACATTAGCTACCCCTCGATATTCTGCTTCAGCACATGACCGAGATAATGTCGGTTGACGTTTTGACGACCATGAAATGAGGTTGTCTTCTAGGAATACACAATAACCAGAGGTGGAATGTCGTGTGTCCGGGCAGCCACCACAATCAGCATTTGTATAAGATGTGAGTCCAGAAATGGTGGACTTATTCAGATGCAACCCAAAATCAGGAGTACCCTTAACATACCGCAAAATTCATTTAAGAGCCCCTATATGTTCTTTCTTCGGATCATGCATATGCAAACAAACTTGTTGAACTGCATAGGAGATATCGGGTCTCGTGAAGGTGAGATACTGCAATGCCCCTACTAAGCTGCGGTAATGTGTGAGGTCACTGTATGAAGTACTTATAGAGTTACTCAATTTCGCCTTTGTATCAACCGGCGTATGTGATAGTTTGCATGAGGACATATCGACTTTTTCAATGATTTTCTCGACATATTTCTTTTGACAGGGAAACATACCACCTGCGTATTGGGTTACAACAATGCCTAAAAATAGTTTAAAGGGGCCAAATCCTTCATAGCAAATTCTGAGGCAAGGAAGGACATAATAGACTAACGAAGTGACTTAGACGATGTTGTGTCATCCACATAAAGAAGAATATATGTCATTTCTCTTCTTATAAATGAACAAATACTGATCGGGCTTGCTGTGTGAGAACCCCAGTGTAGATACAAACCCTGCAAACCTGTTATACCACGTCCTGGGAGCCTGTTTCAAACCAGATAATAATGTTTTCAACATGCAAACATAATCCGGATGTGTAGGATCTCAGAAACCCAAAGGTTGGTGCAGGTAAACTGGTTCCTGTAGGTGACCATGTAAAAAGACATTCTTGATGTCCAACTGATGAATGGACCATGATTTTGACAAAGCCAAACTAAGAACAGTCCTGATAGTTGTTGGTTTAACTACCGGACTGAATGTTTCACTGTAAAATATATTAACGAGGAAAGAGAGTGTATTTACCCTTGGAGCGCAAACACAATGAGACTCGCGAAACCACCACAAGACACCGGGCAGCCTTGCTGCATGCGTTCACCGTGCCTGGGATGCATTCACAGCATTATCTGCAAATTGGGCCAAGCTTCAGTTCACACTAAATTTCTATTCATGTAATGCGTTCTCGTCCAAACAAGATTTGAAATGATAATATATATAAATTGGATAAGTTCCTTGTCTGATTAATGGAGGAATAGCAGATTGAGAAAACATCTAAATTATTTGAAACCAAATTCAAAGCAAAGAAAAGACTTCAATAGCATTCTAACGGATACTAAACTTATTTCTATATAAAGGAATATGTTAGTTGATTTTATTCATCAATAATATACAATATATAGTAGTATAAAAATATCTAAACTAGGTAACTAATCAACCTAATTACAATAGGAAATATAATTCTACCTAAAATAGGAGACATAATTACAATAGCAATACAATTCTACCTAAAATAAGAGTTATACAATTAATGTAAGAATATTTGGTGAATATTCTATTAAACCCCCGCAGTCGAAGCGGGAGGCTCATGAACACTGAGACTGGTTCGAAAATCATCAAACAGTATGCGCAGAAGTCCTTTGGTGAAGATGTCGGCAATTTGATAGCTAGAAGGAACATGAAGGACACGAACTTGACTACGAGCCACTTTTTTGCGAACAAAATGAATGTCCATCTCAATGTGTTTGGTGCGCTGATGTTGGACGGGATTGCAGGAAAGATATATCGCACTAATATTGTCGCAGTAGACCAGTGTTGCCTTTTGAATCGGGCAGTGAAGCTCAAGTAGAAGGTTACGGATCCAACAAGACGCAGAGACGACGTTGGCTACACCTCTGTACTTTGCTTCGACACTAGATCGGGATAGTGTAGGTTGCCTTTTGGAAGACCAAGATAATAGGTTATCTTCGAGGAAAGTGCAGTAACCAGACATGGAGCATCAGGTGTCAGGAAATCCACCCCAGTCAGTATCAGAATTAAGTAGTGAGACCAGGGAGTGCGGACCTGTATAGATGTAAGCTGAAGTGAAGTGTGCCCTAGACGTATCGTAAAATACGTTTGAGAGGATGCATGTGCGCTTCCGTCGGATTGTGCAAGTGCAAATAGATTTGTTGCACGACATATGATATGTATGGTCTCGTGAATATGAGGTACTGCAGGGCCCCATCCAGGCTACAATAGTGAGTCGGTATGAATACAGAGGGCCAGAATTAGCGCTGAGCTTGGAATTGGTGTCCACTAGCGTGTGGGATGGCTTGCAAGACGTCATGCATGAATGGTCAAGGATCTCTTCAGCGTATTTCTTCTGACATAGAAATAGGCCGCCAGAATGGCGAGTGACAGAGATGTCCAAGAAATAACTCAGGGGCCCCAGATCCTTCATAGCAAACTCAGATGAAATGAGAGACATAATGGACCGGCAGAGGGCATCAAATGATGTGGTGAAGATGATGTCATCAACATATAATAAGAGATAAGCCATGTCTGGACCATTGTTGTAGATGAACAGGGAATGATCGGATTTGATGTGTGAAAACACCGATAGAGGATACATAATCGGCAAACCGCTGGTACTATGCTCGAGGAGCCTGTTTCAGTCCATAGAGCGATTTCAGAAATACATACATAATCCGGAAGAATAGTATCCCTGAAACCCATAGGCTAATGTATATATACTGTTTCATGAAGATCCCCATGTAAGAAAGCATTTTTGACATCAAGTTAATGAATGGGCCAAGACTTGGATAGGGAAATACTGAGGATGGTCCGGATGGTTGCGGGATTTACGACCGGGCTAAAAGTTTCATCACAATCCACTCCCACCTATTGAGACATGCCATCACCTACAAGACGATCCTTGTACCTCTCAAAAGAACCATTAGATTATTTTTATGTTTAAAAATTCACATAGAACAAATAATGTTCGCATTAGGTGGACGACGTACTAGGTCCCACGTATTATTATCAATAAGAGCATTATATTTGGCAATCATTGTGGCTTTCCAATTTGGGTCGGACAAGCCATCCTTTGGATTACGAGGGAAGGGGAAGGGAAAACTAAAATGGATAGGTTAAACAACCATTTAGGTTTGGAAATTTTGTGCATGGCACGGGTTTCCATTGTCCAAGAGCGTGCCTCAGGATGCGGGATGGAAGGAGGGGGTGCCGCAAAACTGTCAGGAATAGGAGGAAGGGCAGATGTGGTGGGGCCGGCTGGCTGAGGCTCAGTTTGCTGAGAGGTGTCTGCGGTATCACCCTGAGATAGGCTGTTCCGAGCCACTGTCAGCGGAACCTGGTGGGCAGTGTGTCTCGAACTGACCGTAGTGTGTTCGGGTGTCGAGGACTGGGACGTCGGATTATGTAAATGATGAATTAGAAGGGGGTTCAGCCATTATTTAAGAAGTCATAGGGATGCCGATGTGGCGAGCTTAGTGAGGCAAAAGGGAATTGAGACTTATCAAATAGGACATGGCGTGAAATAATTATTTTACGGCTTGATAAGTCATAGCAAGAGTAACCACGATGATTGGTGGGGTAACCCAGAAACACACACGGAGAAGACCGGGGTTGGAGTTTGTAGTGGTCGGATGGAGAGGATAGCAGAGATATCTAAAAATACGCAAGTGTTGGTAGGAGGGGTTCCTACGAAACAGAACTTGAGTGAGCGACCATAGAGCTAGAGACTTGTTTGAGATTATGTTGAGGAGATAGGTGGCCATAGAGAGTGCGTAATTCTAGAATTGAGGGGAAATTGAGGCGTGGGAGAGTAGGGCACGAATTAGGTTATTTATGGTTCAGATTTATCATTTTGGAAGGAGGTGTGAGGGAAGGAAAAACAAAAGGTAAGACCATTTTTGAAGAAAAACTGTTTGAATTGGTTATTATCGAATTTCCTACCATTGCCACATTGAAAATATTTAATGCTCTTTTCAAATTTTGTTTTTACGAAAGTACTAAATGAGGAAAAAATAGGGTAGACCTGGGATTTATTATCAATTGGAAAAGTCCATAGAAAATTGGAATAATCATCCAAAAACAATACATAATATCGATGGCCAGCCGTACTTAAAACATGAGAAGTCTACAAATCACTATGTATTATATCGAAAGGCATTAAAGTACAATTTGTGGATGCATAAAATGGTAATTTAACATGTTTCTCAAAAACACGTGATTCATATATAAGAGTCTTAGAAATACAGTTTCATTGAATAAAGTTAGTATTCTTAAGGGAGCGTAAAACAGAATCTCCCGGATGTCTTAATCTAGAATGCCATAAGGAAGACAAAAGAGTAGCAAAGGTTGATGGAATGGAGGCTGGTTTGTTGACGGCATTTGAAATAGGGTAGAGATCTCTGGTGCTGTCACATCTCATTATTCGTCTTCCTATCGTAAAATCCTTCACAGAAAACCCAAAAGGATCAAAGTCAAGGGAAATATTATTATCAGTTGTGAAATGCCGCACAAAGATTAGATTCTTAATGAGTTTAGGGGCATAGAGGACATTTTTTAAAATTAGAGCTGGATGTGGTGGGGATAAGGATGAATGACCAAAACCACGAATAGGAATGCATTGTCCACTACCAACAATAATATTTTGATTTAAATTACTCAAAATTGGAATAAGACGAGAGAGTACCTTGTGATGCCGTCATGTGAAATGTAGCGCCCGTGTCCATTTACCAATTTTCGTCTGGAGCGTTGAGTGACATTGTGTTCATAGCTTCCTCAATGTCAGTTGGTGTCATAAGTTGAGGGCAGGGGGTTTGTGTTATGTAGGCATGTTGTGGACGTGCGCCGAGTATGCCAGGTTGGTCCTGTCGGGTCGGAGGTGGAGTCCATGAGGATATTGAATACGGGAAAGAAGGAGAGGCCTATGACGGTGGGGCCCATGTGGCCACGATGGGTAGGCAGCCCATATCAGAGGATGCTTCCACTGCCGTGGTCGCTGCTGGTTATTTTCTGCCAGCGGGCACTATCCCTTTTCGCTGTCGTTGCTTTCGAAATTCCATCTGCCATGGCCCTTGCCGGACTGCCTCCATCGATGGTTGTTACGGGTCGATCCAGCCTACTGTCGGTCCTCGGGTCGGCAGTGCTGGCTACCAGAATTGGAGGCCCTGCCGTCAGCGGAGCGCCCGACGGTGGTGGTGAGCGCAACGTCTACAATGCTGACCTGAGTGGTGTTGCGTTTGATTTTCCGGGTTTTCTCAAGAATTAGCTTCGAACGGGCCTCATAAAATGGTGGTAACGGCGTGCATTGCTGAAGGATAGTAACAACACCGTCATAGGATTCGTTCAAGCCTACAATAAGTTGTATGACCAATCGCTGATTAGTGACTAGTGTGCCAACGTTGGAGAATTGGTCGGAAAACATCTTGAGTTCTTGAAAATATGCAGATACGTTTGGGAAATTGTCTTGATGAACGTCCCTGAAATGATTTTCAAGGTATAACGCACGTTGAGTTTTGTTGTCGTGAAAAATACTTTCCAAACGTTCCCACGTTTGGCGGGCAGTGGCACCTATCTCAATGATTGTGTGCAACAAATCATTAGAGATCGTGCCATATATCCACTGGAGGATAGCGACATCCAAATGAGACCAAAGTGCATCATCAGAATTCGAAGTCGAGGGTGGGTCTGTGGACTTTGAATTAGGAGGGATGATGTGGTCTATAACTTCGTAGACACGACAATGGATCTTCGTAGACAGAAGCATCTCCCTTTTTTTTTGTGAAGGAAGTAATAGCAAGAACTGGTCTCTGTCTTGGTTGGAGTGTTGGATGACATTGGTGTTGACATTGGAGAGGTTTCCATCAGTGAATATTGAGGAGAAAGTTTTGGGAATTTAGGGTTTGAGATTGAGATTGGAGTTTGATTTGGTGAATCCATCGGGTAAGAGAATGTATCCCCGATGTGATTGTCCCTTTTTTATGGAAAAATTCAAAAATGATAAAATGATAGCAAATGAGAGGAATATTTATACACATGGCTAACATTTCTTAGCAACAAAAATCCCTTAGTTTTAGGTATTTTATTTTTACACAATAACTTACACCTAAAAAATTGAGATAAACATCACGGAAAATATTGGGATAAACATCACAGTAGGAATAAACTACAATCTTATCATTTTAAATTTAGAAATTCTGTAAACAAGACATATAATATGGAGTAGGATCTGATATTTCAACGATCAGATAAACACAACATCCCAACACATATCACATTTTGAAAATGTCAACAACAATGTTAGCAACATTTTGGACGACACAAGTATTTTGACCCCACAAGAATTTTCAGATTTGGCAACTAACCAAGACACGTTTTATATGCACTTTATGAGTTTGACCATTGGACCAATGTAATATTTTCCCATCGTGTCCTTGGTCTAATCATATAACACATATAAAAGAATTTTCATATAAAAAATAAGAATACTTTTATGGTATTCTCAAATCTCTTTTGAAGCACTCGATACTCCTATAGAATAGGAACGATATCTTTTCACGATCTTGGACCATTTTTCACAGTTGCCTGCTACATAAAGGCTTTGCCTTATTTTGATACTCCATTTTTATGATATATATATATATATATATATATATATATATATATATATATATATATATATATATATATATATATATATATATATATATATATCATCACAGGGAACTGTATCACATTGAAAACATATTCTTATTGCATGGTCATACTTGTGTGACCAAAAGTTATGCACTATACAACAACAATAATCAGTTAGTGATATAACATAGGTAAATGTCACCCGAAATGTTAGACAACGTTTCAACCGATATTCACCAAAAATGCCTTCTTTTAAGAGATTACAAAGACCAAGAGATTTCTTCAAACTAGAAAATCTCTAATGGTCCAAAGCTTTTGTAAAAATATCAGCTAGTTGATGAAGAGTGTCAACATGTTCAATTTTAACTAGATTTTTTTTAACTAAATCTCTTAAAAAGTGATGTATAATATTAATATATTTTGTACGTGAGCGCTAAACTGGATTTTTGGAAATATTTATAGCACTCAAATTATCACAGTACAAAATTAAAATGTTGCTAGTTAATCCATAGTCGTCTAACATGTGTCTTAGCCATATTAATTGAGAGCAATAACTTCCAGCAACTACATATTCAGATTTAGCAGTTAAAAGTGAGACACAGTTCTGTTTACGACTATACCATGAAACAAGGTTATTTCCAAGATAAAAATATCCTCCACTTGTACTTTTTCTATCATCTACATCTCCAGCCCAATCTGAGTCACTAAATCCTATTAAGTTAGGATTAGTGTCTTTGGAATACCAAATTCCCAACTCACATATGCCAGCAACATATCTAATAATACATTTCACGGTATTTAAGTGGGATATTTTGGGACAGGCTTGAAAACGTGCACAAACACAAACACTAAACATAATATCTGGACGACTAGCAGTAAGATAAAAAAGGCTACCTATCATAGATCGATTTAATGTTGGGTCGACATTTTCACCAACATTATCCTTACATACCTTCTGCGATGAACCCATTGGAGTCTTCATTTGTTTAGCGTTCTCCAAACCAAATCTCTTAACTAGATTCTTGGCATATTTACTATGTGAGATGAAAATTCCATCATCACTTTGCTTTATCTGCAAGCCTAAAAAAAAGGTTAATACCCCAATCATGCTCATTTCAAATGTTGATGACATAGTTTCAATAAATGAATTTAGGTACGACTATGAGGTCAACCCAAAAACTATGGCATCCACGTAGATTTGAGCAATTATTATATCTACACCATGTCGTTTAATAAATAAAGTACAATCAGCTTCGCCACAGTTAAAACCAAATTCAATAAGAAAGTTAGTTAAACGACCATACCATGTACGAGGGGCTTGTTTCAACCCATACAAAGCCTTTTTGAGCTTGTACACATAGTGTGGATGGTAAGGATCTTCAAACCCTTTTGGTTGTTCAACATAGACTTCCTTATCTAGATAACCATTTAAAAAGACACCTTTTACATCCATTTGATGTAGAGTAATTTTAAGACAACAAGCAATAGAAAGTAAAAGTCTAATTGATTCAATTCTAGCTACAGGTGCGAAGGTTTCATCAAAATCAATTCTTTCAACCTGAGTATAACCTTGTGCAACTAGACGTGCTTTGTTTCTAACAATTGTTCATGATTCGTCTAATTTAATTTTAAAAATCCACTTAATTCCAATTACATTTGTATTATTTGGACGCGGAACCAAGTCCCAGACTTCATTTCGAGAAAATTTTTCAAGCTCTTCTTGCATTGCTTGTATCCATAAATTATCTTTAAGTGCTTCTACAACATTCTTTGGTTCTAATGTAGATATAAAACAAGAAAGAATAACCTCTTGGTATATGGTTGACATACGCACATACCTTACCATTTCTCTATAGTTGAGTGGTTCTTTGCCTCTTGTTCTAATTCCTTCAAAAACTCCCCCTATCACTTGGCCCATTGGATGATTCTTCATAATCCTTGATGAGGGTCCCTACGAACTTTGTCTAACAATTCAACACTCGACTCCTCAACTGTGGCTTCTGTGGTCTCTATTGCTGTTTCAGATGTTGCTCCAGGTGTGGCAACATCCGATTCTTCTACAATCTATGGACTTTCCACTGTATATACAATGTTATTTTCAATAGTTTTTCCTAAAACATCAGAAAGATAATCAAAGATAACATTTATAGACTCTTGTATAGTTCTGGATCTCAGATTGTATACTCGATAAGCATGACTATTTTGTAAATAGCCAACAAAAATTTATTTATCACTCTTAGCGTCAAATTTTGCCAAATGATCTGTGTCATTTAAAATGTAACAAATACACCAAAAACATGAAAGTAACACAAATTTCGTTTCTTTCCATTTATAATCTCATAGGGTGTCATCTTTGTTCCTGACCTTAAATAGGCTCTATTAGCGATGTGATTAGCAGTATTCAAGGCTTCTGTCCATAAACATTTTGACTAATATTAAGAACTAAGTATAACTCTATCCATTTCTTGCAATGTCCTATTCTTTCGTTCTTCAACCCCATTTTGTTGAGGAGCTTTGGGGACAGTAAACTCATGAAAAAATCCTTTTTTCTCACAAAAATTTGTGAATGAACTATTTTCAAATTCTTTTCCATGGTCGGATCTAATCCGAAAAATAGGAGAGTAGAATAAATTTCTAATTCAAGAGTGTAAGATTTTAGACATGTCAAACGTTTGCAATTTCTCTTTCAAAAAGTATATCCAAGAATATCTAGAAAAATCATCTACTATCACAAAGGAATACCGCATGCCTCCTACACTGTTTACTTTAATTGGACCCATTAAATCCATATGTATCAATTGAAAACAGTGAGACATACCAGAATGTTGTCCGTCATGTTGGACAATATTATGAGAGAAACATGTTTGCTTATATTTCAAACAATCTTCACAGACAGTTTTACCTTTATGGATAAGTTTGGGTATGCCTCTAACCTCTTCATATGAGACCAATTTTTCTAAATTACGATAGTTGACATGCCCCAACTTTTGACACCATAGTGTTGTGTCATCGATCATAGCATTGTTGCATATTTCTTATCATACAACAAGATAACAATTGTCACCTGTTCTTGTACTTGTCATGACACATATATTTTCTTCATTCGTAACTTTACATGCATTCTTGTTAAACTTTACCTCAAGATTATCATCACGCAGTTGACTAATACTAATCAAATTAGCCATTAAGCCCTCAACGTGTAAGACATTTCTTAAGGCTAGAAATCCAGGAACATTCGAGATCCCTTTTCCAATTATTTTGCTTTTACTGCCACCTCCATAAGTCACGTTTCCTCCATTGAATGACTTATAGTTCTTTAGAAAACCTTTTGTACCTGTCATGTGGCGAGAACATCCACTATCAAAGTACCAAGAGCCTGAAATGTTAGTTCTTAATGCAGTTATGACAACATTACAAGTTACATCTTTTTAGGAACCTAAACTCTCTTAAAATATTTTTTACCTTTTGGCTCAGAAATGTTACTTCGATGTTTATCCGGAGTGTTGGACAACAATTTAGGCAACCTTTTTCTCATAGAATTTTGAAGTTTGAAACAGTATGGTTTAAGTGTCCAGGGGAGTTACAGTGATGACATATAAACTTCATATTCTTTGACATATATGAGAACATATTATTCATCCCTTTTTCTTTTACAAAGCGTATTTTGTCATTTTTAACAAAGACATTAGAGCATATGGTTTTAAGAGAGTTTGCGTACCCAATACCTGCATGTGAATGTTTACTAAAGTTGAGTATCTCATTCAATTTAGAAGTCCCTGTGTTGAGCTTGCGGAAAGTTGCTTCGGCTAAATCCAATTTTGCACGAATCTTACCAAATTTAATATCCTTTTTGGTAAGAGCAATCTCAAGTCGGGTTATCGTGCCTGTTAATTCTAAATTCTCATGAGTTAAAGATTTTACATTTTTGTCAAGTTGCTTAGATTCTATGATTAAGGCTTTACAAATACTTTGTAATTCATTAATCATATCATCTTTGCATTCAACTTGATCGATATAATCAACCTCACTAACAGAAATAGAACCACTAAAGCAATTAACATCAGAATAATTAAAGAATTCATACCTTTCGGATGTCTCTGAGGATGTTGATGTCGTTGCTGATGTTGGAGCAAATGTCGTGACATCTGAGACAACATTATATACGACATCTTCATTATCCGATAGAGACTGTTTGAAAACAGTGGCCAACATTGCTTGTATTTCAATTTCACGATCTCCTTCCTCTTCTTCTTCATAATCACTAAGAGAAACCCATTGGTTCTTACCAAATTTTTTAAGAGTGTTTGCACATTCGTTAGCATAATGACCCCAATCTTTTCATCATCTAACAACCCTGAAGAGGGTAGGAATAGATGACATATTAACATATTCATATGTAGGTTTAGCAAATAATAGGCATGTAGTACGGAAACAGGTATTATTAACTCAAAATTCATTTTTAAATAAAAGTCTATAACCTTCTATCAACATTTAACGTCATAATTGCAGAGATGTATACTTATCAAGTTTATAATTAGAAACACATAGTCTGAAAACATATCTCTTAGCAGAATTTTAAGATCACCGGAGATACTCAACCCACCCTGGCTCTGCCTCCCTTTTTTCCTCTCTGGTGACGGGATAAATGGCCTAGGTGCTGGGAGTTTCTCGACAGACTCTTTCTTAAATTTTCTTTTAAGAGATGGTGTTTTATGGACTAATATGGTTCTTAAGTATAAGCTTTCAAAGTATTTATCTTCTGGTATTATGATATTAATCTTGATATTGGCTATAGACTAGAAGAGTTTTTAGCTAGATATGAGAGAGTGTTTCAAAGATTGAAGCTGTTGTATTTCGAAAGATGATTTCAGATGTTACAATGAGGCTCTTTATATAGATAATCTCGGTTGCCTTTCACTATTGGCATGTTGAAAAGTAATAAAGTCAATACATTATTGTTACAAAAGTCCTAAAGCAAATAGTGCTTTGTCTCTTGTCCTTTCATGCTTTTCTTAAAGTTGTTTGTCATTGCTGCCAATTTTGTTTCAACTTTGTTGGCTTGTCATCTTCTGTCTTTGATTCCTTGTGGGTCCAACAACTTTTTCTTTCTTCCACATGCATCTTTACATGTGTCTTCTTTGCACATAGGCATCTTTTGTCTGTCTTCTGTTCACAAAAAGATGATTTTTTTCTTCGACGATACTCCTATAGAATAAGAACGATATCATTTTAATTTTTTGATACTCCTATAGAATAGGAATGGTATCTTTTAGTAGTATGATAATACATGGGCTTTACTGTAGTTTGGACTATATTGGGCCATATTAATTTGTTATATTGTGGCTTTCTGTAGTTTAAACTACATTGGGCCGTTTCATTCAAAAATGATTAGGTGATCCTTCTATTTTCATAGTAATCTGCGTAATATCCTCTTTTATGCTTATAACAAGCCTTTTCATCTGGCCTATTAAGAGTTTGTACTGTTCTACTGTCTCGTTGGAGTATTTGTGCTCCATCTTAGTGATTCTATCATGCATGTTGGTAAGGTGTGTCGTGTCTTGTGAGAGTACCTCGTTGTTGTAGTATAGTGTGATAATTTCTTCGGTTTTTCCTCCTTTGGAGTTTCCAATAATGTTGGCTTTGCCTACTTTTAGCATATCTTCAATTTTTGATTTCAGGGTTGATAGTCCTATGTCTCTTTTGTCACTGAGCCATTCTTAAAACTTTTCTATAGTACATGGTATTTTCATTTTCAGGTCTTTGTCATCTCCGCTTATATTGCTATTCCTTCCTGTTTTAAATAGTTGGCATATAATGATAGGTTTTCCTGTTAAGTCTGTCGAGGCGTCGAACATTTGTATGCCGTAGATACCTCTTCCAAATGATTCCATCATTAACCTAGCAGATTTTACTAAAACATTAGGTAATTTAGCAATATTATAAAAAGTTTCATTTACTAGTATTTTATCTATAAATTCGTAAGTAAATAGTTTAAGAACTGTATCAGGGTTTGATTTTTCATTGCATAAAAACCTTGGGTATTTGCTTAATTTTGCACTTCTTAAAATGTGTGGGTTTGATTTATAATCATAAAATTTATTAATTTGCTCGTAAGCTGTAATATACTCAGGTGAGAATTTCACTTTGTCGCACATTGTTATTGCCGTTGAAGACGATGCTATTATGGGTTATGGTATAGGGGTTGGCATGACTGCATGTTTAGATGTAAAAGTCTTTGGTTTTTCTGTAGGGGTTTGGGAAGATTTCAAGGTTTGTAGGGTTTTGAAGTCTTTAAAGGCTTCTGTCAGCTGTTCTAGCAAGTGTGTATTTTCTTCCATTTTGGTTGTAATAATTTTTTGGTTTTGTTTGATGATTCATGTAACATTGGTAATATATTCTTCAAATTTGTCACTGCTGGTTGACATCGTTGTACCTGCTAAGAAAATCAGCTAGAATATTCTTAATCCTCGATATATTTTTGATAATAAAATCGTAACAATAAAAGAATGATTGCCATTTTCTTCTTTTATTTAGTTCTGACAAAGGGTCTATTTTATTTGTAATGAAAGCTCTTACTTGGGTGTTATCTGTTCTAACGACGAATTTTACTGGTAATAGTTGATAATTGAATCTCTTTATTCCAAATTTTACTGTTAATAGTTCCTTCTCGTTAATATGGTAATTTTTCTCATTAGGCTTCCATGTTCCGCCTCCATATCCACAAATTAGTGGGTTTTCTTTATCTATATCCTCTTTATCATATGGTATGAGAACTGCTCCCCATCCTATATCACTGACATCAGTAAAAAGTTCTAGTTGATCTAGTTCTGTTGGTATTCTATGTTTCGGCAAGGCTTTTAATTTTTCCTTGATTTTATTTATGGCTTTAGTATGTTCATCCTTCAATTCAAAAGTTATATTTTTTCTAGTTAGTTCCTGTAATGATTTTCTCAAAAGTGGTAAATCCTTTATATGGTCTGAGGCATAGTTTACTGCTCCTAGAAATTGTTGTACTTCCTTTTTGCTCTCTAATTTATCTTTAAATTTTTTTTATTTTTGTTACAATGTGTTCCTGTAATTGTAATCCTTCATTATCTATTATGTATCTCAAAAATTCTATACTATTTTTGAAGATTTCAGATTTCTTTTCAGATAATAATATTATATGCTGTTTCACAGTTTTTATAAATTCTTCTAGATGTTTTATATGATTTTCCAAATCATCACTATATATTAATATGTCGTCAACATATACTATACAGTTTCTGTTAATTTTCTGAACACTTGGTCCATTCTTCTTTGAAATATTTGTGGTGCATTCTTTAATCCGAAGGGTAGTACATTCCATTCGTAGTGTCCTTGACGAGCACTAAATGTTGTTAAAAATTTTGATTCATTTTTTAGTTTTATTTGTCAAAATCCATTTTTACAATCAAATTTACTGAACCATTTTTTATTCCCTAATCTGTAATAAGGTTTCTTTTGTATGGTAAAAAATATCCATCAAATACAGTTTTCTTGTTTAACTCTCTATAGTCAATCACCATTCTAGCCTTTTCTCTTTTTTGTTCACTATGTTTTCTAACTAAAAAGGCTGGGCTACTATGTGAGCTTTTACTTTTTTGTATTAATTTTAATTCTAATAACTCTTTTAGTTGTGTTTCAAAATCCTTCTGATCTATTGGGCTATATCTAATAGGCTTAGATCTAACTATATCGCTAAGATTTATTAGTTTGATTTCAGCATATATTTTTTATTTTTCCCATAGTTGCATCAGATTTTCTCCAAAATTTATTTTTAGTATATTGAGGAATTTTTCTCTTAATAACTGTAGGTTATTATTCATATCCGATCTTATGTTACATATTTTTAGTGTATGTATTGGTAATATTCTCTTTAGTATTATCCATTTATTACAAGGTGTTTGTAGGCTGAAAGTATTATTATTTTTACTTGTGTCTTAAAGTAGTCTAGGAAATTGTTTCCTAACAATACTTGTTTCATATCATTTAGTTGGTATATAATTGGTAGTCTAAATATTGTCTTTCCTAATACTATTCTCATGTTTTCTGCTACTATATCTAATTCTTTTGTTTGTTCGTGAAAGCCTGATACTTTTGTTCTATGTGTTTTAGATCTTTTCCATCTGTGTGGTTATAATACTTCTTTCTTTGCTAGACATAAGTCTGCTCCACTGTCAATAAAAATCTTTTATTTTATCATTTTATTAGGTTTGTATTCTATATGAGCTTTTATGTAAATTGCTACCATCTAATTATTATTTCGTTCTAAATCCATTTCTCTTAATCTTTGTTGAAGCTCTTCATCTTGTTCCATTTCTTTTACTTCTAGCAATTTCTTCCATCTTATCTCACTTAACCTTTCTCCTATTCTGCTAAGGCTTTTTGTAATCTTATTGTACCTATCACTATAGTATCTATTTCCTATTGCACTATTAGTTGTAATAAGCTTATTGCGAACATACCTTTCATATTGCATCCAGTAATCTCTTTCTTCTAGTAACTTTCTTTCTTCTTGCGACTTCATTTAGTCAGAACTATTTTTCACTTTCTGAGTTTTCGTTAAGGAAATTAATATTTTTTCTGATTCACTTTTTTCATCAGTTTGATTGACATAAAGATCTTCATATTCGCACCAATTATTATTTTCTTCTTTTATTTGTTGTAGACTCATTATAAATTGTGTCGTGTCTATATATTTTACACATTTTTTCTTTAGTTTTGGGCATTTATTAGCATAATGTCCTTTTTCATTGCAATTCCAACATTTACATTCTTTAAGTTTTTCTTCTTCAATTGGTTTTACATATTTTCTTTTCCTAAATTTTCTCGTATGCTTAAATTTTTTTCTGGTTTCAGGGATATTTCTATACCTTTTAAATCTCTTTTTCCTATAAGGTTTGTAATAAGGTTGTTGATTTTGTCTACTGTAATTATTATATCTTTTGTGTTGGTATTTCTTTTTATGGCCTTTCTTATATTTCTTTTCTCTTTTATTATCCTCACATCCGAATACTAGTCTTCTTTCTGTAAATCCACATACCTCTTTTAATCCTATTTTCTTATCTTTTTTAATCTTTTGTTGCATCCTATATTCTTCACATTTTCGCATTAGATATGCTCTTAGTGCTCTTATTCTTTCTCCTAATGTATTTTCTCTTGGTTCTAGTTGGGTGTATTCCTTTGATATTTCTGTGTTATAAGGTATAGGTAGGTGGTCATAATAAAGTTGTTGGTATATTAAATCTTCTTCTGGCAAGAATCTTGCTTCATAAAAGAACTTACTAAAACTTATTGTGTATTCTGGTAATTTATTAATTTTACAACATTTCATGTTATTTAGATTCATTATTATCTCCGTTTTTCTTTCTGCGAGTACGTTTTCTCGTGCTATCAACCATTTTTCTCCTAAAAATTCTCTTTTTAGTATGATATCAAATATTATTAGCATTGATTTTCAATCTCATGCATGGCTAAATACTTCTCCTCTTAATTGGTATGCTATGGATTCTATCCAATAAGCTACTTTTCAGATTAATTTTTAGATATCAAGTCATACATATATTCTAGGTTTTCTGTTTGTGTGGAGTTCATTAATGCTATATACATTCCAAGATTCCAATCATTTATTCTTCTTTCTATTTCTTGTTCATCATAAACATTGTCTAAGTCTAAGAAATATCCATTGTAATTTACGCCTTGAGCCATTGATCCTACAAATTCTTTAAATTCAGCTTGTTGTCCTACTGGTATATGATTTGGTAATCTAGTTTGTCTTCTATTTATTATTTCCAGGTTGGGATCTACTAATTCTTCTTCTGGTAATCATTTGCATCTTCATTTATTATATCATCCGTTTCTATTTCTATTTCTATAGGATTATTAGATTCATCCTCTATATCACTTTCGGGTTCTTCTTCTATGATTGAATTTGCGCTTTTCATTTTTTGTAAGGCTACTATTATCTGGTTATTTTCCTTTACTATCTCTGAGTCTTCTTCCTCTTCTATAAATTATGCTACTTTTACCTCTTGGTTTACTAATTCAATGTTGTTGTCTTCGTTAGTATCGCTCTCAGTCTTTTCACTACTAGATGTAGTTTCTTCACTTGTTCAATTATTTCTTACTTTCTTTTTTCCTTTTAACCTTTTTATCTATTCTCTTAGGATTTTTATTTCATCTTTTAATTCTCCTAATTTTTGTTTTACATCAGTTAATTCTTGTTTCACATCTTTCAATTCCTCTTTTGTTTGTTTTAGTTCTACTTTGGTTTCTTTTAATTCTTTCTTTGTATCCTTGAATTTGTGTTTGTATTTTTTATATTTATTGTACCATTCCTCATTATTGTGTGTTTTTAATTTGGTATTTTCTGTTTCTAATTCACATAATTTTCGTTCTTGTTTATCTAATTTTAGATTTAAATACTCATTTGTTATTTTCTCTACGTCTTTTAAGTACATGTTTTCACTTTTTGAATTATTGTCTGGTGTGGTTTTTTATTTTCTTTTCATTGGTTCATACTTGTATCGTTCTCTTTCCAGTATATTTTTTTCATGGTTTCTTAAAAACGTAAGTACACTAGGTTCTTGATTTTCCATTTAAAATTGTCTTTTCTTACTCAATATTGCTAGGCTATCTAATATTTTTTCTACTTTCTTTGGCAGTCTTGATTTTATTTTACTAATATCTACCGTTATTGGTTCCTTACTCCTTCTCCAAGCACCTATTGGTACTATTTCTGGTTGTTGAGTTGTAGTGCTAATTATAGTATTTTTTTTGCTCATACTAGGTTCATCTTCTTCTACTTGTTTACCTTTATCTTTACTTTTTTCTTCTACTAATATGTTTAGTTTTTTCAATATTATTTTAAATGTTGGTATCTCAGATACATTCCATAATTTTGTTAATTCTTCTCTTATTATTTCTTGCATTTTAGTTTGGTTTTCTTTTATTTCATCCATTAATACTAATGTATTTTTCATTTGTTCTTTTACTACTATTTCTTCCCATAATGCACTAATTTTTTCGTTAGAGCTCGTCAGGATTATTAATTCTTTTTCTCCATCAGTTTTCCATACCTATCCATATTTTATCAAACTTTTCACATTTTTTTTCTAACTGTTTTATCTTCTAGTTTTATTTCTTTTGCCTTATATTTTATGTATTTAAGTTGTGAGAATATTTCTTCTGATAAAGCTCTTATCGATTTTAATTTCTGTTTTTTCTCTATTATTTCTTTTTGTATGTTCATACCTTATTTACGAATCTTGTTTTCCCTTGGTCATTTATTTCAATTTCATTATTATTTAACTTATAATTTATCATGAAAATGAAAGAGAAATAATAATTACCAAAAGTGGTTCTTCTTAGTTGATTTCCTTTTTGTACATTTGAAAAGAATCTAGTGGGCTTTTGATTGGAGACTTGGTTTTGATGCTCTTTAGATGTAGATTGATTTGTCTCATTGTTGAACTTCCTCACCATCGAATTGTATTTTTGAGTGAGTAAGGCAACATTTGCACCTTCACCAATTTCTTCAGGATTTTCATCATGTTCTTCGATTTGACTCTTCGGGGATTGAACTTGAAGTGTCACATTCTTGCTTTTATACAATTCCTTTTGATTCTCAATGTTCATCTCATAAGTTTTGAGTATGCTCATCAAGGTATGAAGGTTCATTGTGGCAAGATTGTGAGCTTCTTCAATAGTACATATCTTTAAATTGAACTTTTCAGGAAGAGAACGAAGAGTCTTTTCAACAAGTTGAATGTTGGTTAATGGTTCACCAAACACTTGACATTCATTTGAGATGTCAATCAACTTTTCAAAATAAGATTTAGTATCATCCACTTCTTCCATCCTTAAACGTTCATATTTACTCATGAGCATGCGTAGCTTTGTTCGTCGAACACTTGAGCTCCCTTCACAATGAATTTGTAAAGTATCTCATGCGTCCTTGGCCGTGGGGCAGTTTTGAATGAGTTTGAATATGTAAAGATCAACCCATCCAAAAATTGCATTTAAGGCCTTTTCGTTAAAGCTAGCATAATTGGTTTCTTCTGTAGTCCATTCGGATTCCGGTTTAGCAATAATGTCACCTTCTTCATCCGGTGGCAACATGGAACAACATACCCATTGGTTATAGATCTCCATGCACGAATATCAATTGATTTGATATGCGAACGTAGGCTAATCTTCCAATAGACATAATTTGATCCATCTAAAATAGGAAGTCTACCAATAGTCGGATTTGCCAGATTCATAGCTTATGACAACATGACCAAACACTTATTGTGTTAAGTGTCGATTCGGATACCACTTGAAGGGTGTCAAACGCTATGGGAAAGTAAAAACAAAATGAAATAAATTGAATGTCAATTCTGTTTTCGAATGTCGACAATTATGTCATCCGACACTAGTAACAACACTTCAGTACTTCAGAAGATATGTTGGATCAAATGTCACAACACCAAATCCAACATTAACAAGAATATTTGATGAATATTTTATTACTATATTCAAACAACATAATTTCATAGTTCGTATAAGTGAATATATATATGAGTAAATGACCATGAAACACCACTCCGCATAGAGCTCTTGATTCAATCAATATAATTAACTAAGCCCCAATGCCCTGTGCGACGAAGTCACAACACTGAAGATAGCGGGGTTGCACAAGCACGGAACTAAAACAAACAGCCACCGTACCGGAATAGTGCAAGCACAATTAATTCAGAAAAATCAAAGTAAAGCAGCAGTAGAAAAAACAAGGGAAAAGGAATAGCAAAGGAGACGGTTAATCTTAATGTAAGAAATAATTTACTTTCTAACTTGTTTAGTTAAAGATAAACAAAGGGGACGGTTAAAGAAATATTTCTTATATCGAGATTAACCGTACCCTTTGATTTTCCTTTCCCTTGTTATTCCAAAAGGTGGAATCTCCCACCCCAGGAGCCCCCACACCCCGGTCCGACAGGTCTGTGAAGGAGGTAAATCATGGTGACTCAATTGATTTCAAAGGTTAGACCAGTACCACGCTGCGCACAAGGGGCCCTCCTTTATTTCAAGAAGAAACCCCCACACTGCCGACGGGATTCGATCCTTGGTCTCTTATTCCAAATATCCCCTTGAAACCAATTGAGCTGCCCAGCGGACAAAACTAAGGTAGGGTAAACTTTTTAAAGTGGTGGTCCCACCGCATTACGCCCCATACCCCCAGAAACCCCACCTCCTCGGCTGGCCCTACGGATTAGTATACACCGCTTGGCCCCTACGCGTATGGAGGGATTTTTGGGAACACAGCCCACTCTCGATCGAGGACTCGAACACGGAACCTCAGACAGCAATACCCTAATGTATTGGCCACTGGGCCAAACACTTTGGATAAAACTAAGGTAGGGTAAACTTTTTAAAGTGACTGGTCCCACCGCATTACGGCCCCATACCCCAGAAAACCCCACCTCCGGCCTGGCCCTACGGATTAGTATACACCGCTTGACCCTACGCGTATGGAGGGATTTTTTTTGGGGGAACACAGTTCCACTCTCGCTGATCAGAGGACTCGAACACGGAACCTCAGACAGCAATACCCTAATGTATTGGCCACTGGGCCAAACACTTTGGATTCCTTTCCCTTGTTTCTTTGACTGCTACTTGTCATTGTTAGCTTTTAAATAAAGGAACATGTGTTTTCTTTTGGAGAAGTGAAAGAAAGCTATATATAGAGAAAGCCGAAGGGGAATGGGAATGAGAATTGCAAACTAATACAATCGAACATTTTTGTACTTTACTGCTATTATTATTTGCTTACTCTATCCACAATTAAAATTACATATCTTTTTATCTACGAATTAAAAGATATATCTCTTTTGCACAACTTATGTGATTTATATATTGTAGTTTAAGTTTGATACATGTCAGTAGTAAATAATCTTTTGCACTATTATAATCCAAGATATTTTCAAGTAAATTTCTTTTAAATGTCACATTTGAAATCTTAAAAATAAGATGTATTGTAAGGATAATCTGATGGTATAAATTATTTTTAAACTGAAGGTGCATATTACGTATTTAAACTCTAAATATAATATCCACAATATAGAAGGATAAAAGTTAATCGTACTCGATCTTTACATCAATCCACAACTAATAGATACATGATGTGTTTACACGTAGATTTCTCTCACTTAACTAATATATATATATATATATATATATATATATTACTTCATCATGATAAATTAATATTATTTAATGTAAACATTGTACAAATAAAAATATCTCTTCTATACGAAAAAGGAATTGTATTCAACCACAAACAAAAAAACCGAAACCGAAATTGTATGTACTCTACTTATATGATTTGCGTGGAGTATAACTCACAATCAAATCATATCTTTCTTTGTACAAATAAAAAATTTCTTCCTTTTGTACAAATTATAACATATTTCCCTTTTATACAAGAGATACAGTTATGTTTGATTATGTAGAGTCACATAATATAATAAAGAAGATATTCTGCTTGATTTTGAATTATAAAACTAGTACTTCCCTTGATAGTACACAAAAATGTTTGGTACGGAAGAAAACATAATTTTTTCATGTTTGGTTGGTCAAAAAAATTTTAAAATATAATTTTTTAAAATAAAGTTCTTGATAAATGAGAAAATTGACTACTTCCTCTTTCCCAATTTATATGACACAATTTCCTTTTTAGTCAGTCCAAAAAAGAATGAGACATTTTCTTATTTTGCAACGATTTAATTTTAAACTTTATCTTTTACGCTTAACGAGATCATCTATAACCACAGAAATATCTTTGACTTGTTTTACACCACAAGATACAAAAGTCTTCATTTATTTCTTACACTCGTGCCCAGTCAAACTACATCATATAAATTGGGACGGAGGGAGTATTTTGGTAGAAGTAGGAAAAATAAGTTTCATAAGTGACATTTTTACTCCTTCCGATTCTCCACCAACCCATCCCACCCTCATCCCCTGTAGCCCCCACCTCCACCACCCCCGTAGTAGCTCTATCCTCACTCCACTTCCATATTATTTGCCTAAATTACATATAAATATTTTTGAGATAATATTTTTTGTTTACTTATTAAATATTAAAAAATAAATAAAAAATCAAATGACTTATTTATCAAAAAATAGTTTTCAGAAAAAAACATTAATTACGGAAATCATTTCGTTCGTACCAGACACCCTAAAAGAACAGCCATCCTGCTTGATGTAGAATTCCACAAGGTCTGACGAGGACTAAATAGGAAAGTTGATGAGTATTAATTACGTGGAAATGCTGGTATAGAAGATACTCCCTCCGTCTCAAATTTTTTATCGTGGTTACTAAAAATAATTGTCTCAAATTATTTGTCATTTTAGAAGTTCAAGGCAAAAATAATTAATTCTTTCCTTTTTTACCCTTAGCAAAAAAATTTCATTAATAGAGATGACACTTAAAAATGAAGTAAACATTTAATGGAGAGAGATTATAACTCAGACATAAATGTTAAGAGTCCCACATCGAAAATAGAATGGGAACATAAACTTCTTATATGGACTTGGACAAACCTCACCCTACAAGCTAACTTTTGGGATTGAGTTAGGCCCAAAATCTATTATTTACATGGTATTAGAGTCAGGCTAATTTCAATTCTTTGTTCACCGATGTTGGTGTGTAAGAATTAGGAAAGTGCATCTTAGTACCATGAATAGCAATGCATTGGATAATTGCTATTTAGTTGGTTGAGTTTGTTAGAAAGGTAGTTAGTTGGTTACATAATTAGTTAGAGTTCGTTGGAGGTAATTAATAGAATGATCTAGAAATGTAATTGTGTATATATGTAGTTGTGTTCTGTCATTTATAAATAAGATATCATATTTCTCAATTCTTCCAAACCTGATATTCTCTTCATCTCTCTCTCTCTCTCTGCATATTTCTTCCTCTTCATTGGTCTGCATCTCGACACAGTGCACCGATAGCCAATTATGGTCTTCGACCTGTGTATTGATGCTCAGTAAGACAGTGAAGCTAACATGGTATCAGAGCTATGAAGGAATCGATGCAATTCGACGCAAATTTTTGTTACATGCAAAGCAATTTTGAAAGATCTGTATGCAGATTGTTGAATTCTTGAATGGTTAATCAGGAAGAAAGGCAAACAATAGTTGCAGGAACAAGTAGGGCAATGTATGAACCAATAGAGTCTTCTGCTATGTTCACAGCTAGGAATGGAAATAGTAAGAGTGAAATGGAGGTCTGAAATAGAAGAAGCCATACAATTCTAATGCCTTATGTGATTTCTATCATATGAGGGGTCATTCAAAGGTGGATTGTTTCAAGCTGATGAAGTGTGATTTTTATCACAAAACTGGTCATACACAAGATGACTGCTATAAACTAATTGAATATCTAGATAATTTCAAAAACAAGGGTAAGAAAGCATATACAGTAACAAGAGGAAACATATCATTTGAAGACAATGGACAGGAAGATGGAATACAACATCAACATGGCATGAAAACATTGAAGCCGCAACAGAATGTATCAAACTTCTCATAGAATGCACAACCATTCACAGAACACAGATATAGCCAGAAAATATATTCACAGCCAGATGACACAATATCATATAATCAGTTTACACCCAGCCAACATCAACAACTTCTCAACCTGTTGAACAACAAGGGCAATACTGGTGTTAATGCAAACATGACAGGTAAATGTTTTGTTTGATTCAGAGGGAGTGTTGAAGTGGATTGTAGATACAGGTGCAACAAATCATATGATTAGTGACCAGAAACACTTGCATAGTAATCTATTGACAGAAGGAATAGGGAAAGTGCAATTGCCCACAACAGATTCAACCAAAATCTCACATGTTGGTAATTACCACTTAGAAGGAGGTGATGTTCTTTGAAATGTCTTATGTGTGCCAACATTCAAATTTAATCTGTTGTCTGTATAAAAAATGACCAAAGAACTGAACTGTAGTGTCACTTTCTTTCTCAAATGTTGTGTATTTTAGGATCTCTCGTCTGGGAAGGTGAGGGGGATGAGTAATGAGTCAAAATGATTATACATATTGAGTCTGGATAATAAGAATAAAGGAGGAGAGTTGAGTAGATGTCTATCAGCAACTCAGCAGGTGGATGCAATCACTTGGCATGAGAGATTATGTCATGTACCTGTGACTGTCTTGAGAAAGTTTCATGTTTAAAAAATAATACTAGTTTTGTTTTGAATAATTGTGAAGTATGTCCTCTAGCTATACAAACTAGAATTCCCTTCACTGTTAGTACTAGTAGAACAACAAGCCCATTTCAATTGATATATATGGATGTATGGGGACCCTACAAGACTGAAACATATAATGGAATGAGATATTTCTTATCCATTATAAATGACTACTCCAAGTGGACCTGGATATTTTTGAAGAGATTGAAATCTGATGTTTTTACACTTTTTAGAAACTTCTTTGTTGAAGTTAACACTCAGTTTGAAGTTAAAATTCAAGGTAAGATTTGATAATGGGACTGAATTCTTCAATCATAGTTGTAATGAATTGTTTATGCAATATGGTGTGGTGCATGAAAGTTCTTATCCACATACACCACAACAAAATGAGGTAGTAGAAAGGAAACATAGACACATTTTAGAAACAGCTAGAGCCATAAAGGTTTAGGGAGGATTGCCAGACAAATTTGGGGGTTGTGTGTGGAGGATGTTGTGTACATCATAAACAAAATTCCTTATACTATTATAAAGAATAAATCTCCTTTTGAGATATATAATCAACTTAATCACTTGAGAGTAATAGGTTGTTTGTGCTTTGCAACTGTTCTGACTAAACAGGATAAATTTAGTCCAAGAGTAGTAAGAGTTGTACTTCTTAACTATAGATCTGCACAGAAAGGGTATAAACTTTATGACATGGAGAATATGACTCTCTTCATGAGCAGGGATGTGTTATTCATGGAGACAATTTTTTCCTTCAAAGGTCGCACAAATGAAGATATCAACCACATCAGGACACATGAATAATTATGTTATAAGGATTTGGTTTATCAAGAGAGTGCTAGTATTCCATCAGTGTATACCAGACAACACATAAGTGATGAACACAAGAGTATGAGTATGGAGAATCAGAATGATGTTCAGAATGTGTCTGTACCTGATGATGTTCAGCACCATGATCATGATCACTTGGCCACAAATTCACCAGAACCTAAGACCAGAAGGTCTACAAGAACCAACAAACCTCCTATCTGGCACAAGGACTACATCACAAAATATGGCTCTTCTAACTGCCTATTCTATATCTAATGGTGTCACTTATGCAGGACTATCAGTTGGTTACCAAAGCATTGTGGCTAAGGTTTCTCTTGATACAGAACCACATAACTATTCTGCAGCAATAAGAGACCAAAGATGGGTTGAAGTAATGAAGACTGAGATCAAAGCTCTAGAAGATAATGTGACATGGGAACTGGTCACATTACCAGAAGGAAAGAAGGCTATAAGATGCAGATGGGTATATAAGATCAAGTACAAGGCAACATGAGAGGTGGAGAGGTTTAAAGCCAGATTGGTAGCAAAATGATATAACCAGAAGGAATGACTTGATTACCAAGAGACTTTTTCACCAATGGTGAAAATGTCCACTATGAGGGCAGTAATTTCCCTTGAAGCAGCAAAACACTGGACAATCCACCAAGTGGATTTCTATAATGCATTCCTACAAGGAGATCTTTCTGAAGAAGTATTTATGACAGCCCCAGAAGGTTTTGCTGTTAAAGATGGGAAGAAACAAGTGTGCAGGTTGCTAAAATCCCTATATAGTCTAAAGCAAACATCAAGATAGTGGAATATCAAGCTGACTACAACTCTTATATCTTTTGGTTTTCAGCAGAGTCATGGAGACTATTCACTATTTACTAAACAGAAGAATGATAGCATTGTGATAGTACTGGTATATGTTGATGATTTGTTTCTTACTGGAAATGATCCATCACTTATTCAATCTACTAAGGAGGTATTGCAGTCAACTTTCAAAATAAAGGATCTAGAAGAACTTAGATATTTTCTTGACATTGAGTTTACAAGGAATTCCCAAGGCATTCTCATGCATAAAAGAAAGTATGCATTAGAGCTCATATCAGACATGGGACTTGCAGGGGCCAAACCTGCTTCCTCACCTATGGATATGAATCAAAAGTTTACTACTATTGAGTTTGACAGACATGTTTCCTCTACATCAAGCCCGGAATCTGTTCCAGTACAAAATCCTAATTCACTTCTAATAGATCCTAGTGTTTACAGAAGGGTAGTTGGGAGGCTGTTATACTTGACAACCACTAGACCAGACATAGCAATTGATGTACATTTCTTGAGCCAGTTCATCCATGCTCCTAAAATATCACACATGGAAGCTGGCCTCAAGCTTGTTAGATATGTTAAGCAAGCACCAGGATTAGAAATTCTTATGTTCAGTTCCAACACTTTTCAACTCAAGGTGTTTTGTGATGCAGATTGGGGAGCTTGTGTCAATAGTAGGAGATCAATTACTGGTTACTTGGTGATGTATGGTTCTTCACCAGTTTCTTGGAAGTCAATGAAACAGAAGTCAGTTTCCAGAAGTTCAGCAGAGGAAGAATACATGGCTATGGTAGCCTCAGTGGCAGATGTAGTATGGCTTGCAGGATTGTTTCAAGATCTTGGTGTTAATGTTCAGACTCTAGTATCAGTATTTACAAATAGCAAGTCTAATATTCAAATTGCTGCTAATTCAGTTTTTTCATGAAAGAACAAAACACATTGACATAGATTGTCATTTCATCAGAGAGAAAATTTAGGCAGGATTGATCAACACTACATTCCTACCATCTGTAGATCAACCAACTCACTTGCTTACCAAAGCTCTTGGTCGACAACAATATATTCATCTAATGTTCAAGCTAGGAATGAAGAATATCTTCATATCCCCTAGCTTGAGGGTGTGTGTGAAAGAATTAGAAAAGTGCATCTTAGTACCATGAATATCAATGCATTGGATAATTGTTATTTAATTGGTTGAGTTTGTTAGAAAGGTAGTTAGTTGGTTACATAATTAGTTAGAGTTAGTTGGAGGTAATTAATAGAATGATCTAGAAATGTAATTGTGTATATATGTAGTTGTCTTATGTCATTTGTATATAGACCTGTCCAAAGGTCGGGTCGGGCCGGGTCAGGGCCGGGTTGGGTGGCTTTTTTTTTCCTCCTTGCCCGACCCTGGCCCGACCCTGACCCTATATTTTTTTTAAAATTCCGACCCTGGCCCTGACCCTTCGGGGACCCTACGGGTCACGGGTCGGCCCTGACCCGACGATTTTTTTTTGGCGGTCGGGGTCGGGCCGAGGTCGGGTCGGGTCGAGATTTTTTTTTTTTTAAAATTGAATTTTCAAAACTGAAATTGGTATTCACCCCTACATTACCACGAAATTTCGACGTTGAAATGTATTGTATATCGTGAAATCTTGACTAAAGAAAAAGAGAATTGGAAATCGATTTGGGGAAAAACACAAATTGATTGGAAAAAGCGACGTTTTCTAAAATTGGCTGCCAAACCGCCTTATGGAGGTTTGACCGTCCCTGTCTCGAAAAAATATGCAAAATCAAAAACATTTGGATAAAGCGGACATCCGAGCCTTGAGTTATGACCATTTAAAGTTTCACCAATTTACAACTACTTTATCTCCCTACATTATGCTTCCATGATATTAACAAAATGACTAATAATATAAATATATAATTAATAATCACTCACTGCTTTTATTTTATTTTATGTCGAGCAAAATGTAGATTAGATATTTATTTATATAAACAGGCATTATCTCACTTATTAATGACAAAAATATATATAAGTACAAAATAAATATTAATGAAGGAAAAATAATATAAATTAAATTAAAAAAAAATGAGGGACGGGCCGAGGTCGGGTCGGGGTCGGGCCGAGGTCGGGTCGGGGTCGGGCCGAGATCGGCCTGGGTCGGGCCGGTCGGGTCAGGGCCGGGCTCGGACGGGTAATTTTTTCTCGACCTGGCCCGACCGACCCTCGCCGGTCGAGTGGCTCTCGGGTCGACTAAAGGCGACCCAGCCTGTTTTTGGTAGGGTCGGGCGGGCAGGCGGGTCCCCGACCCTATGGACAGGTCTATTTGTATATAAGAGATCATATTTCCCAATTCTCCCAAACCTGATATTCTCTTCATCTCTCTCCGCATATTTCTTCCTCTTCACTGGTCTGCATCTCGACACAGTGCACAGTTAGCCAATTATGGTCTTCGACCTGTGTATTGATGCTCAGTAAGACAGTGAAGCTAACAGTTGGGCCCCAAATTATATTATCAACGCTCCAGTTAACAAGGTCTAGGCGTGCGTGTGTGTGTTAAGAGTCCCACATCGGATATGGGAACGAGAATAGTTTCAACCCCAAAAGCTAGCTTGTAGAGTGAGAATTGTCCAAGTCCATATAAGGAGTCCATGTTTCCATTCCATATCTGATGTGGAACTCTTAACACCCAACCCCCACCCCGCCCCGACCCCACTCCATAGTGTTTTTCTAGAATATAAATAAATACTATTGGCACAGTATTTTGTTTGTTTACTTAACAAATACCAAAAATAAATTTAAAAACTACTTATGTAACACAAAAGCATTTTCCAGAAGACATTCTTATTCATACCAAACACACTCGGTTCAGCGCAAATGTTTTATGTGTGTAAGTTCTTATTGATGGTGTAAAAAATATTTATACAATAAATTCACTTATAAGATAATTATAGGTGAATCTTATAATAAATATCTTGCTATCAAGTAAAAATGATATCTAATATTCTACTATAATAAATTAATGTTAATTAATAATATAAAATATATTGTAAAAAAATTATTAATAGGAATATTTTATTATTTTATCTTTATTTATTAAGTTTTCATCTCTCCATTGAATGAATGTGTAAATGACATTATTGTAAGATGATATTAATCTCTCTTGAGGAGTCTTTCATTAATATCAAGGTATATATAGAGTACAATATTCATCCCTTATAAAATAGGAATCCTAAGCCTATATAAAAGAGGAATCCTAGTCTTACCATAATTATATTTACACAATATATGGAAATATTCTAATTATGGATAGAGAATATATTTACACGTTTATACACCCCCTCAGTCGGAGCGGGAGGAGGCCGGACGCTGAGACTGGCTCTGAAGTCAAGAAATAACTGTCTGGGAAGTCCTTTGATAAATATGTCTGCATACTGATAGGATGATGGAACATGTAACACTCTGACATGGCCTAACGCAACTTTCTCACGAACGAAGTGTAGGTCTATCTCAATATGCTTGGTTCGCTGATGTTGAACCGGATTATGATAAAGATAGATGGCAGAGATGTTATCACAATACACAATAGATGCTTGACGCAAAGGACACTGAAGTTCTAACAGTAAATTTCTGAGCCAACAAATCTCAGCTACTACATTTGCAACGCCTCTGTACTCAGCCTCGGCACTGGAGCGAGATAGGGTAGCCTGTCGCTTGGCAGACCAAGAAATCAGATTATCCCCTAAGAAAACACAAAAGCCGGAGGTGGAGCGTCGCGTGTCCGGACACCCTGCCCAATCTGCATCCGTATATGAAAGCAACCTGTCTGGTGCAGAGGGGTATTGGTGCAAACCATAATCAATAGTGCCCTTAATGTATCGAATGATACGCTTAAGAGCAGTGAAATGAGACTCCCTGGGGCATGCATGAATAAACACACCTGCCGAACAAAGATAAGCTATGTCTGGCCTGGTGAATGTGAGATCTTGAAGTGCACACAAGACTCCTATACGTAGTAGGATCGGAGACTGGAGCACTATCTATAGCACCGAGCTTAGATTTGGAATCAACCTGGAGTAGGCACCTCTTTGCGATTCGCCATCTTAGCCTCAGACACAATCTCTTACGCATACTTACGCTGACACAAGAACATATGATTGGCAGACCTGGTCACTGATATCCCCAAAAAGTAACTCAGCTTCCCCAAATCAGTCATTGCAAATTCGGACTTGAGCAAGGCAATAATCTCATTTTTCAATCCGTCGGAGGAGGCAGTAAGAACAATATCATCCACGTAAAGTAATAAGTAAGCAGTGCTACTACCTCGATGAAAAATGAAAAGTGATGTATCACTCATGCTGCATACAAACCCAATCTGCAAGATATACCTGGCAAAACGATCATACCATGCACGGGGGGCCTGCTTCAGGCCATAGAGTGACTTACAGAGACAACACACATAGTGAGGAACTGCTGGATGGGTGAACCCTTGTGGCTGATGCATGTAGACTGTCTCTCTCAGATCCCTATGTAAGAATGCATTCTTCACATCAGGCTGATGGATCGGCCAGTGTTTGCCCATGGCTATGCTAAAAAATGTGCGGATGGTAGCCGGTTTGACAACCGGGCTGAAGGTCTCACCACAATCAATGCCCTCCTGCTGATTTGTGCCATTAGCCACAAGACGGGCCTTATACCTCTCAAGATCCCCATTGTCTATGAACTTGTGACGAAATAGCCACATACAACGAATGACATTTACCCCCTCATGTCTAGGTACTAGATCCCACGTGTGCTGTTTAGTTAAAGCATTAAATTCCTCATACATAGCCGCATTCCAATTAGGGTCTTGTTTGACCAATTTTGGGTTCTTTGGAAGTGGAGAGATGGTTTGGGCAGACAAGTTGAAATGGACTTTGGGTTTGAAGATTCCATGCTTTGAATGAGTTTCCATTGGATGGGTAGGGACAGTGGGTGGTGGAGTGGTGTTTGAGACGGGGTAAAGTCGGATAAGGAGAAGGTGGGGGCGAAGCCGTCGGAGGCACCGCGACTCCTGGATCGAGAGTCGCGGCGCTAGAAGGTTGACATGCTTCTCTGAAGTTTGGGTGCCGCAGCTCTGAGGACGGAACATAGGATGTGAGTTTCGATTATGAGGGGAGAGATGGCAGACTCGTCAAGAAATGAGTAGTCCTGTTTTTGGAATTTTGGAAGATTCGAAAATGGGAATGTGGTCTCGTCGAATGTGACGTGACGAGATATGTGGATCTGACGAGTCGACAAGTCATAGCATGGATAGCCCCTATGGTTCGGCGGGAATCCTAGAAAGACACATGGAGTGGACCTAGGAGCGAGCTTGTGAGGGGCGGTGGAGCTAAGGTTGGGATAGCACAGACAACCAAAAATCCGTAGATGATCATAAGAGGGGATTCTATGGTAGAGGATTTCGGTAGGGGTCATATTGTGAAGAGTGCTAGTAGGGAGAATATTTAGAGTGTACTCTGACATTTTAGCAGCATAGACCCAGAAGGGTGGAGGGAGGGAGGCATGAATCAATAGGGTGCGAATCATATTATTAATGGTGCGGATGATTCCTTCAGCTTTACCATTTTATGGTGAAGTATGAGGGCAGGAGAAGCGAAAGACCATGCCATTATTGGTACAAAAGCGGTGAAACATAGAGTTATTGAATTCATGACCATTATCGCACTGAAATGATTTTATGCCTTTTCCAAATTGTGTTTGAATGAAATTGCGAAACTCAAGAAATTTGACAAACACTTCCGATTTAAATTTAAGAGGGTATAACCAAACGTAGTGTGAAAAATCATCAGCAACGTAAGATAGTATTTATGACCGAGAGAACTAGGGATAGGAGATGTCCATAAATCGGCATGTATGATATCAAAAGGAGCAAATGTAACACTAGTAGATGATTTAAACGGAAGACGAATATGTTTGCCTAAAGAGCAAGAAACACAATTTTGGGCAAGTTTCCCATTACAAGCAATGAAATTGTTGCTTCTAAGAAAATTAAAAACTGGGACTCCTGGATGACCAAGCCTATTATGCCAGGTTGAAGAAGAAACAACCGCTAGAGTGACGGGAGAGCAAGATCTAGCAGCGGAGGTGGAAGTGAATGGATAGAGATCCCCCGTGCTATTGCATCTCATAAGAGGTGTCCCCGTATGCAGATCCTTTACAGTAAATCCAAAAGGGTCAAAATCCACAGAGACAGAATTATTACGAGTAAATTGGCAGACAGATATGAGGTTCTTAATCATGTGTGGGGCATATAGGGTGTTTTTGAGGGAGAAGGGTGGATGAGGAGGTTGTGTGTATGAGGTACCATAACCCTTAACTGGAATGCGTTGTCCACTACCAACTGTAACATATTGAGGATGCTTTAAACAAAACAGTTTAGGAATAGTACCTGCAGACTGGGTGACGTGAGATGTGGCGCCTGAGTCCATGTACCAAGTATTGTCAGGCTGTTGCATAGATAGGGTGCTGAACGCCTGACCCAACTCAGTGGGTGTCATGCCGGAGGAGGGCTGCGGGACCTGACCTTGCATGAAGTGGGTCTGCTGTGCGGCCGAGCGGGCTTAACAAAGCCGGGGTAAGAATACGGATTGTATGGCTGCTGGTCCTGGAATGGACTTGGCGCGGCTCTGAGCTAGGCGCCGCGACTACATCTTGAAGCGCCTTGGCGTTGGCAAACAGCTGGCGAGGCTGCGGCCCAGTTGTTCTGCGATCTCTGTTGCTGTTACTGCTGTTGGTTCTATTGACCGCGACCCTTACCACGACCACGACCTTTTCCACCCTTGCCGCCGCGGCCCTGCCACTGTTGGGAGTTGTCCGGTGGTGTCTGATTTTGGGGTTATGTGTCGACAGCTAACACCTGCTGGGCGTGCTCATCCTGCTTAGCACGACGGGTTTCTTCGAGCAACAATTGTGAGCGAGCTTTGTTAAAACTCGGTAGCGGATCTGCTTGTTGAATAATGGTGGCCAAAGTATCATATTCGCCCTTAGTAAGGCCAGAAATAATTTGTAGCACCATTTTATCGTCAGTGACAGGCGTGCCGATGTTGGAGAGTTGATCCGCTAGAAGTTTAAGCTGCTTGCAGTACTCAGAGACATTGGAGAAGTTTTCAAGACGTGTTTTGTTGAACTGTTCTTCCAAATACACGGAACGAGTGTGCTTGTTGTCCTGAAAAATTTCCTCCAAACGATTCCACAAGTCAAGGGCTGTGGAGTCAGATTTCATGATAGTAAGGAGCATATCCTGAGAGATACAACCATATATCCATTGTTTGACGCCGACGTCGAGACGATGCCAGATAGAATCATCAACCTCCGTAGGGCGCGGAATAGTGTCATCAATATGGTCAAGCACGTTATAGAGACATACATGATTGCGAAAAAGTTCAACCCAGGGAGAATACTGGTTGTTTTCTTGAGCAAGAATAATGGAAATATGGTTCTTGATGTTGGAAATAGTAAGGGTAGGATGAAACAGTGGTGATGACTTTATGGTGGGATTTGTGGAGGTAGAGGCGTCAGAAAGTGTGGAAGAATCAGGGATAGCCATTTAGAGAAGAGAAGAAAGGAAGAACAAAACCCGAAAAACAAGAAGAAAATCCGGGAGGGCCGCGGCGTAGGAGAGGCAGCCGGCGGCTGTGGAAGAGAAAGGTTTTTAGGGTTTTGTTTATTTGGCTCTTGATACCATGTAAGATGATATTAATCTTCCTTGAGGAGTCTTTCATTAATATCAAGGTATATATAGAGTACAATATTCATCCCTTATAAAATAGGAATCCTAAGTCTATACAAAAGAGGAATCCTAGTCTTACCATAATTATATTTACACAATATATGAAAATATTCTAATTATGGGTAGGGAATATATTTATACATTTATAATTATCTATATTAAATGCAATTGTGTGATGTAAGGTCTTTTTTTTTATCAGTTTTTACTTCCTTCTCCATTTGGAACTTAGTGTTAAGAACCACTTTATACTCCTAATATGATGAAAGTAGTTAACTGTAGTAATTACATGTTGTAAAACGTGATCAAATGTTTAAGATAACAATGTTGGCTTGTTGTTGGTACTTGCACAAGAGTAATAACACCCCATAATCAAAGAATTTGTAGTCTTCCTTGAAAACTACTGCCAAAGATAAAGTAGGAAAAAAATAATTACTTTTTTCTTGAATTTCAAAAATAATAAATAATTTAAGATATTTATTGATAATAATCATAATAAATATTTTGAGACGGAAGGAGCATAAAGAAGTGTGTGACAATGTGCGTGAGCCCATAGTGTGTGTCTACATGCTATACTAAATTCTTTTTCAGCTTTTTTCCTTTCGGTGGGATACTGGGAGTGCAAGAAATTGTACGATTTTCCCTTCAAATGGGATGGTCTTTAATTTTGCCCTGCAAATGGAACTTATGCCTTCTGGAACATAAATTTTTATTGGATTCGGCACAATTTGTGTTGATCCCATAAAGAACTTATGCTTTGGAAGACATAATTTTCATTTGAGAGATAAAATTAAAGACCAGTACAAAATAAGGGAAAAAGTGCAAATGATCCGTCGGAGTACGACGTTAAATAGTTGAGAGGGAAGGTAGACATACATGTGTCATAATCAGCCTAAGCCCAAATAACCAGCCCAATTCGCTCAAATTTTAATAAGTTGGGCAATAAATATATATTTGAGATTTTTATGTTTAGAGCAATAGTTACTACAATTTCGCCCATCTTTAAAGCGACTTTGTCCCTTTCTATGGTGGATTAGCCATAATTTTTCCCATCTTCATATTTGTTTGAATAATAACGATAAATATACTATATAATTACCATATATATATATATTCCTTAGATTTTCTTAGTATTGTTGGGATACAATTGTCGTAGGGAACGGGAAGCAAGTAACTATTACAATGGTAGAAAGGATAAACAAACTATTACAATAAAACTGGAAATCAAAATCTTAACAAACTGCTAGTGTGATTTGTTGAGTCGAGTGATGACACTCTGTCTTTAAGATAAGATTGCCCCGTATATCTCCTTTTACGGTGTTGAGCAATAGTCTCCCAAGATACAACAACAACTTAACAAATGAGCAAAGGAAACTCAAGTGTTATTCTTGAAGAACTTTGAGTATAGTAACTTTGCTAGAGAGGAAGAAGATGAACTCTGAAAATTCTGAAGTATTTTCTAAGTGTTGAGTAGTGTTCAATTGAGCCAAAAGCCTCAACTTATAGTGTAAGTAGAAGACCCCTCAACTAGCCAACTAATGACCTTCAATAGCCATGTAATTGCACTTGATTGAGGGGTTACATTCAGCCAAATAATGGCTGAATTCATGTGTCAAGTAATGGAGAATCAATGCTCCAAAACCAGCCCAAAGGTCAGATTTTTCAACTTCTCATCGCAGCTTTCTGCCTCCGAAGAGCCGTAACCCTGTGAATTAGCGCCGCTGCCCTTCACGGCTCCACGACAATTTTCGAGTCGTTTCATTCTACACTTTGTACACTTCTTCCTTCGTTTACCAACGTGGAATACTTTGTCATTTGGCCAATAACCGTCCATAATTCTATGTCTCAAATGTATACGTACTAATATCTCTTTCACTAATAAAATTTGCGATACTTGGCTATGTGTGCACGTGTGTGGAAACGACGTTTCCGAGGTGCGGGCCCCAATTGTTCGAGTCATAAATTAATGGGATATACTTAATTCCACATTTAGTAAATTTCCAACAATCCCCTCTTGAAAGAGATTTTGGCGCACACACTTGATGCCTTTTCCAACAATCTTTTAGCGGACCGATGTTGCATCTGAATAGGTAGCATACGCTTTAAACCTTCCATTGTTGAATACCATCGGACTTACTTACTGCACGGTGAACGTGATGTCTTGAACCGTCAGTGTTTAGTGTAAGCCAAGTCAACGACACCAACACAACAACTTCCTCTACTCAGTTCTTTGTAATGTTTTGTCCGTTGTGGCCGTGGACACTTCTTGTATTCTTAAGTGCGTTCAATTTGAGGCGGCCTGTCCTTTCACTTAAATAGGTAGTCTCCTATAAGGTATCCTGCTATACCCCACTTTATAAGTGTTAGGAACCATTAAAAATTTCCCCAAACCTAACCTCAATCGGTGAGGATCATTAAAGGTTTTGGAAACTTATCCTTCACCCACACTGCAGATAGCACTTATAGTCTATCGCGGGAACGACTTTGGATTTGGTGTTTCTTTACAGAAATCACTATCCGAAATGCTCATGCTTCCACCGAAGCGATCAACTGAACCTTTACATCTTAATTTTCCCATTGAACCTAATTCCTGGGATCTCCAGGCAGTAAGGTTGGGTTACCACCGTATTGGTCCTTCTACCTTGGGTTTTAAGCCCATTCTCCTAGACAGGCAGAACATCTGATCTTTGGGTAAGCCCTTTGTCAGCGGATCTGCAATGTTATCCTTTGACTTTATGTAATCAATGGATATTATACCCGTGGTGATCAGCTGTCTAACGGTCTTATGCCTCCGTCGAATATGACGAGACTTGCCATTGTACATAGCCTTTCGTGCCCTTCCTAGAGCCGACTGACTGTCGCAGTGGATCATTACAGAAGGTACGGGTTTGTTCCAATAAGGAACATCCTCTAAGAAGTCGTGAAGCCACTCAGCTTCTTCTCCTGCTTTGTCTAAAGCGATAAACTCCGATTCCATCGTGGATCTGGCGATGCAAGTTTGCTTAGAGGATTTCCAAGACACAGCCCCACCACCAATTGTAAATACATACCAACTGGTAGACTTGGTGTTCTCTATGTTAGATATCCAGTTTGCATCACTATACCCCACTAGTACATGTGGATATCACGAATAATGCAACCCGTAAGTTAGCGTATATTTCAGGTATTGTAGTACCCGATTCAATGCCTTCCAGTGATCATTACTCGGATTACGGGTAAACCTAGCCAACTTGTTGACTGCATAAGCAATACCAGGTCGGGTGCACTTTGTTATGTATTGCTCCTGGCATATGGGTGCACCACGATTTTTATCAAGTTTTTTATTTCTATCCATTGGTGACTTTATAGGCGAACTGTCAAATATCTCAAACTTTCTCAAAACATCCTCGATGTAGTGAGACTGAGACAAGACCAGTCCGTCGGACGTCTTAAAGATTTTTATCCCCAAGATGACATCTGCGATACCCATATCCTTCATGTCGAAACAGTGTTTCAACATGTTCTTAGTCTCTAGAATTATGCTAGGACTGATCCCTATGATCAACATGCCGTCTATATACAGGCATATCATAACGAACGAGTCAGAGTTACCTTTCATGTAGACACATTTGTCACACTCATTAATGGCAAAACCTTTCGATATTAGAGTACTATCAAATTTTTTGTGCCATTGCTTCGGGCTTGTTTCAGCCCGTACAGAGATTTGACAAGCCGACAGACTTTCTTCTCTTGCCCTAGAACTACATACCCCTCAGGTTGTTCCATATATATTTCTTCTTCCAAATCACCATTTAGGAAGGCTGCCTTGACATCCATTTGATGTATCTCAAGGTCACGCAACGCTGCGATCGCAATGAATACTTGTATGGACGTCATCCTAGACACCGGGGAGTATGTGTCAAAGTAGTCAAGGCCTTTTTTTTGTCGATAGCCCTTGACTACCAACCTATCCTTGTACTTATCTATAGACACATCTGCTTTATACTTTCGTTTGAGTAACCACTTACAACCCAACGGTTTATTTCCCGAAGGAAGATCAACCAACTCCCAAGTATGGTTATGCAGAATGAAGCCTATTTAACTCTCAATAGCTTCTTTCCAGAGCGGTGCCTCTGGAGTTGACAATGCTTCAGCAATTATCCTTGGTTTATCATCAACCATATAAGCTACAAAGTCAAGACCGACCGAAGGATTTATCCTTCCTGGCCCTTTTACTTCGCCTTAGTTCCATATGTGGAGTTTCCAAGTTTTGAGAATCTGGAACACTAGATTCCGGATATTCAGCCACTTCGAGATCCACTAGATCTGAACCATCTAGATCCGGGCCGACAACGACTCCCGATTCCTGAGAGTTTTGTTCATAACTTCGTTTCGGAGAGGTTATATTTTTTTCCTTTCTAGAAAAGGTATCTTCAAAGAATTAAGCATTCCTTGATTCCATGATTGTACCCTCGTGGATATCTGGAATATCTGAGTTATGTACTAATAAGCGATAAACACTACTGTTATTGGCATATCCGATGAATATGCAATCTACAGTCTTAGGCCCAATCTTGACCTGCTTTGGCTTGGGTACTTCAACCTTTGCCAAACAACCTCACACCTTTAAATATTTATAGGTGGGTTTCTTTCATTTCCATGATTCATATGGAGTTTTGTCCTTACCCTTATGTGGGACTCTGTTAAGAATCGTGTTAGCGGTAAGGACAACTTCTCCCCATATGTTTTGGAGAAGACCGGAATTGATGAGCAAGACATTCATCATTTCCTTCAATGTGCGGTTCTTATGTTCGGTCACATCGTTCGATTAAGGTGAGTATGGAGCCGTCGTTTGATGAACAATGCATAATTAGGCATAATATTTCTCAAATAGCGCTACGTATTCTCCCCCTCTATCGCTATGAATGGATTTAATCTGCATGCTTAGTTGGTTCTCAACTTCTGCTTTGTAACGTCGGAGCGCTTCAAAGGCTTCATCCTTACTTTTCAACAAGTAAAGGTAACAATACCTTGTGCTATCATCAATGAATGTCACAAAATACTTGTTCCCCCTTCTAGTTTGTGCAAACTTCAAATCACATATATCTGTGTGAATAAGTTCTAGAGGAGCGGTAATCCTTTCGACGGATCGAAAAGAAAGCTTTGTGAGTTTTGCCTCTACGCACACCTCACACTTATGTTGAGGGTTTACGTTGATAGACGGCAGCAACTCCAACTCTACCAACCTTTGGATGGACTTGTAGTTGACATGTCCTAATCTATGATGCCATAAATTAGAGGACTCAAGCAAGTAAGAAGAAGATGCTTCAATATTATTGCTTATGCGTAATACATACATGTTGTTAACTTGGAAGAGGTCTTCACAGACGAATCCTCTTCCCACAAACGTTCCATTCTTAGTGACTACAAATTTTTTGGACTCAAACACTAGCCTAAAACTAGCATTAACCAATAAAGGACCTGAAATTAAATATCTTCTAATCTCAGGAACATGCATCACTTCCTTCAGAGTGAGCACATTTCCAGAAGTCATCTTCAGGACTACCTTTCCTACCCCCAACACGTCAGAGGAAGCGTTGTTGCCCATGAACAACTTTTTATTTGTAACCGGTGTATAAGTGAAGAAGACATCTCTATTGGAATAGATGTGTCTTGTAGCACATGTGTCCATCCACCATTGCATGAGATTCTCAACAAGGTTTGCTTCTAGCACCACCGCTGAGAACTCCTCAATCATGTCGTCCAGAAACTGGTCTTTGACGACATTAACCTATGCCTTGCCCTTAGCCTTGGCCTTCTCTTGTTGCTCAGTCTTGAGCTTGCGGCAATCCTTGATCATGTGATCAGGTTTTCCACAGTGGTGACAGTTTCCTTTGAACTTCTTCGTTGCTTGGGTCTTGCCGTCTTTCTGGAACTTGCGCTTCTTGCTTGGGTTCCCTTTGGCCTCAGCCAGATTTGCCTTTGCCTCAGCGGGTTGTTTACCCATAGGCAAGTCCTTCTTATTATCTTCCTGAATTTAGAGTTTGATAATAAGTTCTTCATAGGTAATCTCTTTTGTCTTGAGTTTTAAGTAACTCATAAACTCATTCCATGAAGGAGGTAACTTTTCAATCAGTGATGCAACTAAAAACTGCTCATTTGGTTTCATTCCTTCCAAATCCAGGTGATGTAGAATCATTTTGAATTCCTGAACTTGGGACATCATTGTTTTACTATCCACCATTTGAAATTTCAGAAATTTTCCAACGATGAATTTCTTAGTACCTGCATCTTGTGCGTGGTACTTCTTTTGCAGCTTCTCCCACAACTCTTTGGCAGTGCCAACGGTGCAATACACCGTGTATAGAGGGTCTGACAAGCAGTTCAATATGTAATTCTTACACATGAAATCACTATGACTCCATGCATCAAGAACCATCTTCATGCCATTAATGAAATGGATACCTAGGCCCCCTTCACCCGTTTCAGAAGCTGAATGGTCCATTTCATCTCCAGCTTATGGAGGATCTTCTGTTAGGAAACGTGTCATTCCCATAACAGTTAGATAGAATAACATCTTTTGTTGCCATCTCTTGAAGTTTGACCCCATGAACTTTTCAGGGCGGTCATGGTGAAATCCAGCGGGTGGAGGAACGACAACATTCCCTTGAGCGGCAGTAAAGGCGTTGGATGAGCCTTGAGCAACCAGAAAGGCATTAGGAGTGCCTTGAGTAGTGGGGATAGCAGAGGGATTGCCTTGAGCAGCAGCAACAGAATCAGAAGCAGTTTGATTTATGTTAGTCATCTTTCTAACTTACTTACAACAAAACTGTCTTAAAATTGTTGGGATACAATTGTCGTAAGGAAATGAAGTAAGTAACTATTACAATGGTAGAAAGGATAAACAAACTATTACAATAAAACTGGAAATCAAAACCTTAACAAACTGCTTGTGTGATTTGTTGAGTCGAGTGATGACACTCTGTCTTTAAGACAAGATTGGCCCGTATATCTCCTTTTACGGTGTTGAGCAATAGTCTTCCAAGAGACAACAATAACTTAAAAAATGAGCAAAGGAAACTCAAGTGTTATTCTTGAAGAACTTTGAGTATAGTAACTTTGCTAGAGAGGAAGAAGATGAACTCTGAAAATTCTAGAGTTATTTTCTAAGTGTTGAGTAGTGTTCAATTGAGCCAAAGGCCTCAATTTATAGTGTAAGTAGAAGACCCCTCAACTAGCCAACTAATGGCCTTCAATAGCCATGTAATTGCACTTGATTAGGGTGTTACATTCAACCAAATAATGTCTGAATTCATGTGTCAAGTAATGGGGAATCAATTCTCCAAAACCAGCCCAAATGTCAGATTTTTCCAACTTCCCGTCGCAACTTTCTTCTTTCGAAGCGCCCTGGCCCTGTGAATTAGCGTCGCGGCTCTAGTGACTGACCAACCAATGTGTGGCGCCGCGGCGATTTCCGACTTGTTTCATTTTACACTTTGTACACTTCTTTCTTCGTTTACCAACGTGGAATACTTTGTCATTTGGCCAATAACCGTCCATAATTCTATGTCTCAAACGTATACGTACCAATATCTCTTTCACTAATAAAATTTGCGATACTTGGCACTACGTGTGCACGTGTGTGGAAATGACGTTTCCGACGTGCGGGCCCCAATTGTTTGAGTCATAAATTAATGGAATATACTTAATTCCACATTTAGTAAATTTCCAACAAGTATATCATATAAATAGTTTATAATATATATATATATATATATAACAATCTTTTTTTTGCTGTAAATATACCTTTAATATATTCTCAACACATTATATTGTGATAATCTTATATAAAAGTAAATATTCCATTAGTATGTCATATTATACTATTGATATGTAAGTTGTACCAAATATATTAAGATAATACAATATAATACATGTAAATAGACAAAATATCATAATAATGTAGTATAGAAAATACATAAGTATTACCAACCAAATGTTAACATGTTAAAATAATGTGTAATATACAAATTCGAATTCCAAAAAGAAAAAAAGAAAAAACGAATCTTACCAGTATAAAAAGATAAAAAAAAAAGAAAGATACTAGATAAAGAAAAGGACAAAACAATATTTTTCCAACATAAAAGAGAAAATAAAAAAGAAGGCACGCACTTGAAAATAAAAGGAAAGACGTTTCTCCAGCAGTTACTGTGCTTTTTTCAAGGAATAGATGAGATAAAAGAAGATTTATTTAGGGCTGTTACGTTTCTAATTGACAAGTTATGTACGAGGTAACAACTTTTTGGCTACTTTATAATATAGTAATTTATGTGCTAAAATTGCGTAATGGTATTTTTAATACTGTGTAGTTACATAAAGTGCTCTAAATATTTTAGTGGTTGGGCTGATTTGGGCTTAGCCCAAAGTGACCCATAAGAAAATAATAGCCTATGTTAACCCGTGCAGATGACCATCTCTGACCCGTGAGATCCCAAATATAGACCCACCAAGGGTCTGTTTGCAAAGCCACCTGGAAATTGGAATCGGTGTAATTACAATGATGGTAATTACACACCCTAGTAATTACTCAATATTATAGTTATAATGATCTATTTGTTTATCATAATATAATTACAAGTGTACTGTTAGATTGCACAAGTATAATCATACAGTTAGTTTAATATTAAAATAAAATAAAATTATCAAAACTTAAAAATTAATATTTGAAAAATATGTGCCTTTATAAAAATATTAAATTAGGTATTTAACAACACATTGTTTCTTGAAATATATTAATAATCATATATTTATAACTAATATTGTACAAATTAATTGATATATATTTTTCAAATTAATAATATTGTAATTTAATTAATTAAAATTAAAAGGAGACCTTTTTTGTGAGAACATCATGGATTGGATGTTTGACAGAAAAATAGTATGTATATAATGCCATAACATTATTTAAATGTTTGACAAAAAAAAATCTATCAACTGTAAGTGACAAATAAACAACGTGTAATGTGAAATAACAAGTCAATAGTACTAAAATAAATAAATAAAATTAAAAATATGACCTAAATTCAAAATTCTAAAAGAAAAGTTTAACATAATACTCTTAGTTCAAATTCCAACATTACATAAGTAAGTTTCAACGTAACTTAAGTAAAATAATTTTAAAAAAGAAAATATAAGTTTATAACCCCATTCACAACGAAATTCTACTTTAATAACATCACTCATTATATACCAAGTTTGTTAATGACTCATTCTTTCTAATATTAAGAGCGGTAGTTTCAAAAATTAGAATAATAACACAGTTATGCATTGAATAAAATAAAATAAAATACGAGCAATTACATGGAATCACAAGAAGTAAATGTAGGAATGAGAAGAAAGAAAATGAGATAAATAATATAAAAATATATATTTTAAAACTAAATATAGTATAAATTAAAAGAAAATTAAGATAATAGAAATAAAAATAAATTTAAAAAGAAGTTAAAATAAAATAAAAAAACAAAGAAAGAAACTAAAAAGTAATCATGTAATTACATGGTGTAATTACACTCAATTCTCAGCTCCCCTTGAGAATTACACCCTCTCAATTCCCAGCTAACCAAGTAATTATTTGGTCAAACAAACAAGTCAAACTGTGTAATTATACCAATTCCAATTACTTGGTTGGCTTTCCAAACAAGCCCTAAATTATGTGTTTAGAGTGTGCATCACAATTAATTTCCTCTTATTACTACCACCAATTCGTAACCAATTTCATAGAACGTGAGAAAATATGAGCTTTGCCTACTTGTTGGGTCAACAGAATTATATTTCACCAGATAATAGTTATATGTTGGTATTAGAGATTGAAAATTTGTTTGAGTTAGGTCTATTAATATGAAACTATCGCATTTCTACATTTAATTAGTGGGACGGGCCCAATAATTTGTTAGTCAATAAGAATTATACAGGCAGAAATTGAATGTTAGGTTTTCCCTTATTGTGAAAATAGCAAATGCATTTTTATGTTGTTGTTCCATACATATCGACTTAATTATTCTAAAACATGTGGATCTCAAGGGAACAAAAATCATTTGATAAATCATATGCATGAGATATCAAAAGGAACCAAAAGAACTGATAAATTATTGATGTTGTATTCAATAAATACCCTCGGAATAAGTTGACACAACAAAAACGTCATCTTTTGAAATTAACCGTAGGTAGCTCACATATCTTTTCAGGCCTAATTCTTTAATAATTACTTCATTTGTTTTATACTTCTGACGTCGACACTGGAAGTGTTAAGAATGCAGTAGAAACAAAGGTTTCCTCTGCAGTAAATTGTGGGAAAGGCCATCAGCAGTAGCTCGAGTCATGGGAAGTTGGTGCGTAAGGAGATCAGAAATAGCGAAGAAATGACTTTGAATCGCTGACATTTGCAACTATTGTTGAGAATTTCTGTCAATATATTAAGATAGAGGCTCAGTAGCATTTGAAGTGATAGCAAAAAACTTGCATTTCATAAATATATGATCACTTACCTGGCTGAATTTTAGCTGCTAATTCTAGGACAGTATCACTCTTATATGATACAATATTGGCAAAGTCACATTTACTGCAAAGGTGAAATTAGAATCACCTTTTCTACATGCGCAGTGGATATGATAAGAATTCAACTAAAAGTCAAATTTGGGCATTCTTTTTTTCTTCCTTCTTTTTCATGGTAAAAGAAGATGATTATAGAATAGGTCCCTTTATTATGCTATATTTTTTACCCTTACTATTAGCGAATATTCTCAGAATATTCTCCGTATATTTTGTAATTATGATAGATGTATATTTAAGGTAACATAAGATTCTAATTGTATTAGGAATCAACCTTTGTAAGGTAAGTTAGGATTCGTACCATATTAGGAATCAACCTTGTACAACTATATATATTGTGAATAATAAAAGGAATCCCCAAGGAAAATTATTCCATCTTTCATGGTATCAGGAGCCTAAAACCTAAATCCCTTCTCTTCCTCATTCTCGGCCGAAATCAGCATTTTTTTCTGATTACACAGAAATAAAAAAAAATCTGGTTTCTTCTTCCCTTTCTCGGCCAAACCAGAAAATTCCCTTCCCTCGGCAGGCGGCAACCATGTCTTCCCCCATTCACTCAATCTTCCGCTGTCAGACCGCAAGCACCTCTATCCCTTGCGGCGATCTCTCCCTTGCGGCGATCTCTCCCTCAACTTGGCACAACAGACTCGGACACCCCGGAGACCCAGTTTTTACTTTTCTTAGGACTTCTAAGCGTATTCAATGTAATAATGGGAAAATTGCCCAACATTGTTTTTCTTGTCCACTAGGCAAACATACTCGTCTTCCCTTTATGTCATCAAACAATGTTACTTTTTCTCCCTTTGATATTGTTCATGCTGATTTGTGGACATCTCCGATTGCTAGCTCTTTGGGTCATAAATTCTATCTAGTATTCTTGGATGATTTTTCACATTTTGTCTGGATTTACCCACTGAAATTCAAATCTGAAGTTTTTGCAAAATTTCTCGAGTTTCAAAAATTCATTAAGACACAATTTGAAAAACCTATTAAATCATTCTAATGTGATAATGGACGTGAATTTAATAACTTGACATTTCATAATTTCTGTTCTAAACAAGGCATGGTTTTCCGTTTTTCTTGTCCCTATACTTCTTCCCAAAACGGAAAGGCTGAAAGAATTATACGTACCATCAATAACATGGTCCGCACACTTCTGTTTCATGCCTGCCCACCACCGCCTTTTTGGGTCTATGCTGTCAAAATGCTAGAATCCCTTCTAAATATTTTACCAACTAGCACACTCCAAAACAAAATTCCTACAGAAATCTTATACCGTAGGCAGCCATCATATGATCACCTATGTATTTTTGGATGCTTATACTACCCCAACATAGCCTCCACTGCACCCCACAAACTTGCCCCTCGCACTCTTCCATGTGTCTTCCTTGGTCTATCTCCTAATCATCGGGGCTACTTGTGCTATGACATTGCTACTCGCAAAATCATCGTCTCCCGTCACGTCACCTTTAACGAGACAACCTTTCCTTTTTCAAATCTCTGAAAATTTCAGACCACCGATTACATCTTTCTCGATGAACCAAGTCTGTCCCCGGTCATCCAAAATCTATACCAACAGCAGCCCACTGTTCCGACAGTCTCGCCACTGTCCGGCACCACCCCACCAGCCCCCCCTCACCCCTACAACCCCTAGTCGAGTCACCTGCACCACTACCAATGACATCGGCCGCTCAGACTCCAAAGAACTACCCCGCAAGTCTCAGAGGTTTCTAGGCCAACCAGCAGCACAGAAAACAGCCCATCTGAATCACGCCCATCGTCCGTAACCTGACCAAAGAACCTCATATCCACGACCCACCACCACTGCCCTCACATCGCATGGAGACTCGTGCAAAACACGGGATCTTCAAACCCAAGGTTCAATTCAATCTCTCCACACAAACCTTATCACCCATTTTAAAAAATTCAAAACTAGCAAAACTGGATCCAAATTGGAATGCGGCCATGTGCGAGGAATTTAACGCTTTAACCAAGCAGAACACTTGGGATTTGGTACCTAGACCAGCTGGTGTGAATGTTATCCGATGTATGTGGCTATTTCGTCACAAGTTCAGAGACAATGGTGACTTAGAGAGGTATAAGGCAAGACTAGTTGCCAATGGCACTAATCAGCAGGAGGGTATTGATTATGGTGAGATATTTAGTCCGGTTGTTAAACCGGCCACTATTCGGACTGTTCTCAGTATTGCTATGGGCATGCATTGGCCAATTCATCAGCTTGATGTCAAGAATGCATTTCTTCATGAGGATTTGAAAGAGACTGTGTACATGCATCAACCTCCTGACTTTGTTCATCCGGCAGCTCCGCAGTTTGTGTGTCGTTCAGGAAGTCATTTTATGAATTGAAACAGGCACCCCGCGCTTGGTATGATCGGTTCGCCAGGTATCTTTTGCAGATTGGTTTTGTATGTAGCAGGTGTGATACATCTCTCTACACTTTTCACCAAGGTAGCAATACTGCATATTTGCTATTATATGTCGATGACATTGTTCTTATTGCCTCATCTGACGGGTTGAAGAATGAAATTGCTCTACTCAAAACTGAATTTGCTATGACTGACTTGGGCAAGCTAAGTTATTTTTTGGGTATATCGGTGAAAAGATCTGCAGCCACTATATTCCTGTGTCAGCGTAAGTATGCAGAAGAGATAATGTACAGGGCCAAGATGGCAAATTGTAAAATTATGCCAACTCCGGTGGACTCAAAATCCAAGCTTAGTGCCAATGACGGTGCGCCAGTTTCTGATCCCACTCTGTATCGGAGTCTAGTAGGTGCTCTTTAGTATCTTACATTCACTAGGCCTGATATTGCATATGCTGTTTAGCAGGTGTGTCTGTTCATGCACGACCTCCGAGAGTCCCATTTTACCGCCCTCAAACGTATTATCAGATATGTTAAGGGCACACTAGACTTTGGTTTACATCTATATCCCTCATCCCCAACCAAGTTACTAGCTTACACAGATGCAGATTGGGCAGGATGCCCCGACACACGTCGCTCCACCTCAGGGTACTGTGTATTTCTTGGGAATAATCTTATCTCATGGTCCGCCAAGTGGCAGGCCACGCTATCCTGTTCGAGTGCTGAAGCAGAATATCGCGGAGTTGCTAATGTCGTCGCTGATATCTGTTGGCTCCGAAATCTTCTTTTGGAGCTCTGGTGTCCATTACGCAAGGCGTCTATAGTCTATTGTGACAACATATCTGCTATCTATATGTCTCATAATTCAGTCCAACATCAGCGGACCATGCATATTGAGATGGATATCCACTTTGTGCGAGAGAAGGTTGCCCGTGGTCAGGTCAAAATTTTACATGTGCCTTCCTCTTATCAGTATGCAGACATTTTCACAAAGGGACTACCGCGACAGCTTTTCACCGACTTCTGATCTAGCCTTAGCATTCGGCCTCCTCCCGCTCCGTCTGAGGGAGAGTATTAGCGAATATTCTCAGAATATTCTCCGTATATTTTATAATTATGATAGATGTATATTTAAGGTAACTTAGGATTCTAATTGTATTAGGAATCAACCTTTGTAAGGTAAGTTATGATTCGTACCATATTAGGAATCAACCTTGTACAACTATATATATTGTGAATAATGAAAGGAATCCCCAAGGGAAATTATTCCATCTTTCACTTACATCCGTAAGCAAAAAAGGAGAAATATATAGGGAAATTAAGGCAAAGAGAAGGGAGGCTTTGCTTTTGCTTTTACTTTTATAGTGTGAAGAGATTTTTGCCTTACTTTATTTATGAAACAATAACAACTACTTCCTATCATAAGGTAGAACATAAAACCAGACCAAGTCAAAAAGCTGGTGGTTTGAACAGAGGCAAAATGAAGGGCAAGAGATTCGGAAAGGATTAAGAGAGGCACAAACTGTAATTACCTTTGGTTGCATAGACTTTTATGGCTTCTGCAAGCTCATGAACTGCTTGTGGTAATGGCCAGCAGTGGCTTGTTAGCGTTTTTTTAGTTTGTGGATGACAGCACCTGATCAAACACTGTAGAATTATCAAGGTTCATGCATTTATACTGATAGAATATGAAAGAATAATTAGTCATAATTATGTATATTTTGTATAAGGAAAAAAATAGGTGCTCGCGGATTAACCAAACGTTCATGCCATAAAAAAGGAGCTAAAATTGCAAAAGTGGATGGTAATGTGGCTTGATGTGTGGTTGTAATGATTGGATATAGCTCGCCCCGACTATCACATCTCATTAGAGGCATCACTGTCTGAAAATCCTTCACGGAAAATCCAAAAGGATCAAATCAACAGAAACTGAATTTCCCTCCTAAATTTAAAGTAATGAATGACTAAATATATACCTACGATATACAAAATATACATAATTATAACTAATTATTCTTTCTTATTCTATCATATACTTCATTTTGAAGAAAGCAAGTGGAAGCTGATGTTTCCAATGTAAACTTGGATTCTCAATGAGATGTAACTTCCTGATAACACAAAATTTGTTGCATGTGAAGAAGTTCATTGAGCTTGACAAATAAGAGGAAGCGAGAACCTGCCATCAGTCGTAAAATTACTTTCATTTATGAATTGCTGTATTTGATAAAAACCGGTTAGTATTTCCTTTTTTATTTTGCTGATAATTTCATTTGTTAAATATGTGATTATTTCCCTTTTGGCCTAAAATTCTATTAAAACCAAGATCAGAACACAACGCATTGCTGGAAAAATAGAGGGGAAAATAAAGAAAGGTGTTCAGATCGCAGCTTGTTAGTAGTGAGAAACTGAACAGTCAATGGAAAAAAATAAGACGAAACGACGTGCCACGAATTGAAATGGAATGACCATTTCCGACAATTATACCATTATTATTGCTCAAATTAAAATAGGACGAGAGTGACAGAAGGTGATATACACGGTCAAAACAGTTATGGTAATTAATATACTAAAATATGGCCTACTAATATACACAGTTTTGACCGTGTATGTCACCTTCTGTTAGAAAGATTACCTTGTGAGGACGTCATATGAGACGTTGCTCCGGTGTTCATGTACCAATTTGCGTCGGCCGGATTAAGCCCAAGAGTGTGCATTGCGGCCTCGATGTCGGTCGGAGTCGCCACTACTGAGTGGGCCTGCTACCACTGGTTCGGCAGTGGCCCAAAAATGCCAGGCTGCTGGCCTGGGCATGGACCTGACCCAATTTACAAAGGGAAAGGGGCAGGGATGCACGACCCAAGGCCACTACCAGGTCCACAGTGCCGGCCCATTAGGCCCTCGGCTGCCATTGGCCGGGTTATTTCTGCTGGCTGCCGCCCCTGTCGCCACTGCTGCCACCTCCGCCACATCGGTGGCCGCCACCCTTTACCTCCATTACCGCTATTTCGTCCCTTTTGGCGGCAAATTTTTAAATTGTGAAGAAGTATCATTGGACAGAGCGACAACCATGGCGGAGTTCGACACAGTGACTGTCTTTTTGGTAAACCCCGCTTCTTCTAGGATGAGCATAGAACGGGCTTAGTAAAATGATGGAAGAGATTGCTTTGGCGGATGAGCGTACCCACTTTACTATAGGCATCGGTGAGGCCGACAACCATTTGTAAAACGACCCGATTGTTAGTTACCGACACCCCGACGTTCTTGAGTTAGTCCAAGAAAACCTTGAGTCGTTGACAATATGCGGATGAATTGGGAAAATCTGCCATGTCAGTGGTGGAGAATTCTTACTCAAGAGTGATGGCCCGGGAATTTTTATTATCTTGGAATATGTCACGTAAGCGATCCCAAGCCTCCATTGCCATGGAATTAGGTTCAAGGATCGTATGCAACAAATCACTCGAAATTGTGGCATAGATCTACTGGAGGACCGTCGCATCAAGGGTCAATCATAATTCCTTCTCATCCTCGGTTTTCGGCACCTTCTCATTGCCTTTTTTCGGCGGAATTATGTGATGGATAACCTCGTGTGATCGACATTGAATTTTTAAAAAGCTCCGCACATGGCGCATAATGGACGTTTTCCATCTAAAGGGTGATGGAGATATGAGATTTGATGTTGGAGACAGCTAGGGCCGGATGGAAATTTGATTTCGAGTCAAACATAGCTGTCGGAAGAGGAAATAAGTGGTCGACGACGCACAAGGAAGGGGGAGGGGGGACAGTGAAGGGTTAAAATTTAGGGTTTAGGAACTTTCCCTAGAATTTGAATGTCCTCGTGTAAGCCGTCGTCCACTTCGGTTGATACTAAACCAAAGTTGAGTGCCTCTTCTAGCACGCCATATGTCGATCCATCACATTACCGCAGCTTTGCAGGAGCCCTGCAATATCTTACTTTCACGAGGCCCCATATATCTTATGATGTGCCACATGTTTTTCTATTCATGCATAACTGGATGGAGGATCACATGCATGCTCTCAAACACATTGTGCGCTATATTCAGGGCACTCTCGATCATGGCTTGCATCTATATCCGTCTTCGACAACCACTCTTCTTTCTTACACAGATATAGATTAGGGTGGATGTCCGGATACCAGACGCTCGTTGCTCATGGACAAGTACGTGTCTTACATGTCCCGTCACACTATCAGATCGCCGATATGTTTATAAAAGGTCTTCCACTTGTTCTATTTGAAGATTTTCGGGACAGTCTTAGCATACGCCGACCTCCCGCTTCGACTGCGGTGGTGTGATAGAATAGGAAAGAACAATTAGTCATAATTATGTATATTTTGTATATGATAGGTGTATATTTAGTCATTCACTACCTTAACTCTAGCCTAGTATTATGCTTGTATTATGAGTATATTTATTACCCCTTTGGAATGAAATAATCAAGGAAGAATATTTCTTACAAGTAGTGAGAAACTGGACCGTCAATGGAAAAAATAAGACGAAACGATGTAACCAAACCAAAAACTGAGCAACAAATTTAATTAAAGATTCAAAGAATGAAGATGAAGAACCGAAAATCACCAGAAAGACAGAAGGAAACAAACTCATTACTTCACCACGACCACACTTGAGCACTCAGAATGAAGTAAAGAAACCCTCATTTTTTTTGGTGAACTGGATAATATATTAATAAGTCTTAATATGCATGAAGTAGTTTTAGCATTTAAAAGAGGTGATATATTTTATGTGAATACTTTAGCTCCTTATTTACCTACATTAGTTATTGCTTATTTTTCAGAATGCGCATTCATGGCTTATTCATTTTGTTTGTCTTACTTTGATTGTGTTTGTGCTTGTGCTTTGTCTTGAGCCGATGGTCTCTCAGAAACAGCCGATATACCTACCAAGGTAGAGGTAAGGTTTGCGTACACTCTACCCTCACCAGACCCCAAGTTGTGGAATTTTACTGGGTATGTTATTGTTGTACTTTAGCTCCTTTTTGTTCTGCTGGTATTTCTGTGGACTAAAAGCGAGAAACTTTCACTGAGATAGACAAAATTGTAGACACATAAATGTTACATATGTGGAAAAGAATTTAGAGACAAGTGAATTAAACATCAAAATTCTTACATGTCATTAGCTAACTGAACGCTTTCTAAATAATTTCCTCATAAACTATGTTAAATGTTCAATGATAGTCTTTGCTCTCTGGAGTCAGTGGTCGAATTAATAGCTTCACGCCTTTTGAAGTTTTAGCTATTAAGAAAGTGTAACACCTCGTACCTTCAAGCTAAATTTTACTCATGATTCAGGAGTTTAGAAAATAAAAACGGAGATTAGGAAGTTTAAAATCCGTTTCAGTTCAGTGATTCACATTCTATGCCCGGGCTATATGGACCGTACAAAGTTGTACGGGCTTTAGAAATTGCACCGTGCAAAGACCGTCGAAAACCAATGAAATACGGTGGCTTATACAGATCGTATAAATTAATATGGACCATCCTTTTTGACCGCAGAATGACCCCCAGACTTTGATGCTCACTGGAATTGACAACACAATGATGATCACTTTATACGGACCGTACCTCTCGCTGTACAAATTGTACGTATCATACAATCCCACCGTATAATTCCTCTCGTTGTACAAGTTGTACGGACCGTACAATCCTACGGTAGAATTTCCGACGACTGAACAATATATATTCATGATTTTCAGTCTTTTAAACTCTTTTTCAATTCATCCAAGCCCTAGCACGAAGTTCCTTTCCTCCCAACATTCTCCTACATAAAGGGTTTTCAAGAAAACCCAACTTAAGGGATTAAAATTCAGGCTTTGGGAGTTCTTCATCAAGTTCAAATATTTTATTACAAGATTAGGAGCGAATAAGGTATGTAAAGCTTCTATCCACGTGTGGGAACATCATTGTTCTTCCTCACGCCACGTTAACTCATGAAAATCCTAGAAATTGAAGGTTATGTCTCAGTTCATGATAAATCCTTGAAAACAAGTTATATATGTTCATGTATGTATTATTAAAACCAATCATATTTCCGTTATTGTATTCATGAATATCACTTTGATTATCATGAGTTCGTCTGTAATCCATAAATACTCATGACTTGCATTCCATGAGTTTTTAAACACAAGTCATAACCTATATTACTCAATTCCATGAATTCTACATATTTCCATATTTTTATGCAAAGTGTATTATTTATTTATGTTCATGCTATATCTTATACATATCAACCATATTTTCAAGTCATGATTATACAAACCATGGGCTTTCTAGCCAACTATATTTCATGTTCATATTTGAGAGTTGCACAGATTACCGAGAAGGCTCAAACAACCTGAAATTACGTATGCCAACGTAGGATAAGGATCGCTCTGCCCAGCTAGGACGATTCCTTCATGTTACTCCAGCGGGTTATTGGATTCATGTTCATGTCTCGTACCCTAACAAGGTACGAGATGACTTAGCTGATTAGGCAGAGATCAATCACCACGCTCCCACGTGGTGGTTACATGTCGGTTCTTCTAAATCTCTCCCATTTAAATTAAGTTTTCATGTTTTATTATATTCATGTAAGATATTATACAAGCTCATGCTCAGGTTACAATTCCAGTTCCATGTCCCTACTATTTCATATGCCTGCTTATTCTTTCAGTTGCTTTACATACAGTACAATTCAAATGTACTTACGTCCCTTTTGCTTGGGGCCTGCACTTCACGGTGCAGGTACGGAGTTTCAGGATGACGAATCAGTTCGCTAGGATCTCTACCATCTCAGCTATTGGTGAGCCCCATCTCATTCGGGGTGTTAGTCTATTATCACGACCCAAAATCCTATTATGCTGTGAGGGCACCTACTCTAACCCGTAGGTGAACCCTAATCATTCAATCATAATAATATGAAAGCAAATGCAGAAGTTAAAGAGATAAAGGCGAAGTAATTAACAACTCTTATAACATAATACAAAATCTGAAAGAAATCCCAATGATCCGGTAATCATGAGTACATAACTCTAAATACGAGTACAAGTCTGAAAGTGAAATAATAGTATTGTCTGAATGTAAAATGACATAATCATAATATAGATAAAAGAGTTCCGATGCCGAAAATGCATCAACGACTCACCATGGACTCTTCAATCAATCACCAAGTAAGCTATGCTCTAGCTGCTCCTCTGTTGTCTGGCTTGGTACATGCAAATAGAGTGGAGCAAGCGTAGAGTGAGTACGGGAAACACGTATACTCAGCAGCATCGTCGACCGACCCTAGCTATAATGGTGACGAGGGTTGGTACTTTTCGATACCTTTCTACTAATTAGTTAGGTAAACATAATAAGTAATTAGTTAATCAACCTAACAGTAAGTCTACAAATCGATATGAAACAAGTACTCTCACATTTTCAGATTTATAACAAGGTTCAGCCTAACCCTATTCAGGGCGTCTAGACCCATCATAATACTCTTCTCAAGTCTCAAAGTGATATAAATGTAAGCTAACATTATTTCTTCCATCAAACCAAAGAGTTTAAGTAAATGAAAGATCAACACCGAGCATACATAGCACCAATTACATATCAGGATATGAATGAATGCAATGCAAATAATAGGTATAAATGCAATGGCCACATATATCTGATATACACATGTTGCTGCAGTAGCTGTCACGTGACCAATAGGGGACTCATGAGGTCCATATACCCATCCGATCCCATCAGATACCAGCTCTGTGGCTGAAGTGTCATCATCAATCATCACTCTGGTATCATGTACCATATCCAACAACCAGCTTCCCAAGCCTTTCTCAACAGTATTTCAACAGTTCAATGTCAATTATAATATGTATGAATGATATGGATATGTGTACACCATGCAATGTATGATCAAAATTATCATATTTTATTCAAGTGTTTAGACGAGATATTGAGTGATGAATGCATGACAAGTCAAATCAAGAATATCATATCAATGTGGTTACAAGTTCAAGTAAACAACAATCATACCAACCTAAGCGAATTTATGCACCGCGCTCGTGGCCCAAAGGCTAAACACATAAACTCTTTCACATGCATCATACTAGTTCATTAATTACCCAATAACTTCACCAGTATCCGTATTAGTGATTGTCACCTCACTAATACGGGACATCCAAATTCCCATTACTCTTATTAATTTATTACATAGCATACCAACACATAAATGCTACACTAGAGTCTAGAAAGTCTCAACTTACATGAATCAAAGCCAAAGAACTCACACAACTTTCCCCTTTCGCCGAGCCTCCTCAAGAGCTACTCTGATCGATTATATCAATTATATGAGATTACGGTCTAACGCTACCCATAATCCCCAAGCTAAATTATAAAGAAATCCCAGGCCCACATTATCAAAATATGAACTTTCCTATTCAAATAGTACCAATACATGCTAGATAATCATAGTAAAAAAAGAGCAGCCTGATGCACTAAGCTCCCGCTATGCGCGGGGTCCAGAGAAAGGCCGGACTACAAAGGTCTATTGTACGCAACCTTACCTTGCATTTCTGTAAGAGGTTGTTTCCACGGCTTGAACTCGTGACCTCCACGTCACATGACAATAACTTTACCAGTTACTCCAAGGCTCAATTCATGCTAGATAATCATAATCTCAAGTAAATTTAATAACAAAGTCCAATTGGATCCTTAATTTCATGAAATGGGCAAAAGCCCCAATTTCTAACCTTAGAATCTCCCCTGATTCTCAAAAAGGTTTTAATCCCGCAATTGGTCAAGTAATCACCATCTACTACTCTAATACATCACTAATTTACAATATTAACAACAACAAACCAACATCCAACCCTCAATCCCCAAGTACAACTCTCTTATTTTCAACAAGACATTTATACCATTTCCCCTATTAAAGAAATATACTAAGGGTGGAAACTTAACTAATACGCAATAATTAAAGTGGAAGGGTGAGATTGTACCTCTATTGATGAACTTTCTCTTGAAATCCTCAAGAACACCCTACTGGTCGAGCTCCAATTCCAAGGAGAATATTTGGGGATTGAGAAATAATTCTAGGTCATAACTCTTATATTCTGAATAGTAATTCTGCTCCGGCGGGGTCGATTCCGTTATAGCAGACACATCTCGGTGGAATTCCTATCCGCTGAGGGCAAATCCACTTTAAAACTTGCCTCTCGCTGGGACAAAATCAAGCTCTGCTGAGGCACACACATCCCAGCCAGGAATCCATCTGTAGAAGAAGACTATTATCGCTAAGTCCATTCTTACTTCGGCGAGCCTGGCCTCTGCAAAGGTAGACCTGCTGAGGCAGATGCATGGTCGTTGGCGCAGACACTAGTAACAAGCAACACTCAAGAATGTTAAAACCTCCATCAACCACCCAAAATACTCCCGGAACCTCCCGCACACAAACCAAACATGCATTTCTATCACAAAACACATTACAGACATACACGCGCACTCAGATTTTCTGGTGAAGGTCTCTAAGGCTCGGGTTTGACTAAAGTCAACTATTAAGTTCTAATTTCACGATTTCTCAACTGAACCCCCAAAACACACTGGGCTGCCTCAGGACCCGAACCAAAAACTCGACTAAATCAAAAACGTCGTTCCAAAGCTAATAGAACCGATGAAACTACAAACGGAGCGCATTTACCCAAAAGTCAACTATGAGTCAAACTCTTCTATTTTCTTAACTTGGAATTTCTCAAACCTATTAGAATGGGCCTGAAACCTACCTGATCGCCTCAAGAATCATGTCACCCATCCCTGCAAGTCACAAATAAGCAAATAAGACTCGATAAGGATAATTTAGGGGTTCTTAGGAAATATAAGCAAAATGACTTTTCAAGTCATTACATTAGGTACAACTTAAAATAACATTCGTCCTTAAACGGTAAAGAAAAAGAAATACATGGACTCTCGAATAGTTTGGGATAATTAGCCCGCATATCAAACTCGATCTCCCATGTAGCTTACTCCACTGCGCGATTCCTCCACTGCACTTTCACTGAAGTTATCTCCTTGGACCTCAACTTCCGAACCTGCCTATCTAAAATAGATACAGGCTCCTCCTCATAAGCTACGTTTTGGTCCAGCGTCACCAGCCACATACATCTTCAACATCGACATATAAAACACATGGTGCACACTAGATAATCCAGAAGGTAAAACCAGCTCATATACTACCTCACCAACTCTATCCATGATCTCAAAAGGGTTAATAAACCTAAGACTAAGATTCTCTTTATTCCCAAACCTCATTCACATCCTTCATAGGTGAAACCTTCAGCAAAACTCACTCTCGAACTATTAACTCTAAATGGCGAACTCTCCGGTCTACATAACTCTTCTGTCTGCTTTGGGCTGTAAGAAGCCTGTCCTGGATCAACTTAGCCTTATCCAATGAATCCCTTAAAATATTGGTACCCCAAGGTCGAACCTCAAAAGCATCAAACCACCCGACAGGAGAACGACACCTCCTACCATACAAGGCCTCAAATGGTGTTATCTCAATACTCGAATGATAACTATTGTTGTAAGTGAACTTCACTAAGGGTAGAAACTAGACCCAATGACCACCAAAGTCAATCAGACAGACTCGCAACATGTCATCGAGAACTAAATGGTCCGTTCAGATAGGCATCGGTCTGAGGGTGAAAGGTTTTACTAAGCTCCAGTCTAGTACCCAACTCCTTCTGAATAGATTGCCAAAAGTGAAAAGTGAACTGCGTACCTAGATCAAAAATGATAGAAATAGGCACCCCATGCAATTAGACTATCTCTCGAATGTATATCCTAACAAACTTCTTTTAATTATAAGTCGTCTGAACTAGAATGAAATGGGCAAATTTGGTCAACCTGTCCACAATGACCCATATAGCATTGAACTTGCCCAAGGTACGGGGCAATCCTACTACGAAATCCATAGAAATCCGCTTCCGCTTCCACTTCCACTCGGGAATGGACATCCTCTGAAGCACAACACCAGGCCTCTGGTGCTCAAATTTCCCTTGCTGTCAATTCAAACACCGAGACATAAACTCGACTATGTCCCTCTTCATGCTATACCACCAATAATGATGTCTCAAATCACGATGAATCTTCGTATCCCCTGGGTGAATAGAGTTCTTCGAACTATGGGCCTCCTCCAGGATTAATCTAGTCAAGTCACTTACCCTAGGAACACAAATCCGACCCTTGATCGTCAAAATACCATCACTATCAATCACAACATCTTTTGCCTCTCCCTGCAACACCTTGTCACGGATTTTTCACAATTAAGAATCATCAAACTACTGGGATCTAATCTGCTCCAATAAGGAAGATTGTGCCTCCACACAAGCTAATATCATACCAGGCTCCAAGATATCAAGCCTAATAAACTGATTGGCCAAATACTGAACATCCATAGACATAGGACGCTCCTCCACATGCAACATAGCCAAAGTACCCATGCTCACTACCTTGCTACTCAAGACATCCGCAACAACATTCGCTTTGCCCGGATGGTACAAGATAGTCATGCCATAGTCCTTCAGGATCTCCAATCACCTACTCTGCCTCAAATTAAGATCTTTCTGATTTAACAAGTTCTGAAGACTGGAATGGTCGATATACACATCACAATGCGCACCATAGATCTAGTGCCTCTAAATCTTCAATGCAAACATGATCACCTAAACTTCAAGTCATGCGTGGGATAATTCCTTTCATGAATCTTCAATTTCCTCGAACCATATGCTATCACTTTCCCTTTCTACATCAACACACACCCAAGACCTACTCTAGAAGCATCACAATGCATGGTAAAGATCTCTCCCTCAACCGACAAAGTCAAAATTGGAGAGGTAGTCAATAAGGCCTTGAGCTTTTGGAAGCTCACCTCACACTCCCTAGACCACTAAAAAGCTATATTCTTTTGGGTCAATCTAATCAACGGGGCTACAATGGATGAAAAGACCTCCACAACTTGTCGATAATACACAGCAAGGCCGATAAAACTCTGAACCTCGGTAACTGAAGTGGGCCAAACCTAATACATAACTACTTCAATATTCATGGGATTTATCATAATACCATATTTAGTCACCACATGCCCCAAGAAGGCTACCGAGGTAATCCAGAACTCGACTTTAAAATTTTTGCGTAGAATTGCTTCTCCTTCATAATACGAAGCATGATCCACAGATGCTGCTCGTGCTCCCCCTCGCTCCGAGAATAGGTCAAGATGTCATCAATGAATGCCACAAAAAATGAATCTAAGTAAGGTCGGAACACCCCATTCATCAACTTCATAAATGCTTCAAGTGCATTCATCAACCCAAAAGACATCATCAAAAACTCATTATGCCCATATTGAGTTCGGAAGGCCATCTTAGGAACATCCTCGGCCCTAATCCTCAACTGATGGTAACCGAAACTCAAGACAATCTTGAAAAATACCAAAGCACCCTATAACTGATCAAAGAAGTCATCAATGTGAGGTATTAGGTACTTGTTCATGATAGTCACTATGTTCAGTTGCCGTTAATCGATACACATGCATATAGACCCATCATTCTTCTTCATGAACAACACAGGAGCACCCTAAGGCGAAACACTAGGTCGAATAAAACCCTTACTCAAAAGATCTTGCAACTACTCCTTCAACTCTCTTAAGTTGGTCGGCGCCATCCGATATGGTGTAATAGAAATAGGTTGAGCACCCGGCTCTAGGACAACACATAAATCAATATCACGCTCTGGTAGAGCACTGGGAAGGTTGGTTGGAAACACCTCTAGAAACTCCTGAACTACTGGAACTGACTCCAATGGAGGAGTCTCTGCACTTGTATCACAAACATATGCTAAATAAGAAAGACACCTCTTCTCTAGCATCTTCTGAGCTTTAAGGAATGAAATCACTTTCTTCGAACACTAGCTAAGAGTACCCTTCTAAACTAACTAAGGAATACACAGTATGGCTAAGGTAACAGTCTTAGTATAACAATTCAAGATAGCATGATACGGAGCTAAACAATCCATACCCAAAATAGCATCAAAATCTACCATACCCCATCAAGGTAACTACACAACCCAAGTATGCTCGATCTACCACTATAGAATCTCCGATATGTGTAGAAATATGAATAGGAATGGCTAGAGGCTCACATATCAAATCCAAACTCAAAGAAAAGTAGGCAGACACATAAGAATATGTAGACCCTAGATAAAACAAAATTGTATCATGTCGATGGCAAACTGAAAAGTACTTGTGATCGCAGCATCAGAGGCCTCTACCCCGGGTCTGCCTGGGAACGCATAGAAATGACCACGATCACCCAAAGTTTGAGTACCCCCATGTCTACCACCTCATCCGGACTGAGCACTACCTGGACCTATCCGAGGGCCACCCCTGCCAACCTGATAACCATATCTAGTACCCTAGGACCCACCTCTAGCCGTTGCACAGCTGCTATCGATCCAGACCCCTGAGACTGACTACTACGCTTAAGCTTGGGACCATCCCTCTTGAATTACCCAAGATCACCACACTCAAAACATCCTCTAGGAGCTGCCGATAGATGAGAAGTATAACTGGCACCAGAATGACAACCACGGCTAGAGGGTCGGTAAGAACTCGGGGTTAATTGCCCTGAACCATGAGATGTATGTGAGAACTGGCCTTTCTTAGATGTAGGCATAGAAACAACAACGGGACTGACACTTAGACGGTGATGAACTCCACCATGATGACCCCTACTTCCAGACGAGGCAACCATATGAGTGCTAAAATAAGGCCTCTTGACCACTCTTTCCTCATAATCCTTATGCCTAATAAACTCAGCCTCTCTCACTGCATCAACAATCTGCTGGAAGGTGGAACATATGGCAGCCATTTGTGCTACAATCAAACAAAGAGGATATATTAACCCATTAGTGAACCTCATCACCCTCTTAGCCTCATCAGACAAAATCATCAAAGCATGGCGAGACAATGCATTGAAACGCGCCTCGTACTCGGTCACATATATACGCCTCTTGCATAACCCTTCAAATTGAGCGGTCTCCTCTCTCTGACACTACGAGGCATGAACTTCTCCAAGAAAATCTGGATAAATAAAACCCAAGTCATAGGGGGGACCCTGCTGGTCTAGACTCAAGATAAGGCCTCCACCACTGTTTGTGCATCCTCTCATGATAGTTAATCAAGAACTTATACGCATCATCCCCGGGATCCCCATTATATCTGAGAGGATCCAACTTCCTAAACCTCTTGAACATCTTCTTCTCCTCAATGGACATAGCACGATGTGCAGGTAGAGGTGTAGCAATACTAGGTATAGTCACACCTAAGAAGTCAGGAACCCCAACTGGTGCTAGATGAACCATTGGTGTCCGAAATTTTGAAATAACAACATGGTCAGGAGTTTGTCCTCTGACCCTAGTATGAGATCCCTCAGAAGTAACTGGTTGAATACTATAAGCTATAGACTCTATAATCTCATAATGCGGACCAAGGTATCTAGAAGCACCAATGTGGCAATGAAACCCGGGGGCGCCAGATGTGGACTTATCATGTCAGCCTGAACTTGCTCATCCTCATCAATCTGAACTTCATTATCCTCCGGAATAGCCTCAGGCCCCGAAGACTTTACTCAGTCACAAGCCCAAGCAACTATAGGTGCTTGGCCTCGGGCTGCAACTCGAGGTCTGCCTCTACCTCGCCCCCTAACCCGCACACCACCTTTGACAACGGGTGCTGATGTAGGTGTGGGATCATGATCTCTTCCTCACCATCTATGAGAAAGAGTGAAATAAAGAGATTTAGAATTCAATCATAATAGAATCGCATGTAAGAATGAAAGAATTGATTTTTTCTAAATGTCTTATAGCCTCTCGAAGATAGGTACAAAACTCGTCGTACTGATCCGCAATACTTTACTAGATATCACTTTTGTACTTATGAGACCATTAACCTAGGGCTCTGATACCAATTTGTCACGACTCAAAATCTCATTGTGCCATGAGGGCACCTACCCAAACCCGTAGGCGAACCCTAATCATTCAATCTTAGTAATACGAAAGTTAAATAGATAAATGTGAAGTAATTAGCATGTCTTATAACATATACACAATCTAAAAGAAATCCCCAATGATCCGGTAGTTATGAGTACATAGCTCTAAATACGAGTGCAAGTATGAAAGTGAAATAATAGTACTGCCTGAATGTAAAATGACAAAATCATAATATAGAGAAAATAATTCCAGTACCGGGAATGCATCAACGGCTCACCCTGGACTCGTCAATCGATCACCAAGTATGTTATGCTCCAGCTGCTCCTCCGTCGCACGGCTCGGTACCCGCACATACAGTGCAACAAGCGTAAAGTGAGTATAAGAAATACGTGTACTCAGCAGCAACATCGATTGACCCTAGCTGTAACAGTGGTGAGGGTTGGTACTTTCTGATACCTCTTTACTAATTAGTTAGTTAAACATAATAAGTAATCAGTTAACTAACCTAACAGTAAGTTTACAGATCGATATTACACAAGTACTCTCACATTTTCAGGTTTATAACAAGGTTCAACTGAAACTCATTCAGGGCGTCTAGACCCATCAAAATACTTCTGTCAAGTCTCATAGTGATATAAATGTAACCTAACAATAGTTCTTCCATCAAACCAAAGAGTTTAGGTATATCAAAGAGCAATATCTAGCCCGCATAGGACCAACTACATATCATGATATGAATGAATGTAACTCAAATGATATGCATATATGCAATAACCATATATATCTGGTATCCAGTAGCTGTCACATGACCCATGGGGGGCTCATGAGTTCTATATACCCATATGATCCTATCTACTTTGTGGCTGAAGTGTCATTATCAGTCATCACTCTCGTATCATGTACCATATCCAACAACCAGCTTCCCAAGCCTCTCTCAGTAGTATTTCAATAGTCCAATGCCAATTATAATACATATGAATGATATGAGTATGTGTACACCATGCAAATAACATAATCAATATGATGAAAATTATCAGATTCTATTCAAGTTTTTAGACGAGACGTGGAGTGATGAATGCATGACAATTCAAATCAAGAATATCATATCAACGTGGCTACAAGTCTAAGTAAACAACAATCATACCAACCTAAGAGGATTTATACACCGTGCTCGTGGCCCTAACGCTAAACACATAAACTCCTTCACATACATCATATTAGTTCATTAATTACCCAATTAAGTTCATCGATACCCGTATTAGTGCTTGTCACCTCACTAATTCAGGATTCCCAATGCCTATTACTCCATTTAATTTATTACATAGCATACCAATACATAAATGCTACACTAGAGTCTAGAAAGTCTCAACTTACCTTAATCAAAGCCAAAGAACTCACACAACAGCTTCCCCTTTTAATTGAGCCTCCCCACGAGTCTATTCTGACCGATCATATCAATTATATGAGATTACGGTCTAACGGTACCCATAATCTCCAAGATAAATTATAAGGGAATCCCGAGCCCACATTATCAAAATACGAACTTTCTTACTCAAATAGTACCAATACATGCTAGATAATCATAATCTCAAGTTAATTTAATAACAAAGTCCAATTGGGTCCTTAATTTCATGAAATGGGAAAGAGCCTCAATTTCTAACCCTAGAATCTCCCCCAATTTCCAAAAAGGGTTTTAGTCATGCAATTGGTTGATTAATCACAATCTACTAGTCTAATACATCACTAGTTTACAATATTAACAACAACAAACCAATAACCAACCATCAATCCCCAAGTACAACTCTCTTATTCTCAACAAGACATTTCTACCATTTCCCCCGTTTAAGAAACATACTAAGGGTGAAAACTTAACTAATACACAATAATTAAAGGGGAAGGATGACATTATACCTCTATTGATGAACTTTCTCTTGAAATCCTCAAGAACACTCTATTGGTCGAGCTTCAATCCTAAAGAGAATATTTAGGGAATGAGAAATAATTTTAAGTCTTAACTCTTATATTCTAAATAGTAATTCTACTCCAGCGGGGTCGATTCTGCTGGAGTAGACATGGCTCGGTGGAATCCCTATCCGCTGGGACAGAAGCAAGCTTCGCTGAGGCGCACATGCCCCGGTGAGGAATCCATCCACAGAAGTGGAATATCATCACTAAGTATAGTCTCCCTTTGGCGAGCTTGTCCTCAGCAGAGGCAGACCCGCCAAGGCAGATGCTTGCTCGCTAGTGCAAACATTAGTAACCAGCAGCAATGAAGAATGCCAAAACCTCCATCAACCACCCGAAATACTCAAGGGACCTCCCGGACACAAACCAAACATGCATTCCTATCCGAAAACACATTCCAGAGCTGCTCGCGCACTCAAAATTTCCAGAAAAGGTCTCTAAGACTCGGAATTGACTAAAGTCAACTCTTAAGTTCTAATTCCATAATTTCTCAACTAAACTTCCAAAAGACACCGGGCTGCCTCGGGACCCAAACCAAAGGCTCGACTAAATAAAAAAATTCATTCTTGAACTAATAGAACTAATGAAACTATGAATGAAACACGTTTACCCAAAAGTCAACTATTGGTCAAAAATCTTCTAACCTACTAAAATCAGTCTGAAACCTACCTGATCGCCTCAGAAATCATGTCACACATCCCCACAAGTCACAAACAAGCAAACAAAGACTCAAGAATGGTAATTTAGGAGTTTCCAGGCAAAATAAGCAAAATGACTTTTTGAGTCGTTACATCTATTTATTGTCCTGGTAAATATTTTTAGCAGTCAGGCTCATAATTAGAGGTTTCATAGAATGTTTTTTAGCATGTCATGTCAGATGTTGATATTCAAATTTATTATGTTTTTTAGATATTTCAGACTATAATTTCAGTATTCAACCTTACATGTTTTAAACTATTGCTATTACATGTTTTGATAACCATATTGACTCAGCAAGCCATGTGGTTCGCTCAGTCACATGCAGTCAGGCACCGAGTGTTGTATTTTGCTCAGGTCATGATTCGGGGCGTGACATAATGCAACATAAAGCTGACCATGAAAAAAAATAGGTTCACTTAGATAATTCCAACAAAATCCAAAGTTTGACCTTGAGATTTATTTATAGTCATAGCAAAGCACAATCTTATTGAAAATTGTCTTCTTTTGAAAGGAATTGACATTTTTCATCTTCTAATGCTAATAATGGTATTCTGGCCAATAAAAACATGTTTGTTCTGAAAATCACCGCTTGCCATTTTCGCACTTATAACATGTATTTTAAAATTACAGCATATCCATTTGTAAAGCGGCAAATTAGCAGGATTTAAAGTATGGAGATAATCTTCGAATTGTCTCTTGTCATTTCGCTCAACAGTTTCATCGATTGCAACAAATAATTTTGCAGTTTTTGAAAATTTAGATGTGAGCATATCATTTATTTCATGAACATAATCATTTTTCATTGTTAATATCACACGAGAAGCTAATTGAAAAAGGATCATGAAACAAGGAATCTATGTTAGAGTATGTTACCTGAAATAACTCATTCATGGACTATTCTTTAGTAGTAAAAGGAATAAGCAAAGAACTGGGAATTTCAACTTTATCCTTAGAGTTAATTCTTTCTTTTTCCGTTACCAATTCTCATCAAATATTCAGAAAAAAGTAGGATTTGTTCTTGCTCGCATATTCTATGATAACTATAACAATAACTTTTCCACCAAAGAGCAATCTCTATCCATTAGATCTTTCAAAGCTTCAATAATTTTATATTTGGCCATTGAGGCTTCATCCCGTATAATTAATTTTGCATCCCGAATCATATATGCAAGTGATTTTTGTTTGCTGACATTGCAACTACTATTTTCATCAACATCAATAGGGATCTTAAAATGCGAATGAGCAATTTCCCCCTCCAGGAATAATAGAGACAACGACACCAGAACTACTATTGTTCGTTGTTGTATATGTAGTGTTTTACTAATAACAAATCTTCTTCACAAACTCTTATGCTTCTCTCAAATGAACATGTTTTTTGCAGTCGCAGAAGCTTTGATATTTTCTACAACAAGCTTGTACTCATTAATATCATGTCCCATTGAGTATAATTCTTCATTGATATGGTTCAGAACTCTATGACGAATATCTCTAAATCCAATGTTAGCCAGATTTTGAGAATCTTCAGACATAGATCTTCAAATTGTTCCCATAACTCTTTTGGATTCGTAGGATTACAATATACTAATAATGTAACAAATAATCGTCTTAAACTATATGGAATTTGATAGCTTGCAACTTCAATCATAAAATCAATCAAACTATTTTCAGAATGTAGTAATCCTATTTTTTAGCAGATTCTCTGAATGTAATACAATATCTTCCGCTTACAGGACGAAGATCTTCATATGATTTTGGCTTCTCACTTTCATTAATAATAATCTGAGCTAATATCTCTCTCCTTTTGTTGGATGACATGATAAAACACGTCCTATAACTGAGCGTTACTTTCGACGTGTCCATATTTTGTATGTACCTGACCACACAAAGTGTTCAGGAAATTCTTTGTCTAAAAGGTTGAGTTTCTGAGAATCCTTATTTGTTTGGTTAATAACAAAAAATTCGGTCAACATTGTTTTTCTAATCATTGAATTTATTATAATTGCATTTATACTTTTAGTGCTTTTAAAAGAAATATATTATTGTCCTTCAAGATGTAACTGAAGGTGATAAACACTCGGTGACATCTCACTAATAGGAAAACCAAATAGGCGCCATGTAGCCTCAGGCAGAGATACCCATCGAGCAGATTGATATTCTTTTATATTATCAACCTCTGCAGCTTAATCATTTCCATGCATGTAAAAAGCAATTTTGTCGTGTCCTTTGCAAATGCATTAGTAAAGGTACTTCACAACATTAATGTCTGAGCATATTTCAACATTCATGTGACAATTAAACTTTCCAAGTAAAAATGAATTGTATGGTACTACTTATGAATTATCGAGAAATTATTCTCTAACTTTTATAAGTTCTCCTGTCTGCGTCTTCTGCAAATAGGATATGTATTTTACCCTTTTGATGTTCGCTTAGCAAAATCTTTAGGATATTAAATTTACAAAATTCATTACTTTTCGTACATGGATTTGTAGGATTCAAATTACCACAAGGACTGTGCATTATATGATGTACAACAACTGAATGTAAGTAGGGATCTTTATTAGAATCAGGTAATTCAGCACGAATAATTCTTTCATAAGATTCAGTTGTCAGCAATTTTTATTCATTAGCAAGAATAGTATGGAAATGTGCATGTGGAAGACAACGTTTCTGGAATTCTATACTGTACATAGAAGCAACAACCTTTTCAAATACATTTCTTATTAATATATCAGTTTTTAGCTCGTCAACTTTTGCTCTAAATATTTTGCTAATTAAATCAAGCATATTTTGTGCCTTATCAGTAGGTAGCAAATGTTCTTTTATTTCTGGCCATGTCGGATTGCATGTCATGGTTAGAAATAAATCATGTTTTTCAAAATGTTGTACTAAAGCAATAGCGTCCAAATATTGCTGACGCATATCTCTAGGTCCTCCTGTAAATGTAACAGGAAGGAATGTCTATTTTCCAATTTGAGCAACATATCTTTCACCATACCTTAATACATCAAGAATACCCTGCAAAACTTCCAATCGAAATAAATCTGAATTGAAAAAGAAGTAATCTAGCCTTTGTGTTTTGACTTTTACCAACATATCTACAACAAATTGTTGGAATATCCTTTCACTATGTAATATTTCATCATCATCATTATCTCTCATTTGAATTTTGTAACAATAATATACACAACAAGAAACAATATTTCTTTTTTTCTTTTGTTGTTCTAGCACCTGAGCTTCTATTGCAAGAAAGTCATCTATTGAACACATGTTTGTCACACTTGGTAAGAGCTCCCGTTCCCAATAGATATGACGTCTGACAATATTCTTTGGTTGTACTATTTTTTTAATACCGCAGTGTCGCCCATCTTGACCATATGGAAACAATAATGGGTACTGCAAGGGATCAAAATATCCATAGTAATAATTTACCAATTGACTTTTATTGTTGCGAGTATATATTCAAATATAAGGTGTGAAAATATTATGTGCATCTTCATCAACCCATATTGCTTCAACTTCGGATGAAGTTGGTAAGGTTATACAGTCGCTAATCTAAACCTAAGTCAAATTTCAGTGCAATGTAAAAGTGTGACAGATCTGGAACAACTAGAGATTTCAGGAAAAAAGTGTATGGATTAGTTTCCAGTATACTCATCAACTTACTGACTATCATTTCATGAACTTTAGTCGAACAAGCAATTCTATTCGCTACCTCATTTTCATTGTCATAGAAGTATAGTTGTAATTTTTTTTATAAATACCATGATATCTCTTAGTTAAGCCCTTGTCATATTTAACTCCAAGTGAAGTAAATGCAAACATATTATTGTATGTTCTAACATATGTTCGAAAGTGTACCGACCCTTCACTAGGACCTAAGAATAAATCTCGCAGTGTTGTAGGCATTTTGTGTGATCTAAGCTTAATTGAACCATTATCGCAACAAAATCCAGGTGATTCATACTGAAATCTTTTTGCACCACAGAATTGACAATTCGGGACAACTTTGAGAGCTAAATATTCAGTTTGTGATTCATAAATGTGCATGTGTCCACCTCTATTTAGTCTACGCCCTGGATGTTACATAAATGAATTTGCACTTGAAAGATAATGGTGAATACTATTCTATCTTGAGATTAATACAAATCTATATCTGTTACATTAGATGTGCCTGATATAGATCCTAATGTAGAAACAATTATGAATGACATAAGTAAATGGTTTATGCTAGTAGAAAGTTAACTAAAACAATATGGTTGTTATACTCGCCTATTTCAAAGACGTTGAAAGGACGAAGTAAACCTTTTCCTTTGGTGTAAGTGTCAGGCGAAGGATTAACTTCACATGTAGCAGCTAATGAACAAGCGCGAAATACGTTATACTGATTATGTTCAGAAATGGGGGAAAAGGCACACGTGTTGAAACATGCGTACAAGAATATACATGTATATTGATAAGTAAAGAGCAGAAGTTTAATTTGCTAACCTTCTCTTGAGGCAACACAAGAGTCTCTTATTATGAGAGGATTGTTCATTTGAAATGTTGAATTACATGGAGAAGATATTGGAGCGTCATGGTTATTCAGAGGATGAATTTCCAGAGGACGTCTTATTGAATTAATGTCACGATCCAAATCACGGGCATCGTGATGGCACATACACAATCTCCCGGTAGACAAATAAATTCACAAACAACAATAGAAGAAGGTTAAGAAAATGCGGAAGTGAACGAATTGCAATATAAAATATCATTATTCATTAAGAACTCATTTTTAATAAAATACTTACAGTACAACCTTCTTTTCCAAAACCTGGTCTGACTTATACAAGGACCCTAAGATACAAGATGACTAGAAATAGAACACTGATCCGAATGAATAGGGACAGTCAATCTGAGATGGAAACCAAGGCTACTAGAATAAGTGGTCTACCTCAAGCTTCCCGTGCTCCAAACTGAAACCTAATAGACTGAGTACCTACATCTACGTAAAAGATGCAACAAGCGTAACATGAGTACACAACGTACCTCCGTAGGCATCAGAGGCCGACAACGACGGAAGATACGCAAATAGAGATAAAATATCAAGTTGACACCAAATACTACCCTAAACAGTTCAATAATCAAGTGAGTCACATGGTTCACATAATATCTCTATGAAATCCACAAGTCATTCTGTTCATCTAAAGATTCATGAAATAACATAAATCACCCAAATCACATAAGTCTTAACAATCATACAAACTACCTTAATCATATAAAGTTCATTAATCACATAACCACCCAATTCACAATAATAGTTCATAAAATCCACTTAATACACGTAGAAGTTTATCAATCACAAAAATCACCTAATTCCTAAAATGTACTATTAATCACATAATCCTGACCTCTCACATGCGATTAGACGACACATTCATTAAGTCGATAGTTACTTCTTTAATCTATGACTTTAAAAGCGTTTCTCAATTATAACTATAAGGTTGAAATTACTTCGTTAATACCATGTTATTTTCGATTCCTACCCTCAAGTACGACTAGATACGATTACATGCAAGACACTAATTAGTTCATTAGACTCTCTTCATATACCCTATGTCATTACCATTGCCTTACCCTTTTATTCAAGAAAGAAGTTCCACACACATAAGACATACAAGAAAAGACTACATGACATGATTCATCAACCATACCAAACAATCCCCCACTAGACCTATTATCAAGTGAATCATTTAAGCATAAGCACAAATCTGCGTACTTAGAACCCCTAAATTACGTTTAACATCACGGTTTACAGGCCACAATTTAACAACAATTTTGTTAACTCACAAGTTATAATCACAGGATCAAATACACAACAGACCAATTCAAGCATGGAAACCAGCCAAGTTCAATGAAAACAATCCAACAATTTGTTCCATCACAACGCTCAACCAAATAATTAAATACCAGTCCAACACTTAACTCACCAATAAATAATCGATGGAATGAAGTATGTATGATATGAATGCAATGCAATGCGAATGCCAGGTACCTTTCCAACTCCCAGTATAAGGCATTCAAATTCTTTTTAATAGCACACCTGCAACCCCTTCCCCGCGTATCATCATCATCATCATCATCATCTCAATGTTTGCATAATCTCATAAAACTTTTACCTTTCCAGTCTTTTCGACCCATAACATTTCCATACCTCTCATAACAATATTATCAGAACCATTAGTGCATGAATGCAACCAAGTATAAAGATGAATATCACATGCTTTCAATAATTCAATAACATATACTCCAAGTATGATCAGGATCTCAAAACAAAGCATGTATGATGAATAAGCACAATAATAGAAAATATGGCGACGAGCCCACATAATGGCGACAATCCCAATCAACAACAGTTAGAATTAGCTCGAGGCTGATTTACCAAATTATCCATCATCACAGTTCAACACCGGTACCTACTTAAACGTTCATCACAACTGTTTGAGTGGAACCCCCAAACACACCCAATACCCCTCAATATTTATAACAAGTTATGTACTTCTATCGGAGTCTAGTGAAAGTAAATCGTAGCCTACCTCAAAGCTGAGCAGGAGCCACGAACGATCGACCCACGCACGCCTTGACTCTTTGGGACACCTTGTAGTAAATATAGTCTAACACATGTGTACTGGACGTTAATATCAAACCAAAGTGCATACAAGAACTTAGTCCTTAACTATACAAAAGTCATCTGAAATCTATCCTGAACCCACGGTGTCAAAATCTAAACTCTAATACTCAATTAGCATAATCACATACTAGGTAATCATATCCTTAAGTTAATTAGAAACCTAAGCTCATTTGAATCTTTAAATTCATGATTTAGGAATAGCCCCAAATTACAAACCCTATGTTTTCCCAAATTGAAAAGGATTTCCATAATCAAGTTAAAGTTTACAACATCATCTATCATTAATCAATAATATATTACAATACCATAATCTTCTAACCAATACAAATACCCAAATCATGTTTTAAGCTATCTTATTATAGCATGGAAGCCTATGCCATCATTTCCCCCAAAGTAGAAGTCATACTAGGATTAGAAGACTCAAAAAGTATAAATAATACAATAGGGATGAAATTTTACCTCCAATGAAGAACAATAGTGAAAACCACCAGAATTTCCCTCCTAATCGAGCTCTAGTCCCAAGAAAATGTTTTTGGAGGAATGAATTCATTTAGGGCATTTAAACACACTTCCAGAAACAACAATTTTGCTCCTACAAACCCAACTCTGCAGGCGCATTCTCGCTTCAGAAGAACAGGAGTCCGCTGAGGTAGGGTCACTTGACACCTCACCCCAGTGCAGAAGTGAGGGACTTTACGCAGAAGCGCATTCAGCGCCTACGCCGCAATGGACGATTTTCGCTAAAACAATCAAGCTAGGGTGACACCATCTCGCTGGAGCGAAGACTATACTTCCAAAATTTCTAAATCTATTCGATCTTCCTTCTAAGATGGTTGAGGGTTACTCTTACCCACCATTACCATATGCAACAATTATCGATGAATACCCGGACGATGGATATGATAGGAGTTCCGATGGAAAGCTCATAACGACCGAACAGGTCAATACATCAGATACTAATTAAACAAATGTTTGTCTGAATAGAAATCAACGGAAATAAGTCTTATGAATTCAGAAGGTCTTGGGACTTGATCCCATGAGGGATTCTTCTCAATCACGCATAACAACAACCAGAAATGGCATCACATCACATAACTAGGGCTCTATCGCATCAAATCTGATTTATAGCATAGTTCTCGTACTAGCAACCCAGACCGTTCGATAGAGACCACTTGCTATAATCTAACCATAAGGAGGAAATTACTTATTCAGAAAACTTCAACTTGAAGGGCTTGAGGTATGTCGTCATGCCATCGGTTACACCGTCGTACATTTTGCCACATCATTATGTATCAGTACTATAAAAAATGCAACATCGTTTGTCCATATGGACTCAATATTTATGCTGACAAGGAATATATAGTATAAAGAATGGCAGTGGCCTGACGTTTCGCAAGAGATATATAAAAACCAAAAGGTATAATACCAGTCAAACCAGGTGGAACAAAATTACTCATCGAGAGGAAGACGGTATCAGAAGACATCGCACACATTATAAATTTCATTAAGGGACACACATAAGGGCGGAATATCAGTACACAAGGGCGCACCCATGCACACATAATACATACCGCCAAAGTGATCCACTAAGGTAAGGCAGAACCTCCCAAGGGAGGCCCAAATGGTCGCTTCTGCAAACTCGATGGTGTAGAGGACAACATGCTGAAGCGGAAGTACACAAATTTCAAGAGTCACAAATAACTAATCTTTCCCCATTCTTTCATACCTTTCCCCCAACATCATACTACCCAAACAATTCCCATAACCCTGCCCCCACAATTTCACTCTACTCCCCACAAAATTTCCCCCTACTCCTACTATTCTCTCAAGTCTCCGTACACCCCGACCTGACTCGTGAGGCAGTGTAAACATCAAGGCATAATAAAAAGTTCTCACAACACTTAATTGCCATAACTCGGTAAGTTCTCGTACCCTTGCACAATGCACGATTTGCATCATATATTCGAGCAAACATATACTTGTAGGTTTAGAAATTCCATAAAAATTGTTGAAATTTTAGAGGGTAGGTGTTGTGGGGTTAGATCCATATATCAGGTGAAATTGTCATTTAATAGGGGTTTATACATTATGCATGCTCACATAGGATCAAATATGAGGGAATGTTTGGTAAAATAGTGTAAGATTTCAGGGTTTCTACATGGATTTGGGTCTGGGACGATGACCTTGCCTCAGCGGACCAGTTCCGTTGAAGCGGATTCACTGGAGCACTAGAATTATTCGCTGAAGCAAACAGACTAAAAATTCAAATTATCGCAGGGGAAAAATTTCCTTCACTGGAGCAGTCACGCTCCGGGGACACCTATTGCACATGAGTGAAAACTGAACAGGAACAAGCTAAAATAATAGCTTTGTATAGATCGACTCGGGTCAATTTTTATTGGTTTCTTAGGCTCGTTAGGCATGTAATAACATAATACACATGGCTCTATCTCTGAACTAACTCGATTTTGGTCAATGCATGTATAATTTGGAGAAAAATGGACCAAAACTTGAACGAGAACCTTGCCTAGGCCTATGGACATATTGACGAAGAGCCCGAGGCCAGTTATGACACGGTCCGATTCATGTCTAGTGACTATGAGAGCTGATATTTTGCGAACTTGAGGGACAAAAAGTTACTAAATTAGATGGGTATGGATATGCAAAACCTAGAAGAACGCATCCCTGATTTCCATGCTCATCTTGTGCGCACGGATTGGACTTTCTTTGCTTTAAATCCTTGCAAAGATAATGAAAACTGGGTAAGGGTGTTTTCTGTGAATCTGAATGGGTGAGGTTGAAGAAACCCGAATGATCAAGATACAAAGCACTATCGTACTTATTGGGGCTGAGGTGATTAATGCCCACTACAGCATGTCTAATCACCCCGTGGAGGAGATAGATGCGAAAGACATTTGGGGGAATAGAGCTTGGTTGGTTTCACAACTGGTGGCTAAGGAGGATAGGGGTAAGATCACCAGGGCTAACTAGAAGACTAGGATTCGAAACACTTATTTTACTATAGAGGCAAAGAGGTGGCAAAATATCATTACTCGCAGGATACGTCCCTCGAGTAATACTACGAATTGTGCTTATGTTCGCGCCCTGATGATTACCTGCATATTAGATGATATCCCAGTGAATGTGGGTCTCCACATCATTCTGGAGTGGAGGGAATACCTGCTCAAGGATGGGCCGAGTTTGATGTTTCCTTTACTGATTACTGAGTTGTGCTAAAAGGTGAGGGTGCCGGATCGCCCTATCGATGACTGGATTGATTCCGATGGGGACTTCCACCCTTTGAAGGTGTCAGGAGTGGGTACTTCGGTTAAGAGCAAGAAGAGAAGAGTAGAGGTGAACGTGAGCGGCGATGAGGGTGTTGATGATCCTTCACAGTCACAGCCGCATGGGCATTTTGGTGCTATGCGTTCTCAGTTCCAGGACATCCAAGCCTTGATTTCCGGACTTCCTAGGCCTCCCACTAGGGCTAGTACTTCAGTTGCCTCTACCAGCTACTTTATCTGAGAGGAGATGAAATAATATATTGGCACACAAAAGGGCCTTCAAACTTTCGTTAGTACCCTAGAAAATGCATATACAGTTATGGACAAAGCCCATGGTAAGCTCCGCTCGAGTTTTAAGAAAGAGAAGAAGAGGAACAAGTGTAGGGGTAATCTACTAGTGACTTTGGTTGCTCGTTGGTTATATTGTTTTGTCTTGTTGATGGATGTTTAGACATTTGGATAATTGTAGCTCGTTTTTCATTTTTTCTAGGTTGTAATTGCCAGAAAATTTGGTGTTTGAATTTTCTAGTTGATCTCCCTCTGATTTTGGATTATCAAGATATGAAATGGTGTCACACATGTTGAAGAAGAAAATAGGGCAGGCATCACTGGTTTCTTCCCAGTGATTCCACTGGCGCAAGGGTGATCTCCGCTTAGGCGGGCACGCTTCCTCAAGAAAGGTCTAGCTAAGGCGAGCTCAACTACACGGATGAGGGTCCGCTGAGGCGCACTTCAGCTCGCATCGGTAGGCTTAAGACATGGCGCGATATTTTGTTGCGGTGGAACATTCACCATTTCGCTTGGGTGGACTATGTTTGTCGAAGCAGACTTGAAATAACATGAAAATACCCACTCATGCGGCCCACCAATCACTGGCAAGGCTTCGCTGGCGCTGGCGAAACTCATATGAGCGGAATACCTGAACCAGAACAGAACTTCAGATTTATGCAATTACTTAAACTTTCTCTATAATTTTTGGACATGCCTTCCATACACGATCCACTCTGATAGAGTGTCAGAATTATATACCAATTGAAATTAACTAGATACCAATTTGATTCAACCAGATACAAAACTAAACGAGAGAACACGATAAGAGCGAAATAACAGAAGAGTTCCTAAAATGCCTCATAGCCTCTCGAGGATGGGTACGGACGTCAACATACCTATCATCGAGACTCTACTTAACATTATCATTGTACTCGTAAGACCTACACAATTCCCCTGGTAGGTGAACCAATCCCAAAAGAACTTTACAAAAAGGTGAAGAAAATGCGAAAGTGAACGAATTGCAATATAAAATATCATTATTCATTAACAACTCATTTTAAACAAAATCCTTACAGTACAACCTTCTTTCCCCAAAACTTGGTCTGACTTATACAAGGACCCCAAGATACAAAATGACTAGAAATAGAACAATACTGGCCCGAATGAATAGGGACAGTCAATCTGAGATAGAAACCAAGGCCACCAGAATAAGTGGTCTACCTCGAGCTTCACCTGCTCCAAATTGCACCTGGATAGACTGAGTACCTACATCCACGTAAAAGATGCAGCAAGCGTAGCATGAGTACACAACGTACTCCCGTAGGCATCATAGGCAGACAACGACGAAAGATACGCAAATAGAGATAAAATATCAAATTGACACCAAATGCTACCCTAAACAGTTCAATAATCAAGTGAGTCACATGGTTCACATAATATCTCTATGAACTCCACAAGTCATTCCGTTCATCTAAAGATTCATGAAATAGCATAAATCACCCAAATCACATAAGTCTTAACAATCATATGAACTACCTTAATCATATAAAGTTCATTAATCCCATAACCACCCAATTCACAATAATAGTTCAAAAAATCCACTTAATACACGTAGAGGTTAATCAATCATCACCTAATTCCTAAAATGTACTATTAATCACAGAATCATGACCTCTCACATGCGATTAGACAACACATTCATTAAGTCGATAGTTAGTACTTTAATCTGTGACTTTAAAGTGTTTCTCAATTATAACTATAAGGTTGAAATTACTTCGTTAATACCATGTTATTTCCGGTCCCTACCCTCAAGTACGACTAGATACGATTACATGCAAGACACTAATTAGTTCATTAGACTCTCTTCATATATCCTATGTCATTATCATTGCCTTACCCTTTTATTCAAGAAAGAAGTTCCACACACATAAGACATACAAGAAAATACTACATGATATGATTCATCAATCATACCAAACAATCCCCCACTATACCTATTGTCAAGTGAATCATTTAACCATAAGCACACATCTGCGTACTTAGAACCCCTAAATTACGTTTAACATCACGGTTTACAGGCCACAATTTTACAGCAATTTTGTTAACTCACAAATTATAATCACAGGACCAAATACACAACAGACCAAGTCAAGCATGGTAACCAGCCAAGTTGAATGAGAACAATCCAACAATTCATTCCATCACAACGCTCAACCAAATAATTAAATACCAGTCCAACACTTAACTGACCAACAAATAATTAATGGAATGATGTATGTACGATATAAATGCAATGCAATGCATATGCCATGTAACTTTCTATCTCCTAGTAAACATGCATTCAAATTATATGAACAGCACACCCATGAGGGAGCCGTGAAGTCTGTATACTCCTCCAAAAAATTTCATCAGAGCCCAGATCTCTGCTGAATAATAATAAACATTGCAGGCATACCACTCGTTCCCTCGCGTATCATTATCATCATCTCAATGTTGTCATAATCTCATAAAGCTCTTACCTTTCCGATCTTTTCGACCCACAACATTTGCATACCACTCTCATAAAAATATCATCATAACCATTAGTATATGAATACAATCAAGTATAGAGATAATTATCACATACTTTCAATAACATATAATTCAAGTATGATCAGGATATCATATCAAAGCATGTATGATGAATAAGAACAACAATAGCAAATATGGCGATGAGGCCACATAATGGCGACAAACCCAATCAACAGTAGTCAGAATCAACTCGAGGTTGATTCCCCAAATTACCCATCATCATAGTTCAACGGTGCTACCCACTTAAATGTTCATTACAACCATTTGAGTGGAACCCCCAAACACACCCAATACCCCTCAATATTTATAACTAATTGTGTACTTCTACCAGAGTCTAGTAAAAGTAAATCGTAAACTATCTCAAAGTCGAGCAGGAGCCACGAATGGTCGACCCACGACGCATGCCTTGACTCTTCGGGATACCTCGTAGTAAACGTAGTCTAACACGCATGTACTAGACATTAATATCAAACCAAAGTACATACAAGGACTTAGTCCTTATCTATACAAAAGACATCTGAAATCTATCCCGGACTCACGGTGTCAAAATCCGAACTATAATACTCAATTAGCATAATCATATACTAGATAATCATATCCTTAAGTTAATTAGAAACTTACATTTATTTGGACCTTCAATTGCATGATTTAGGGAAAGCCTCAAATTACAAACCCTAGGTTTTCCCCAAAATTGAAAAGAGTTTCCATAATCAAATTAAACCTTACCACATCATCATTTATCATTAATCAATACTATATTACAATACCATAATCTTCTAATCAATTTAAATCCCCAAATCATATTTTAAACACTTCAGGGACCAAAAAGAAAAGATCCGAAAGACAGCCAGAGAACCCGAAACATGTGACTCGAGACCCGAGCCCGGCCTGAACGGGCGGCGGCTCGCGTGTGGGGATTAGCCCTGAACCTAAGCTCACCTAGGTCCTCTCCCTTCTAAACACATGAGTTACCCCTTGGGGTCCCAAACCCTTACTCAAACTTAGAGCTTATATATTGCTCAATTCTTCCTTCTTTTACCAATGAGGGAGATTTGTCAATTTGGCAAAAAAATACCCCATCTTTTCATGTCTCAAACACCTTACTTTGTGTACTAATATCTCTTTCATTTCTCAACGAAATTTGACGATACTTGGCACTAACATTATCTACTCACTTAATAGATTAGGCATGTGCAAAGAAATAATGTTTCTGACATGCGGGGCTCACTTGTTTAAGTCATCAAAGATGGGATAAACTCAAACCCATATTAATAAAATTTCCAACAGAATATTTTTTCTACTTGTTAATTTGTGTATCACACTAGACTAATTATATTATGCACCCAATCAACAAAAGGATAGAGATGTTGATGAATATTACTTCGTTGAGAAAACAATTGTTAATAACGCTGTGTCTAAAGGAGCAGGTAAATTCCTTCACTCATATAATTTTGAAAAGATCAAACAAGTAAAAGTCTAATCTAATTGCTTCTTCCTCATTACATACATATATATATATATATATATATATATATATATATCGAGGAGCTCTTTTTCACTACTCCTTATGTCCTAATTATGCGACATACATTTTTTAGTCGATTTAAAAAAATATCACATTTTTATATATATTTAAAATAATTTTTTTTAAATTTTAATAATTTATAATCTTACAAATATGAGATTTTACTGGCTATGTTTTTGTTGTTGTATAATCTTACAATTATCTATAAGTTATTTTAGACCAAACATCTAAAAAATTATTTCTTTTTAAACTTTAAAAATAAGAATAAGAAAATAATACCTCCAGGCTTGCTTATGTCATATATACTTCTCTCCTTGCAGTTTGCTTGGATGGAACCCCTCCAGCCTACCACATGGATAGAGGATTTGGAGAAGGTGCTGATAGCTCGATGATTCGGTAAAATTTAAAACTTCTCATAATTTTAGATTTTGTAAAAGAACAAAAATAATCTTATAAAGTACAATTCGATTGTATAAGAGTCGAGGGAAATCTTTGATAGTTTATTTTTTAAATAAAGGGTTGGTTCTCATGGTTATGAGGAAAAGTATAATTCAATTTCAAATTTTTGTTTGCAAAAGTTATGATCAAATAAAATTTCAATTTCAAATCAACCTTAATAAAATTAATAATTTCGAATTATGATTTCAAGTTCATGTCCAAATGCTGCTACTTATAAAGTTGTTTTCGAGACTTTGTTGTTAGGGAGGAGGATTCTGTAGAAATGTTAGTTTATATTTTTCTTGGAGAGCCTTTCTCATTAATACAAAATATATATATAGTATACAATGTGGAATCCTTATATAATAGGGATCTTATATTTACCATAATTACATAAGATTAAATATGGCTAAATAATATTGTACACATTCTAATACTCCCCCTCTGTCTGAGCGGGAGGAGGAAGGACGCTAAGAATGGATCTAAAGTCAAAGAATAGCTGTTTAGGAAGGCCTTTTGTGAATATATCCGCATACTGATAAGAAGAAGGCACATGCAATACATTGACATGACCGAGTGCAACCTTCTCACAAACAAAGTGGATGTCCATCTCTGATACCATGTAGAATTGTATTAATCTCCTATGAGGAGCCTTTCTCATTAATACAAAATATATATAGGGTATACAATGTGGAATCCTTATACAATAGGGATCCTAAATTTATCATAATTACATAAAACTAAATAATATTGTACACATTCTAATAGTTAGAAACTGCCAGAATCGTTCAGGAAGTTCCTTAGATTCTTCAAAACATATGGGTCCATTCAAATTTAGAGGTCATTTCAGCAAGAATGCAAGTACTAATTGAAAGTATGTATGTCCTAGAGATAATCATTATTAGGGACAAATGTACTTGAACACATTCGTATTATTAATAAGATTAATATTTATGTCATTTGTGATTATTGAATTATTATTTGATTGTTTGTAATTATTCATTAATGTGCATCCCTTGAGCTTACGTTGTCATTAATAGAGTGAGGTATTGATGATAGAGCGTAACTCTAAAATAGCATCGATTAATGATCATCGAGAATGAGATATCGATGATATGTTATAAGTCGATATGTGGTCTGCATCACATTCTTAGAGAATGTAGTATGTCTCACCTGCTACTAGTAATGGTTACTAGTGATGGACACATGGATACTTTTGGAAAGTATTGGTATAGCCTGTTGATAAACTATTTGTTAGACATGTCTAGAGTGTTATCAGCGTGTGGGATATAAAGGTCCTTTGACTTGAGGTCAATACACACCTTGTTTACAGAGTAATTTACTTTGACACTGTCCTAAGCTTAAACTCCTTATAGGATAAGACACGACTTGTGTTGGGTACATTATGATGTAAATTAAGGTGGTAATTGAGCCAAGAATAGGATTCGTTCCTCGATTGGATATTCGAGAGAGCACTCAACTTCTTAGTGATATTAGGTCGACCAAGTCATTCGCCAATACAAGAGACATATTTAGAATATGGTCTAGTTGTCGACTAATATAGATGAGATAAAGTTATCAAGCCATTTGGATAGACACATGGAAAATTCTAAGCTTGATCGAGTGTGTCGCGAATGAAAGAAATTTATCATCTCACATAAAGGTTATGTTTGTTGGATCATGTAAACGTACTTCATATATGGAGTTCGTCGTACGACGCAGTCTAGGAGATGGATTAGTGTCGATATATGAAGGCATATAGGGTCACACTATGTCGATTGTCTCTTCGATCTAAGGGTGTATTGAGAAAGTATTAAATATTCGATTTGGAATCGAGATATTTAAATTTATAATAACTATGGGATAATTTCTATTAAATAGAAATTATTTAATTAAATCAAAAATTAGATTTTGGATTTAATGTGCTGAATATATATATTAAATGAAAATGGAAAGCGGAATTTTACGTAAGGCACCGCGGCGCCGACCCAACAGTGGGCCTAGTCAGACTGGCCCACTGCACCTCGGTTTTTGGGCCAGGCTTAGAGCCCAACCCTAATCTGATGTTGACCTAATCCTCCCTATGAAAACAACACTAAACCCCATAAGTTAAACACATCAATTCTATAAACTAATTCTAGACGTAGAGTCTAGGACGAAACTCTCTCAAACCTCTATCAAGATTTTCTGGCTTTCTTGACCGAGGAATACATTGTAGCATTGTGCTTGCAGTCGAAAAGGGAATCGTGTGTCCACCCTTTAGTAAAGACTCCAGATAATACAACCTGTAAGTGTTCATGTTTTATGTTACAGGTTTTTTATTGTCATATAACCATACCAGAAGAAATTGTTGGAGTAAGTAAGAACAAAATTTTAAACTTCCGCTGTGTCTTACTTATGTGTTTTGAACCGAACAAATCCCTACACTAATCCAAGTACATTTATAGAAAACTTTACTAATCTTACTAAACTTTTAAATAATTAAAAGCAACGAGCAGAAAATATATACTCCTACATGGAAGCACAATTATATTTCATCATGAAGTTAGAATGTTGTTGATTAAAATACATGCAGATTTATTCAATTGGAACAAAGTCATGGTTGCATATTGTGACGGAGGAGCATTCACCGGAAATGTTGTTGATCCTGTATGTTCTTTTAAAATCAATTATATAGTGTCATTTATATTTACCATATGGTTTTAATTTGTTCTTGTATTGAAAAAAACTTAAATTCATATTCTTACACCTTTATTCCTTTTTTATATAGGCCACCAATCTTCATTTCAGAGGTGCATGGATTTTTTCTGCAGTGATGGAGGATCTATTAGCAAAAGGACTAAAGGATGCTAAAAATGTATGTCAATTTAGTTTGCTTATGGTCAAAGTAAACAAAATATTTCCTTAATATGATTTTCTTCCGTGCATTACACATACTAATAAAAGTTTATTGTACTACAAGGCCCTTCTTATTGACAGTTCTGTCGGTGCATATCCAGCAATGTTATATTATGATCGCTTCAGTAAACTATTGCCTAATACTCCTAGAGTAAAATATTTGACTGATAGTGGCTATTTCGTTGATGTATAAGATTCTTTTATAGTGTTATGTGACAAATTATAGCAGATGATTTCATGTGTAAATTACATTAAAATTTTATATTTTATATTTTTTTCTTTTTTCTTTATATATCGGTTCGGTTCTGTTTTGTATTCGAAAAATATGAATCGAATAAAAATTATTTTTTTAAAAAAAATGAATACAACTTTTTTTAAAAAAACCGATATGTTCAGTTTATATGCCGAACGTATCAGATTATATCTGTTTTTTCTAGTGGGCCGGGTTGGGTCGGGGAATTTTTTATTTTTTTTTAAAATTGAATTTCCAAAACTGAAACTGACATTCACACCTACACTATCATGAAGTTTCAACGTTGAAATCTATTGTGCATCCTGAGATGTTTACTAAAGAAAAAGGAAAATTATAAATCAATTTGGGGGAAAACATAAATTGATTGGGAAAACAGACGTTTTTCTATAAATTGGCTGCGCTTTGACCGGCCCCGTCTCGAAAAAATACGGAAAAAAAAAACCCAGGTAAAACGGACATCCGAGTGCAGAGTTATGACCATTTAAAGTTTTACCAATTTATAACTACTTTCTCCCCCTACATTTTATGTCCATTCTTCCGTGATATGTTAATCAAGTTCATGCCGCATGCCACTTCCATAAAAACTTCATAGATTAGCTTCAATGACTATGATTCAAGAGATAGTAGTAGCCTAAAATAAAATAAAAATAATAATAATAATTAATTCGGTTTTTCGGTTCGGTTCGTATCCAAAATTTAAAAACTGAACCGAATCACTACATAGTGATTCGGTTCAGTTTTTTAAAAAATCGGTTTTTTTTAGAAAAAACCGAACCGAATTCGGTTTTTCGGTTCTCCGGATTTTTTGCCCACCCCTAATTTTTCGGCTAGATCTGGTTAATTTTCAGTTAAATATGTAATTTTTAAGTGTGGTTCGGTTGAGATCACGACGGTGTAAAGATGTGAGAGACGGAAGAGATAAAGACAAGAGGATGTGAGTAGACACTAATTTACACAACATTTATTCATATATTATTTATTTATTTAAAATTCTCTTTTATATGGGCTTTCTTGTCGGCGGGCTACAACTTAAAAATAGATGTGCCTAAGGTATATTTCGGGTCCAATAATTTAAAACTGGGTCATTTTTCTTGCTAGCATCCACACCATGTCTATTCTCCTTTTTTAATGAGGGTGGATGGGTATGAAAGTTGCCTTTAAGTATATGTTATGGGGTTGGAGTCAATTAATGACCGCTCTTTAAGGCATAGTCAAACTTCATAATTTCTATAAGTTTAGCTGCATCAAACTCAACTTTCACACATATTGTTCTGACATCAATCTTTATTTTTTTTTCTCTTTAAAAAAATCATGAATTACATCAAAAGTATTAAAGCAAAATGACGAAAGAAACAAAAAATGTTGAACTGTAAGCACAGAATATAAATTGGTTTTCAAAAGAGTGAAGAAGAAAACGATGAAGGAGGGAGGAGGAGAAAGAGAAGGCAGCATTTCGTTAAAGTTTACCAACATTTTCTACACGTTAAATATTTTGAGAAAAAAATGATTATAGCTCAAATAGTATGGTAGAAACTACCACGCCATGATATTTTTTTATTGTTTTGAATTTGGCATAAGTTTGAGCTACATAAAATGCGAAATATTATCTAATATTGGATCTGACTATTTGATAAATTAGTACGCCTTTCTTTTGCTATAATTATGTCGTTCAAGACAAATTTGACTATGAACAATAGTTATGCCGTTTGAGTTAAGATAAGATGCTGGAAATGAGATAATGGTAGAAGGAAAATGCCATAGAATTGAATCAGAATACCGAACATCTTTTTTATTTTACAATAAAATAATGTTTGAGGGGTCATGCCATAGAATTGACTCAAAAAATCACAACTACTTTTCTGTTCGTTTCATTATTTTAGTTGCCTTTTAAGAATTAGAATTATTTAAGATTTGATAGAATCTGGTCTTTTACAATTATATATGTTTTATGTTATAGTTTATCTAATGTATGATCACTGAATTTCACTCATTATACCGATAAAATAACACGCGTATAACCGTATGTAATCGGTATATAATATTTGAAGGCGTTTGACCATATATTTCAAATATTTTCACTTTATCTTGAATTTATGAAGTTAGAATTGTAGATAGAGTTGTATTTGATTAAACTCTTTGCAAAAGAAAAAATAGAGCGCTTTATTTAAAATTTATGAAAGTGGAGTTTGAAAACGTTTTGATCATTTGAAGCACTTTTTTTCAAATTTGACTGAGCCCCAGACCTAATGAACCCAAGGGTTATAGTTAAAACTAATTGGGGGAAACCGTGCTGTGCACGGGCTCAATAAGCAATAATACAACGCTAAGCAAAACATTCAAAACAGTCAATTTGTGTAGGATTCAATAAAGAAGTTATGCTTCGGAAAACATAAGTTTCATTTGAGGGATAAAAATTAAAGACAATCCCATTTGAAGGGAAAATCGTGCAATTTCTTGATTGAGTTCAGGGTCAGCTAGATGAAGAATTCTAAAATTAAGATTAGTAAATTCTTATGTAAGATATTTAAAAATGTATCATGAAAGAATAAGAGTTTGTTTGACCAAGCGGTTTTGAGGCCAAAAGCGTTGTTTTTTTAGAAAAAAACACTTTTTTGGTTATTTGAGGTGTTTGACCAATTATTAAAGTTGTTTTTAAGTAGAAGTAGAAGTAGAAGTAGAAGCAGAAATTTATTTTCTTCTAGACAAAAATATCTCTATCATAAATATATATTTACCATGTCCCTCATTAATCCATTAACTTATAATTAATACTCCTTTGTTTTATTTTAGGTTGTATGTTTGTGTTGAATTTTAATTTGTGGAATGATTTTAAATTTATTTTGATTGGTGTTTTTTAGTATACTTAAATCACCATGTTTATATAAGATAAAAAATATTTAACAGAGTATACTTTTTGGTTTATCAATGTATTATAGTAATTGAAAATTTTAATATAAACTTTAAAATTTTAATTAAATAAACAAAAGCAAGTATATTATTTGTTAGTGATATATTTGCTTTAAAGCCAATTTAAGGTTTATATATAGTTTATGAAATACAAAAGAGAATGGTTAGACGGAGGAATCATGATCCGTCAACTGATCTTGCTCCAATAGCGTGAAAGTATATTTTTGTCCTACAGACAATCTGTATTAGAACAAATGTACTTTATATACATTCGTATTATTATTAATGGAGATTAATATTTTGACATTTACAATTATTGAATTATTAGTTGATTGTTTATAATATTCTATAATATGCATCCCTAGAGGTTACGTTGTTATTAATAATGTGAGATATTAATATTATAACGTAACTCTTAAAATAGCCTCGACTAATGATCATCAAGAATGGAATATCGATGATATGTGATAAGTCAACATGTGGTCTGCATCACTTCCTTAGAGAATGTAGTATGTTTCACCTGCTACGAGTAATGTCTACTCGTGATGGACACATGGATACTTTAGAAGTATTGGTATACCCTACTGATATATTGTTTGTTGTACATGTCTAAAGTATGATCAGCGTGTGGAAGATAGAAGTCCTTAGACTTTAGGTCAATACACACATTGTCTACATAGTAATATACTTTGATCCTATCCTACGCTCAAATGTCTTATAGGTTGAGATATGACTTGTATTTGGTATATTACGATGTAGATTAAAGGTGGTAGTTGAGCCAAGATTAGGATTTATTCCTCGAATGTATATTCGAGAGAACACTCAGCTTCTCATTGATATTGGGTTGACTAAGTTGTTGGCCAAAGAAATAGACATATCTAAAATATGGTCTTGTTGTCAACCAATATAGATGAGATATAATGATCAAGCCATTTGGATAGACACTTGGCAAATCCTAAGCTTGATCGAGTGTATCGTAAATAAAAGGATTTTATCTTACCACGTAGAGGTTAAGTTTACTGGATTCATGTAAACGTACTTCACATATTGAGTTCGTCTTGCGGCGCCGTCTAGGAGTTCCGCATAGACCTTAATTTGATTAGTGTCAATATGAGAAGGCATGTAGGGTCACACTATGTCGATTGTCCTTTCGATCTAATGATATATTGAAAGAGCATTAAATATTCGATTTAGAATCGAGATATTTAAATGAATGATGATTGTTTTAATTAAGTCAAAATTGGATTTTGGATTTAATTAAGAATGTGCTAAAAAAATTTGGGCCAGGCCCAAGGTCAAACCCTAATCCAGTTTGACATAATTTTTCACATATAAATACAGATCTACACTTCATTATTCATTATACTTAATTTTCATATCATTATTCTAAGTCTTAGAGACTCAGAATCAAAACACTCTCTCGAACCTCTGCCGGATTTCCTAACTTTCCAAAGGAGGAATACATTGAAGCTTGGAGCTTGTAATCGAAAGGGCATTCGCGTGCGCACCCACAGTTGATAAAGATTCCAGTTATTGTAAACATGTAAGTACCATTCAAGTATTATGTTTGCGATTTTAAATTACCCTATAGTCAAACAGTTCTACATTTGTTGGGTTTGAAATGAATTTTCAATATCCGCTGCGTACAACAACCAAACAAAACTCCTACAGTGATATCAAGAGTCAGGGTTGTTTTATATGATTATAAGGTAATTAGTTAATATTAATATGGGTTAAAATTTGTTTAAATCTGAAGTTTATGTCGTTTAAAGCTTGAAAACCTAATATCTTTAAAACACATCATCCTTGTCTCTCAAACTATTAAACAATGATGTAATCGAAGAACTCATTCCGATCTAACTATTCTAAGTCAATGTGCGTAACCGATTTATTGCGAACATGGTGCACTGAAGCGAAGAACGAGCAGGGATTGGATGATGGTCGATGAAAGTGTTATTTGATAGGGTAGGGTAACGAAGATGAATCTGCAAATCTGGCACTGAACTAGTTTTAGGGTTTCGGAGGCGCCGCAACTCCACAATGGAGCGCCGCGACACCGAGGCTCTAATTATATATATTTATATATATATATATATATATATATATATATTCAGTACAATGAATAGTAATCGAACACTATTCTGGCATTTTTTTTTAAAAAAAATCCGGAACAGTGAACAGTACCGAACACTGTTTAGGCATGAACAGTTGCGGCAATCACTGTTCCGATGTTGAGACGAGAAATTAGAATACGTGTTGGACACGGTGTTCCCAACAGTCCCTGCGACAGACTCTGCTGAATATGCCTATTTTGATAAGGATACTTACCAAAAACACCTAGATAATGCCACTTCAGCACAGTGCGTGATGTTGTCTTCCATGTCTATGGAACTTCAGAGACAACATGAGAACATGGGTCCCAATGAGATGCTCGAACACTTGAAGAGTCTCTATGACTCACAATCCCAGACTATGGAATATGAGTTACTGATAGAACTTTTTAAGTGTAAGCTCAATGAAGGGGGCCAGGTCTCGCAACATGTGTTGAAGATGATAGGGCTGATAGAGAGACTTGCTTCAATTTGAACGAATCTGCAAAAGAATGTCGCTACCACCATAATCCTGAACTCTCTCCCTCGTTCCTTTGAAAACTTTATAGTGAATTACAATATGAATGGAATGAAGGCGAGTCTGCCGGAGCTGCACAACATGCTCAAGACCTTAGAGTCTTCCACTTCCATAGACAAAGTTGTGTTCATGGTGAGCTCTACTAGCCGACCAAGCCAAAAGGTAAGGAATGGCAGAAGAAGAAGGGCAAAGCAGACGCTGCGCCCTCGGCTATGAAGCCTAAGGGAGGTGTGAAGAAGAAGAAGGTCAACCCGGCTAAGGATGTATGCCTCAACTGCAACAAGAAGGGGGCATTGGAAGAAAGACTGCACTGCACCAGGAGGAGAAAAAGCACCAGGTGCTTCTACCTCTGGTGGACAAGGTATGTACGTCACTGAAATAAATATGTCTATAAATAACTCTCATTCCTGGGTATTGGATACCACTTGTGGCTCACACATTTGTACCAATATGCAGGGGCTAACTGATACAAGAAGGGTTTGACCAAGAGAGGTGGACCTACGCGTTGGAAATGGAGCACGAGTAGACGTTGAGCGCGTACGAACTTATAGATTAAATTTGTCTTCTGGCTATTGTCTAGTGTTAAATGATTGTTATTATGTACCCTCGTTAACGAGGAATATCATTTCTATCACTGTTTTGGGAGTGGAGGGTTTTTCCTCATATATTTATAATGGCAGTCAAGTACTGTCTTTTGATAATGTTATATATGAAACTGCTCCTCTTGTGGATGGATTATATATATTAAACTGTAGTCGAGAAATATTCAATGTACAAAATAAATGAGCTAAGATAAGTAATAGAAACTCTACCTACCTATGGCATTGCAGACTTGGTCATATCAACGAATCAATGATAGCAAGGTTGAGGAAGTTAGACTACCTCGAACCATTTGACTTGGAGTCTTATGGTAACTGCGAATCTTGCTTGAGAGGAAAGATGACCAATAAGCCACTTTCTGGGAAAGGTGTGCGAGCCAAGGAGGTGCTTGAGTTGGTCCATACTGATGTATGTAGGCCATTTTCGACTCAAGCTAAAAGAGGTTTCACATACTTCATCACTTTTACTGACGACTTCACAAGGTATGGATATGTGTATCTTATGAGACATAAATCTGAGGCTTTTGAGAAGTTCAAAGAGTACAAGTCGGAAGTAGAGAAGCAACTTGCAACAAGTATCAAGACCCTTCGATCGGATCGAGAAGGTGCATACTTGAGCAAGGATTTTCTAGATTACTTAAAGCTACATGGAGTCCAATTAGAGTGGACACCTCCTGGAACACCACAGATGAATGGTGTTGCCGAAAGGAGAAACCGAACCTTATTAGATATGGTTCGAACCATGATGAGTTTCTCAGCTCTACCGACATACCTTTGGGGACATGCTATACAAACCTCAATATATGTTCTGAACAAGGTTCCTTCCAAGTCAATAGAAAAGACACCCTATGAGCTATGGTGTAGCAAGAAGCCAAATCTTAAACATATAAGACCCTAGGGGTGCCCTGCATATGTTAAGAAGATGATCACTAACAAGTTGGAATCCAAAAGTGAAAAATGTTACTACGTGGGGTATCCAAAGGAAACTAAGGGATACTACTTCTATCTTCCTGGAGAACGAAAGGTCATTGTTTCCAGAAATGCAACTTTCCTTGAAGAAGAATATGTCTATAAGGAACATAGTTGCACAGAGATGGAACTTGAAGAAATTCAAGAACCGCAAGATAACATAGATGTTGAATCATTGCCGAATGACCAAGGCAAGAATTCAGTGGGAGTATTTGGTGAAGATTGGGTACTTCGAGTATGCCCTTCAGCCAGTGGGAGTGTTACGAGGAACAATGCGAAATGCAAGATCCTCCTACACAGCCTTTGGGAGTAGATGCAATGGTTGCACCTCCTCCCATTCAGGAAAATGATATTCCTGAAAGCTCTCAAGTTAGTGGATTATCCAACACACAAGAACCCTCTCACAGTCAGAACATACCAAGCACTAAACTGTAAAACAATCAACAATGTAGGTCCACTAGGACTCATCGTCCTCCTGAAAAACTAAATCTACTTGTGGAAACACACCGTGAGATAGATATTCCCGATAATGATGAGCCTACAACCTATAGCAAAGCAATGTTGGACATTGATTCGGAGAGATGGCAAGAAGACATGAAATCCGAGATGGAATCTATGTATATCAATCAAGTGTGGAACTTGGTTGATTTGCCAGCTAGGATTAAACTCATAGGATGCAAATGGGTCTTCAAGAAGAAGATCGGTGCATTTAGAAATGTACAGACTTATAAAGAAATGTTGGTGGATAAAGGTTATAATCAACGATCTGGGGTCTATTATGATGAAACATTTTCACATGTTGCTAAGATTAAGTCCATTCAGATTTTGCTTGCAATAGCTGCATATTATGACTATGACATTTGGCAGATGGACGTTAAAACTGCTTTCCTCAATGGTAATCTAGTTGAGGAGGTGTATATGAAACAACCTGAGGGTTTTTCGCTTGAGTCCAAATCAAATGATGTATGCAAGCTATAAAAGTCCATTTTTGGGCTTAAGCAAGCCTCGAGGAGTTGGAACATTTGCTTTGACAAGGCTATCAAGTCATTTGATTTCATCAGATGCAAAGAGGATCCCTATGTTTATAGTAAACGCAACGATAGGGAGTATTGCCTTCATTATTAAATATGTAGATGACATATTGATAATGGAATACAATAAGACTCTCCTGCAGTGAGTCAAAGAGTGGTTGTCCAGTACCTTCATGATGAAGGATTTAGGTGAAGCCTGCTACATTCTGAGAATTAGGATCTATAGAGATAGACCTAATAGATTATTGAGGCTGTCACAGTCAGTTTACATATACAAAGTGCTTAGACATTTTTCTATGAAAAATTCCAAGAAAAGTGGTCTACTTATAGGACAAGGCATCAAGTTATCTAAGAAGGACAATCCTTCTAATACTATAAAACTTGAACGCATGAAGAGGATCCCATATGCTTCAGCTATAGGATCGATCAGGTATGCCATGACCTGTACTAGGCCAGATGTGGCCTTTGCACTTAGTATGACTTGCAAATTCCAGCAGAATTCTAGGGAAGAACACTGGAAACCGGTCAAGAGTATTCTTAAGTATCTTAGACGAACTAAAGATTACTTCTTAGTCTATGGTGGGGAAGAAAAGCTAGTTGTTACTGGGTACATTGATGCTAGCTTCCAGACGGATCTTAATGACTTCAAATCTCAGTCTGGGTACACGTTCATTTTCAATGGTGGAGCAGTGAGCTGGAAAAGTTCCAAACAAGCTATAACTGCTGATTCGATAACAAAAGTTGAGTACATTGCTGGATCGAAAGCTGGTAAAAACGTTGTCGCTATTTCTGAGTTCCTGAAGGAACTAAGGGTAGTTTCGAGTGCCAATTGTCCAATAACTATTCATTGTGACAACACTGGTGCGATTGAACAGGCTAAGGAACCAAGATCAACAAACAGAAATAAACATGTACCAAGGAAGTACCATATACTCAGGGAGATGGTGGAGACTGAAGAGATTAGATTAGATTATGTTCCCACAGACGATAATCTAGCTGACCCATTCACTAAACCATTAAGCTTAGTTAAGCATAATGGTCATTTTGAGAATATGGGCATTAGATATGTTGGAGATTGGCTCTAGGCCAAGTGGGAGATTGAAAGTTTATTTATGTCCTTGAGATAATCTGTATTACGACAAATGTACTTTATACACATTCGTATTATTATTAATGGAGATTAATATTTTGGCATTTGCAATTATTAAATTATTAGTTGATTGTTTATAATATTCTATAATATGCATCCCTAGAGGTTACGTTGTTATTAATAATGTGAGATATTAATATTATAATGTAACTCTTAAAATAGCCTCGACTAATGATCATTAAGAATGGGATATCGATGATATGTGATAAGTCGACATGTGGTCTGCATCACTTCCTTAGAAGATGTAGTATGTCTCACCTGCTACGAGTAATGGTTACTCGTAATGGACACATGGATACTTTAGAAGTATTGGTATACCCTGTTGATATACTGTTTGTTATACATGTCTAAAGTATGATCAGCGTGTGGAAGATAGAAGTCCTTAGACTTGAGGTCAATACACATATTGTCTACATAGTAATATACTTTGATCCTGTCCTAAGCTCAAATGCCTTATAGGTTGAGATACGACTTGTATTGGGTACATTACGATGTGGATTAAAGGTGGTAGTTGAGCCAAGATTAGGATTCATTTCTCGAATGTATATTCGAGAGAACACTCAGCTTCTCATTAATATTGGATTGACTAAGTCGTTGGCCAACGCAATAGACATATCTAGAATATGGTCTTGTTGTCAACCAATATAGATGAGATATAATGATCAAGCCATTTGGATAGACACTTGGCAAATCCTAAGCTTGATCGAGTGTATCGTAAATAAAAGGATTTTATCTTACCACATAGAGGTTAAGTTTACTGGATTCATGTAAACGTACTTCACATATTGAGTTCATCTTGCGGCGCCGTCTAGGAGTTCCGCGTAGACCTTAATTTGATTAGTGTCGATATGAGAAGGCTTGTAGGGTCACACTATATCAATTGTCCTTTCGATCTAAGGATGTATTGAGAGAGTATTAAATATTCGATTTAGAATCGAGATATTTAAATGAATGATGATTGTTTTAATTAAGTCAAAATTGGATTTTGGATTTAATTAAGAATATGTTGAAAATTTTTGGGTCAGGCCCAAGGTCAAATCCTAATCCGGTTTGACCTAATTTTTCACCTATTAATACAGACATACACTTCATTATTCATTACACTTGATTTTCATATCATTATTCTAAGTCTTAGAGACTCGAAATCAAAACACTCACTCGAACCTCTACCGGATTTCCTAGCTTTCCAAAGGAGGAGTACATTGAAGCTTGGAGCTTGCAATCGAAAGGGCATTCGCGTGCGCACCCACAGTTGATAAAGATTCCAGATATTATAAACACGTAAGTACCATTCAAGTCTTATGTTTACGATTTTAAATTACCTTATAGTCAAACAATTCTACGTTCGTTGGGTTTGAAACAATTTTCAATATCCGTTGCGTACAACAACCCAATAAAACCCTACATAGCCTCTGTGAAATAAATAAATAATTCAACAAAGTACTAAGAGAAAGAGAGGAAGACTTGAACTTTAACATCAACTATGATAAGAACATGATTCAGGCAAATAAATTCCAACTAAACTAAACTCATATGATTGTTTCATTCTTTTAGATTGTCTTCCTTGTTTATATCCGACTAGTGCCGTCCATCCACGTGGTCAGTATAGAGGTAAGTAATTGGTAGTGTGCTGCTTTGGAATATACCTCATAATTAAATTTTATGGGCATTACAAGAACATCGAATTGGAGTCGGCCTTTCAAACGATTAGCAGGCCGATTCAAAATTTGAAAATTTTGAGTTATTATAACAATATCAAGTAATATATAATTATAATTGAATTTATCGTCAAATTTTTATTTATAAATATGAAGTAAATATCTTAATATATATATATATATATATGGTGTATACAAAAGCAATTAGATTCCTGTAAGTCTGTATATTATACTCCGCCTATGCGATTAGCTAGTCGTGGAATTTCATAGAACAGAGGAACAAATATGAGGTAATGACAAATTGAACATACCACCCTGGAATTTAATTGGATGGTTAAGATCTTTAACTAAAAGTTTACATAAACATCACTTTATTCCTCTTAATGGGCCTACCTAGCCCAATATGAATCGGAATTAATTGGATTCTTGGGTGTTGTTAAATCAATTTAATGGTGCTCCATAAAAATTAAGTCAAGGACACATTTTTTCTTCTTTTTCACGAGAAGAATTATTTGCTAATATACAGAATTAACTTCTTTTGACGCACCAGATAAGTTTATTGGGTGTTGTCAAATCAAATTAATGGTCCTCCTTAACAATTAAGACAAGGACACATTTTTTCTCTTCTTTTTCTTGAGAAGAATTGTTTGCTATTAGACTATCAAATTGTTTTGACGCACCAGATAAGATTATTGGATGTTGTTTTATCACATTATTGGTTCTACATAATTATTAAGTTAAGCATTTTTCTCTTCTATTTCCTGAGAAGAATTGTTTGCTATTAGACTAAATTAACTTTTTTTGACAAACCAGATAAGATTATTGGATGATGTTAAATCAAATTAATGATGATCCCTAACAATTAAGTCAAGCACACATTTTTTTCTTTTTTTTTCTTGAGAAATATTGTTTGCTATTAGACTAAATCAACTTCTTTTGACGCACCCGATAAGAAAAGTGTGATATAATAAAAATAAATAAGTATATTTACACACACCATATCACCCTTTTCTTGTCAGATGCATCAAAAGAATATTTATAAATATTTGATTGAAAATTAATTTATTGTTCTAAAAGAAAGAAATTTAAGGTCCACATAAGCTGCAATTCTTTATTTTTTTGGTAGAAAGGGCATTATTTATATATATATTAGCTAAGCATTACATCAGAGTTGATAATACATAAGTTACCCAACTTAACTACATCACTACATGCGTTAGTCGATATCTTCCTATTAACTAGACGCCCTTCCTTATCATTTTGGAGATCTTGCAGTACATATGTAGGTGGACATAATAAAAACTCTTGCAGTACATATGTAGTGGACATTGAAAGAAATAATCCCCTTGATTATTTTCATTGATTGAATAGATATATATACAAGTTAAAATAGGAGAATCCTATTCCTAATCTATTCCTAAAACCTTGTTCTATAGAATTATGGTAAGTGTATAACACTAATTTATGGTAATAAATATACTACAATATACACACAATATACTTTTCTTAATATACAATATTTGTAACTGATTTTCTGCCCTAAATATGTGCAGTGGGCTGGACGAGAGGCCCAGTTGGGCCCTGGCAGTGTTAGGTTACCTTTGTACTCTTTGGGTGCCTTCTTCTTTGAAATTTCTTTGGGTACTGCTTCTTTGTTGCTTTTATTCTAGCAATATATATGTGATATACACTCCTGTATATTCAGTGTATATCCTATGTATATTGCTCTATTTAACACACCCCCGCAGTCATAGCGGGCGGTTTCCGAACGCTGAGACTGTCCCTAAAGTCTTCAAAAAGAACCGCTGGTTGACCCTTTGTAAAGATGTCTGCAATTTGATAACGAGACGGGACATGGCATACACGAACTTGACCCTTTGCAACCTTTTCACGGACAAAATGAATGTCCATTTTGATATGCTTAGTGCGTTGGTCTTTGAATCGATTCCAGCGGGTAGATGACACTAATGTTATCGCAGTATACCAAGGCTGCCTTTTGAATGGGACAATGAAGCTCCAAAAGCAAATTACGTAGCCAATATGATTCAGAGACCACATTCGCTACCCCTCGATATTCTGCCTCAGCACTTGAGCGTGATAGAGTTGCCTGACGTTTGGATGACCAGGAGACCAAGTTGTTGCCAAGGAACATACAGTAGCCAGAAGTCGATCGTCTGGTGTCGGGACACCCACCCCAATCAGCATCCGTGTAAGAGACAAGTGTGGATGTAGATGACGGATACAAGTGCAACCCATAGTCTAGTGTCACCTGAATATACCGGATAATGCGTTTGATTGCATTCATGTGCTCAACCCTGGGATCATGCATGAATAAACATACCTGTTGAACTGCATACGTAATGTCCGGTCTGGTAAAGGTAAGATACTGGAGGGCCCCTGCAAGACTGCGATAGCAGGTCGGGTCCTCGTATGGTGCACCTGCTGCGGCACTGAGCTTCGGGTTTGCATCAATTGGCGTGGAAGTGGACTTACAGGATGACATCCCAGCCCTCCCTATGATCTCAGCAGCATATTTTTGTTGAGACAAAAACAAGCCACCTGAATAACGCTTGACGGCAATCCCCAAAAAATAACTCAAAGGTCCTAAGTCTTTCATAGCAAACTCAGAACTGAGCATGACCATGATAGACTGGCGCAAAGCATCGGAGGAGGCAGTCAAGATGATATCATCCACATACAACAGAATATAGGCCAATGACGAACCACGGCGATAGATGAACAAGGAATTATCTGACCTGCTGTGAGTGAACCCAATAGTCGACACAAAGTCAAGAAATCGTGTATACCAGGCCGTGGAGACCGCTTAAGCCCATATAATGATTTCTTCAACAAGCGGACATGATGAGGCGGTTGGGATCCCTGAAACCCAACGATCGATGCATATAGATCAAGCTTCCTTGAGGTCACCATGTAGAAAAGCATTCTTGACATCCAAGCGATGGATTGACCAAGTCTTTGAAAGAGCCAAGCTAAGCACGGTCACGAATGGTAGCGGTTTGACCACCGGACTAAACGTCTCACCACAATCAATTCCAACCTGCTGAGTCTTACCATCACCAACAAGTCGCGCCTTATGTCGAGCAAAGGACCCATCGGAATTCTCCTTGTGAGCAAAAATTCACATAGACCTGATAACATTAATACCATATGGACGGGGCACCAACTCCCACGTCTTATTATCAATAAGAGCATTATATTCATCAGTCATAGCAATTTTCCAATTAGGGTCATTTAATGCGGACACATGATTGCGGGGCAAGGGGGATTTAGAGACATCCGAATGTAAATTAAAATGTCTTTTAGGTGTAAAAATACCCCGCTGACTACGAGTGACCGGTCTATGACTTGAGGAAGAATTGAGGGAATTTTGGGAATTTTCTGGGCTCGGGATGGGTGGCGGCGGCCGATGGGCTCTTGGCCCAAATCGGCTCTGGTGGGTTACATTTGGACCCGATTCGAAGTGGGTGGGTAGCCCAATAACTGGAACTGCTCGATGGCGGGCGATGGGAGTGACATTCTTTGTGGGGCCAGCGCGATGGGCCATTGAGGAGTCTAGTACGGAAGTTGTCCGAAAAATTCTGAATAATATACGGGGATATTTGGTCATCCAAAAAATTATACGACTTGGGTTCGGGAGTATGAACTTTCGTAAACGGGAATTGAGTTTCATCAAAAATGACATGTCGATTGATTATGATTTTCTTGGAGGATAAATCAAAACACTTATAACCACGATGATTCGACGGATAACCCAAAAACACACACGGGGTAGACCGAGCCTGAAGTTTGTTAATTGTGGTGGATGGGAATAACGGATAACACAAGCACCCAAAAATTCGAAGGTGAGAATAAGAAGGGTTCTTATTATATAGGATTTTGAGGGGGGAAAAATATGTCAGACCTTTAGACGGAATTATGTTCAGAAGGTAAGTGGCCATTTGTAGAGCATGATGCCAAAAATATGGAGGTATGGAGGCATGTATTAGGAGAGTTCGGACAATGTTATTTATGGAACGAATTTTGCGTTCGGCTTTCCCATTTTGTGAAGATGTATGAGGACATGAAAAATGAAAATTTATCCCATGAGTAGCACAAAACTCCCGAAACTCCCTATTGTCATATTCTTTCCCATTATCACATTGAATATTTCTTATTTCTCGTTCGAATTAGTCTGAATGAACGCTCTAAATTTTATGAAGACGGAAAACACTTGTGATTTATTCGCAATTGGAAACGTCCACAAAAATCTAGAATAATCATCTAAAAAGAGAACATAATAACGATGACCCATTGAACTATGAACAGGAGATGTCCATAAGTCGCTATGAATAATGTCAAATGGCATAGAAGTATGAGAATTGGAGTCTACAAAGGGCAACTTAATAATTTTTCCTAATGAACAAGACTGACAAATTGGAGTACTATTTGTACCCTTACAAGAAATAAAGCTATTTTTATCTAAAGCTGATAAAATAGAAGATCCCGGATGACCCAGACGAGCATGCCATATGGAAGGAGAGATGGCTGCAAAAGCTGATGGCAAGGCTGGACTCGATGGACTGAAACCAGGCATGATAGGATACAGATCCCCCCTACTATCACACCTCATGAGATGACTCCCCGTCTTGAAATCCTTCACAGAGAAACCGAAAGGATCAAATTCAACAGAAACAGAATTGTCATTTGTGAATTTTCGGACAGACACTAAATTTTTAATCAATTTAGGAGCATGTAAAGTATTTTTCAAGAGGAGTCGTGGATTAGGAGGAGACAATATTTTCTGACCATACCCTAGAATTGGAATAGAACTGTCATTACCAATAATTATCCCCCGAGGGGTGCTCAAATTGGAATAAGATGAGAGAGTACCTGATTCGGACGTCATGTGTGTAGTGGCCCCGGTGTCCATGTACCAATTTGGGTCATGTTGAGTCAACCCCAACGTGTGCATCGCAGCCTCGATATCAGTCTAAGTGGGGCCTGCTGCATGATGGGCTTGCGGAGGACGGGGCCCAAGGACTCATGGCCGTCTTTGGGCGGGTTGTTACCGCCGTGGGGCCGTTCTTTGGGGCCATCGCCGATGGCCGCCAATCTTTGGGTATTGGGCTCTTTGGGTGGCCGACCACCGGCGGTGAAGCTGTTGGCCAGCCACCAGCGTTGGCTATTGGAGGGTGCGGGTGCCATCGCCCAGCCCCATCTTTGGGCCCACGGTGGTGGTGGCCCATTGTACCCGAATGGGACCCACCACCGCTTGTTGCTCACCGAAACCGCCACCGTAACCACCTCGTTTGCCCCGCGGTTTTGTTATTTTTGCGATTATTCTTGCCGCCACCATTATTATGGTTTTGGCGAAGTATTAACAAAAACCGAAGAACTAGGAGAGGATGCCACCATGACAATCGGGCTTGCTCCGGTAGCGCTTTTTAGCCAAACCGCTTCTTCCAACGTCGGCATGGAGCGGGCTTGATGAAAGTCGGGAAGAGGGTTGCTTTGGCGAAGGAGAGTTCCAACACCATTATAGGCCTCAAAGCCCGGCAACCAATCTGTAGAACTAGGCGATTATTTGTCACTGTGCGCCAACATTACGGAGTTGATCCGCCAATTCCTTTAGTTTCTTGCAATATGCGAAGCGTTAGAATCGTCCATTCGAGCGAGAGAATTCCTGCTCGAGTGTGACGATACGAGAATGTTGGTTGTCTTGGAATATGTCACGCAATCTATTTCATGCAGCCATAGTCGTGGTATCGGGCTCCATAATCGTCTGTAGAAGGTCCACTGAAATAGTGGCGTATATCCACCGAAGAACGGTAGCATCAAGTGTAATCCACACCTCAGGATCCTCCGTAGGAAGGGGTCTAGCGGGAGGAATTATGTGATGAAGAACTTGATAAGAGATAGCGTGAATTTTAAACAACTCCGCCCATGTTGTATATTGAACGTTTTCCATCTCAAGGACAATAGGGACACTGAGCTTGATATTGGAAATCGTGAGGGCAGGGTAAAAATTGTTCTTAGACATATTTGAAAGAACAAAGAAGGAGGATAAATGTAAGAGAGATTTTTGAGAGCGGAAGACGAGATATTTGGAGAGAAAAAACCCGAGGGAGGGGGGTTCTCGGCCAAAGAGGTAAAAGGCAAAAGTTTGAGAGAAGAAAACTTTTGGTTAGACCTAGTCTTTTGATACCATGAAAGAAATAATCCCCTTGATTATTTTCATTGATTGAATAGATATATATATACAAGTTAAAATAGGAGAATCCTATTCCTAATCTATTCCTAAAACCTTGTTCTACCATAATTCTAACTATAGAATTATGGTAAGTGTATAACACTAATTTATGGTAATAAATATACTACAATATACACACAATATACTTTTCTTAATATACAATATTTGTAACTGATTTTCTGCCCTAAATATGTGCAAAATTTGGACAAGAGGCCAGTTAGACCCACAGCCGATCTTGAAATTTATGCCTTGTACTCTTTGGGCTACTTGCTTCTTCTTTGAAATTTCTTTGGACTGCACTGCTGTTGCTTTTATTCTAGCAATATATATGTGATATACACTCCTGTATATTCAGTGTATATCCTATGTATATTGCTCTATTTAACAGACATAATAAAAACTCTTGGTAAACTTCTGCTGCATTTCTAACTCCATACTGGGCCAAAACTTTAGCGATTTGATTCCCTTCTCTAAATGAGTGTTGAAAATTTACTAATGTGTGATTGAGTTTATCATGTCTTTAATGACTTAAATACATGAATCCCGCATTACGAAAACATCATTTCTTCGCACATGCCTAATCTATTAAGTAAGTAGATGATGTTAGTGCCAAGTATCGTCAAATTTCGTTAAGAAATGAAAGAGATATTGGTACATAAAGTAAGGTGTTTGAGACATGAAAAGATGGAGTGTTTTTGGCCAAAAATGACAAATCTCCCTCATTGGTAGAAGATGGAGAGTTTCTGTAATATATAAACTCTAAGTTTATGTAAGGGTTTGGGACCCCAAGGGGTAACCCATGTGTTTAGAAGGGAGAGAACCTAGGTGAGCTTGGGTTCGGGGCTAAGCCTCACACGCGCGCCACCGTCCGTTCAAGCCGGGCTCGGGTCTCGTGTCACGTGTTCAGGGTTCTCGGGCTGTCTTTCGAATCTTTTTTTTGGTCTTGAAGTGTTTCCTTTTTACACTTTGGTCTCTGAAGATTTTTGAAACGTTGCAACAATTCGGAAGATTCCAGAAACGTTACAATGATCCTACTCCTCAAGTTTAAATTGAACAGTAATGTTCAGTCGAACTACACAACACACAATACAGAAAACAAAGAATCAGTTTTCTGTTTTATTCTCTTCTCTTCTGTTCAGAATATACAGAAAACAAAGAATCAGTCTTCTGTTTTGTTCGACATACATAGAAACAGAGAATCAGAAACTCAACCAAGCAATCTGTTCTTATTTATTTCTTCGATAGAATCAACTATATTTGCTTTGTATAGTTGGTAGTTGTTGTTGTATCTTGGGACACTATTGTCCATCACCGTAAATGCATTTATACGGGAAAATTTTATCTTAAAGACAGAGAGTCATCTTTCGACTCAACAAATCATTTGTTTTGTTTAACCTTTCGAATACACCAATTTTTACCTACAGGGAGTGTCGGACCACTGGACTCCCCAATCTCCTCAATTAGTACCTGCAATGATCAAGCAGAGTATTAAATAAGTGACACGAAGTGGTTGTGTTATGGATTAAGTTAATCGCTTTCGTAGAGTCTGTTTCAATCTTCAAATTTGTGTGACTATATTCAGTAGTTCGTAAACCCATAAGCAAAACCTGGAGTTCCATATCAGTGTGGTTTAAAGCAGTAACGTTAGCTGAGAAACCCGCTACCCAATTTCCTTCTGCATCTCTGATTACTCAAGCCCTCCATAGGTTGATCAGACAAGAAAGCTCCATCTGTATTAAGCTTTTTGAAACCCCTATCAGGGGAAACCATTTTATATTGATAGAATTTATAAATTTTCCTACTGGAGGTAGCATTGGTGGTATAAGTGTACTCCAAAATTTAAAAATGGATTTTCACCAAGCTGGCGAATAAGTAAGTGGATGGTCTTTTTTAGTCTTTATTAGCTTGATTTCTTCAAATAGCAAAGATTTAGCTTGTAAGGAATGATAAAAACTATTTATCTTTCGGAATTTATTCGAAATTTAAAAAGTTTCTTTTCGACATCATTATTTGAAGAAACGAATCAGTGGGGCAATGTAGGTACGATTGTATATGCGTTAGAAAGGTCAATCATCCTGACAAATGGCCAACCTGTTAAGACATCTTTCTCGATGATCATCCTCTACCATTCCCGTTCTTTTCTTACATTTTCTTTCTTAATTACTATGAAATGTCTTCATTTACTTTTCCTTTTTATGATTATTACTTTGTACTACTAGTTACTGCCAGACCATTCACCGACCATTTTATGATTATTACATTGTACTACTAGTTATTGCGAGACCATTCACCGAATCATGGGAACTATCCATAAAGAATGTTTCAAATTTGTGACGTCTATCTCCAGAAATAGTATGACGTAAACCGGGAAGCTAGATATAAAAAAAAGAATGTTCCAAATTTGTGATGTCTACAAGTCTTTGCTGAATGACGTAAACAAACAAGTTTTTGCTGAATAATGTATCTTAAAGACGTGCTTTTTCTTAAAAAATAAAAAGGGCTAGGACATGACACTTGCTCTGTTGCGTCTGAACAACTATATATAAACTAGAGAACAAATTTTATGTTTAGATTATTTTGTCTGACTACACTTCTTGCAAATATGTATTATTCCGCGGAACTAGCGCACCTAAAAGGAGGATTAGGTAAAGAATTTCTTAATTGACTATGATTAGATATAGTGGTACTATGATTAGGCCGATCGAGATTGTCTTACTACGTTCAAAAACATAACCTCAAAGTTTAAATCTAGATAAAGATCGATCAGATTGAACGCATCTTTATGTCTCACAATTCACATTCAGTTCCCATTAACTAGAAGGGTTATCTCATGCAAACTCTTTAGTCATATGTACTAGGTCTATTTTTGTGTTCCACTAATAAATATGTCAAAACAGTCAGAAATCTAATTGTGTCATAGTTTTTTTAGCCAAAAAAAAAAACAACTTACAGATTAAAGTTATATTCACAAACGATATATCAAGTTTTTTATACTATCAGTTAATCATAACTTGTGATACAATGTTAGTTATCGATTTTTATGAGATTACCGATTAAGAATTATCAAGAGATTTACTTGTAACTGCACTCAAGGGTGTGACCTAGCGGTTAATGAAGTGATTGACAATCATGAGGCCTTAGGTTCTATTTCCGGCAGAGGCAAAAAACACTAGCTGGTCATGTTGAAGTGTGTGATCATCTCATCTAAAAACTTAAGCTGTTAGAGTAAACAAATTTTATGTACTTAATTATAATTATATAGCCAGACCTCACTATAACTATCATCCTCTATAACAATATTTCACTATAACATCCATGTTTAATTTTTCTATGGAACTGATATTTCAGATTATGTTATATTGTATGTTTTCTTTGACATCATTATATTTCGCTATAACAGTCAAAAGAATCGGAACAAAGAATGTTGTTATAGAGTAGTTTTATTGTATTCTCAATATGCCCCTCACGTACATCTTCATTTTTTTCATGGGGTACATGATTCTTTTTGATAATACATGTGTATCCTTTTTCTAGTAACTTAACATTTAGATAAATGGAGTTATATAATTCTAAAGAAACTATAGAATGGGAGAGATTATTTTGTAATCCAAAAGGAGGAAGGAATGAGAACTCTATAAATACAAAGGCTCCTTCTTCATTTGGAAATTAAAACCAACACTACAAATATAGAATTAAAGCCTTGTCAAAATGCCACTCTCTCCCTCTATACTCAAAGCTCTAACAACTCCTCCTATGGCCAAATCAACTCCAAAACTCAGACAAACTGCTCTTGGTTGGGCTGCTCACGACTCCTCTGCCAAGTTGACACCATTTATCTTCAAGAGAAGGTTTCCAATAATAAATCTTAGTACATTATTATTTTCTTTCTTTCATTACTTCAACATTTGGAAATTCTAACAATTGTTCACCATCTTTCTTTAAAATTATCATCGAGTTGTAGAGAAAATGGAGTTGATGATGTGACCATCAAGATCTTGTATTGTGGGATGTGTCGTACAGATGTGCACTTTGCCAAGAATGATTGGGGCAACACAGTCTATCCTATTGTTCCCGGGTATCTTATACTATGCACAATAATCCTTTCTCTTTTTTTAGCTGGCTTTCTATATAGTGTTAGTATTGTACCAATAGCTTATGCAAATGATAATTTATCTCAACCTGATGCATGTGCACACAATCCCCCCCCCCCTCCCGCCCCCCTCCACACATGTATACACATAATTTTAGAAGTAGATACTTCTAAGATTTGAGACGAAAAGGATAATATGGCTAGGAGATACATTCATATTCGGTCTGACCATTGAACGATGGATCCACCAGGCATGCATAATGCATAATTAGCGGGGATCTAGAGGCTTGTGTACGGGTTTGCGGAACTCAGTATCCTTTATTTATATATATATATATATATATATATATATATATATATTAAAAATTTTATTAAAAATTTATAAATATTTTATTGTTAATCGTAGTGATCGAAAATGATGGTAGGCGTAGGAACTCGTGAACTTCAAACTACGCCTGTGCATAAGATGTGTAAAACAAAATCTGAAAATTAATGCTGACTCATCCCACTTGAAAAACTGATCAGCTTTGCCCAATAGTTTGTATGCAAATTGAGAAGCTGATTAGCTTTGCATGATTGCAGCAAAAAGAACTATAAACTAAAGTACTAAAGATAACGTTGAATTAGTCAACTTAGGATCCTTATATCATTAGAATATTCTAGTGTAATTTTTCTTGATCGGAGAATTCTCATTATGCAATATATATATAGATGTTTATAATTACAAATATAATTTTATAAGGATCTCTATTTTACCTAATTACACTAGAATAATAATTACAGAATATATGAAGAATGTTTATTTATTCTCTATCACACCCCTTCAGTTGGAGCGGGAGGAGGCCGGACGCTTAGACTGGATCTGAAGTCAAGGAACAACTTGGAGGAAGTCCCTTAGTAAATATATCTGTATACTCATAGGAAGAAGGAACATGTAACACCCGAACATTGCCCATGGAAACCTTCTCACGAACAAAATGAATATCCATCTCAATATGTTTAGTTCGATGATGCTGAATCGGGTTATGAAACAAGTAAACAACAGATATGTTATCATAGTAGACAAGAGATGCCTTACATAAGGGACAATGAAGCTCTAGAAGAATGTTTTTGAGCTAGCAGGTCTTGGAAACAACGTTCGCAATGCCTTTATATTCTGCTTCTACATTCGAATGGGAAAGTGTGGCTTGCCGTTTGGCAGACCACTAGATGAGATTATCACCCAAAAATACACAGTAGCCGAAAGTAGATCGATGTGTATCCGGACAGCCACCCCAATTGACGTCCGTATACAATATCAACCTGGTCAGTGCAGATGGATAAAGATGTAATTTGTAGTCAAAAGTACCCTTAACGTATCGAATGATACGTTTAAGAGCGGTAAAGTGAGGCTCCCTTGGAGCATGCATAAACAAACACACCTGCTGAACAACATAGGCAATATCAGGTCTAGTGAAGGTAAGATACTGAAGTGCACCAGCAAGACTCCTATAAAGAGAAGGATAGAGCACCGAATCCCCATTATCGGCATTGAGTTTTGACTTCAAGTCGACTGGAGTGGGCATGATCTTGCAGTTTGCCATTTTAGCCTTGAAAACAATTTCTTCGTTATACTTACACTAACATAGGAACATTACATTTTCAGATCTGGTCATTGAAATCCCCAAAAAATAACTCAACTTACCCAAGTCTGTCACAGCAAATTCAGATTTGAGCAAGGTAATGATCTAGTGTGTTAGAACATCATATGAGGCAGTCAGAAAAATATCATCCATATAGAGAAAAAAGTATGCAATGTCATTACCTTGATGAAAAATAAAAAGTGAATTATCACTTTTGTTGCACACGAACCCGATTTGCATGATGAAAGTGGCAAAGCGCTCATACCAAGACCTAGGGGCTTGTTTCAAGTCATAGAGTGACTTTCGAAAATGGGAGACATATTGAGGAGCCTCTGGATGCACAAAGTCAAACGAATGATGCATATATACAATTTCTTTCAAATCCCCATGTAAGAACGCATTTTTCAATCAAATTGATGAATCAACATGTTCTTTCCCATAACTATGCTCAAAATAGTGCGAATGGTGGCTGATTTAACCACTGGACTAAAGGTCTCACCACAATCAACTTTCTCTTGTTGCCCCATGTCATTTGCCACAAGTCTCGCCTTATGGCATTCAAGCTCACCACTATCTCTGAATTTGTGAATATATAGCCACATGCAGCGAATCAAATTCGCCCCCTCTGGTCTCTGGATAAGATCCCAACTGCGTTATGTAGTGAGCGCATTAAATTCCTCACGCATAGCCTCATTCCAATTCGAGTCAAGTTTGGCTAATTTTGGGTGTTAGGTATAGGTGAGATAGTATGAGTGGAGAGGTTAAAGTGGATTTCTGGTTTGATCCCGTGTTGGGTATGGATTTCCATATGGTAGGTTGGAAGCAGGACTGTTTGGGTCACGGGAAATGGGGATGTTATGAGAGTGGGGTAGTTTGGGACACAGTACTTTTCGTGACTGATTGAGGGTAGGGCAGTGACTGATTATGGTGGGTGATCGACAGGATGAGGGGGAAGTTGACGGGTGCTAGGGGTAGTCGACGGTGGGGCAGTGAGCTGGGGCAGTAACGGGATGAGGGGCACGATGTATGGAATTTCTAATGAGAGCGGACATGTCCAGATCATCAAGAAAGCCGTAATCATGGACTTGAAATTTTTGAATATTTGCAAATGAGAAAATGTTCTCCTCGAATGTGACATGGGAAGAGACTAGAATTTTATTTATGGACAAATCATAGCATAAGTACCCCCTATGGTTTGACTGGAAACCTAAGAAAATGGAAGAGGTAGTTCTAGGTGCTAATTTGTGAGGGGTCGTGGAGGCGAGATTCGATAACATAGACAACCAAAAATCTAATGGTGATCATAAGAGGGGATTCGATGGAAGAGAATTTCGGTTGGAGTTTTATTTTGAAGTGTTCGTGTTGGTAATATATTAAGGAGGTATGCCGCCATGTGTGAGGCGTACACCCAAAAAGAAGGGGGGCTGGAAGCATGAAATAGCATAGGGTGGATCGTATTGTTGATGGTGCGTAGGATTCTTTCGGCTTTACCATTTTAAAGAGAGGTATGGGGGCAATAAAATCGGAATACGATGCCGTGGTCCGCACAAAATTTATAAAAAGGAAGGTTGTCAAACTCACGGTCGTTATCACATTGACATTTTTTATGGTCTTTTCAAATTGGGTTTTAACATATGCTTGAAATTCAAGAAAGATTTTATAAACTTGGGACTTATATTTTAGAGGATACACACAAAGAAAGTGAGAGAAATCATCCAAAAATACCAAATAATATTTGTGACCCAGTTTGCTAGTAATGGGAGATGTTCATAAATTCGCATGAATAATATCAAAAAGAGAAAACGTTACACTTAATGAAGATTGAAAAGGAAGTCTAACATGTTTTCCTAAAGGACAAGAGTAGTAAGCGGGGGTAAATTTATCGTTATTACATTGAATGAAATTCTGACTTCTAGGAAAATTAAAAATTGGTGCTCCCTGGCGCCCGAGTCTATTGTGCCAAGTGGATTGAGAGATGACAGTTAGAGAGGTTGGTGTATTAACACTTGCATCAGAATTGGATGATAAAGGATATAGGTCCCCCACACTATTGCATCTCGTAAAAGTTGTCCCCGTACGTAGGTCCTTTACAGAAAAAACCAAAAGGATCAAACTCAATAGATACAAGAGTTGTCACTAGCAAACTTCCTAACATAGATTAAGTTTTTAATGATGTTAGGAGCATATAGGAAATTTTTAGGGTAAAGGGTGGGTGAGGTGGTTGTGTTTGAGTGATGGCATAGCTTGAATTGGAATGTTATTGCTATTGCCGACCAAAATAAATTGAGGATTGTTCAAATTGAATAGGTGAGGGAGATTACCAGAGTCGCAAGTGAGGTGGGATGTGGCACATATATCTATGTACCATGCGTTGTCAGGCTGCTATTGATTCATAGTATTGTAATCCTGACTCAGATCGGTAGGGGTCATGGGTTGTAGGCCTGCTGCTCAGATGTGGAGAAACGAGCCTTGTCACCACCTCACTTTCCGTGGCCACGTCCTTTTTCGCCTCCTCGGCCACCACGTTGAGGTTGGTGGTCTGTAGGTTGTGGAGGACCGACGGGTGTGTTGGCGGTTGGTGTTACAACAATCGCTAATGCATGTGGAGTGTTCTCATCCTGTTTGACTCGTCTAGTCTCCTCCAACACCAATTATGACCGGGCCTTGTTGAAGCTAGGGAAGGGATCATCGTCGCAAGTGTATCGTACTCACCTTTCGGCAAACCATTGATAAGTTGTAAAACCATCTTTGTTTCAGAAATTGGAGTGCCAACATTAGACAATTGATCAGCAACCAATTTTAGTTGTTTACAATAGTCTGACATGTTGGCAAAGTTCTTAAGACCAGTGTTGGTGAATTATTCTTCCAAATAAACGGAACATGTATGTTTGTTATCTTGAAATATTTCCTCTAGCCGTGTCCATAATTACTGAGCCGAGGCACCTGTCTTCATAATAGTATGAAGTAGATCCTTTGATATGATGTCATATATCCATTGTTTGACGATAACATCGAACCGCTTCCACGTCAGATTGTCGACGTCAGGTGGACGGGGGGTGGTGGCATCGATGTGATCAAGGACGTTGTAAGCACAAACATGTATTTGAAATAATTCGACCCACGATGAGTATTATCCATCCTCTTGATCAAGAACTAGAGGGATAAAGTTTTTGATATTCGTTACGGCAAAGTCCAGATGAAAGGTGTTAGTAGGGGGAGGAGGAAGATGTGTGACGTCGTGGGTGGAGGAGGAGGAAGCGGGAGAAGCCATGTGGCCGCCGGAAGCAATGAAGGAGAGGTAGGTGGCGGTGGAATATTTTTAGGCTTTGGGAGGGGGGTTGCCGCCGTAAAATAGGAAAAGAGATGGGGGGTGGCAGCCGAGTATAATTTTAGGGCAGGGAGGGTTTGCCTTCTGATATCATGTAGAATAGTGTAATTCTCCTTAGTTGGAGGCTTCTCATTTATGCAATAGATATAGGTGTTTACAATTACAAACATAATTGTATAAGGATCTCTACTTTACCTAATTATACTAGAATAATAATTACAGAATATATGAAGAATATTTATGTATTCTCTATCAAGATCATCTCTTACACTATTTGGAAATAACAAATACTATACCTAGCTAACACTCTTTTGCAAGTTTTTTAATATTTATAATGAAGTCTAAGATACAAAAAAAAAATCGTTTTCCGTAGCATCATAAGAAAACATTAAAGTAGCACTTTCAGAGTTCTTTTTCCCCTGTCAAAGGCCACAATATCAAATAGAATAGGGATAGCATTAAAAGTTTAGCATTTCAACTGTTTTTTCTGAAAATATAGCTATTCTTCAATTCATATCTTAGTTAAACCGTTGCCTGAAATTTTTCCTTACATAATTATTTGCCAATTCTTGTATGAATTTAATTTAGAGTTAATGGTAAAAAAAATATGAACTATTATATTTTTTTTGTGAGTTTCACACTCTAACTATCGGCTATTCTCTTTTTTTACTTGTACCATCATCATCTTTGTATTAAAACACATCTCAAAGCTGATTAGGTCAACTATCAAGATGTTCACTTTTCCTACATGAACTATCACTTAGGTGTGTTTTAATACATAGATGGTAATAGTTCATGTAGGAAAATGGAACAACTAAAAGTTTGGGTGTGAAACTCGCGAAAAAGTGATAGTTCAAGTGTGTTTTTAACTATTATCTCTTTAATTTATATACATTGGTTGTACAAATATTTAATTTGTTATACTATTGGGCCTCATTTGTTTGCACTTAATAAAAATCTTAATTTTAATCATTTATGTCACTCATTAAATCTGTTTATTTTTTTAAGTTTGAATCTTAATCATTCAAATCTTAGTAATTAAGTGCATTTATTATATATTACAACCAATTAATTTGTATGAATGACTAAGATCTGTACCAAAATCTTTAATATCATTAAGATGTCTATTCAAAGATTTTCATAAAAATGAAAGTTCATCAATGCCATCCATTCACCGCTACCCCCGTCGCCCAACATTATCATGCATGACTACTGATGTTGCCCCTACCATTATAACTATCACCACCCACCACCTACCACCCACAATTATCATTCTCAGCCATAACCTACCACCGATGTCAATCACTACCATCAGTCGTCACCGCCACACTAGCCATGTATAATCATCACCACTAACCACTATTACTACAAAAACCATCAATCACTATCGACAATCACCACCATCAATCACCATTATATCATCAATCACCGTCATCATTGACCATCACCATTAGCTACCACTATCATCCGCCATTACTAACTATCACCATCAACCACTACCGTACGCCACCATTACCAATAGCTACTACCCATAATATCACCACTATACCTCTAGCCATTATCACTACCGGCTGCCATATAATTTTTTAAAAATAATTTATTGATTTAGTGATAGATTGATGTAGTATTTCATCAAATTTTATACTTATTAACTTTTAAATAAAGACAAATTTTGTGTATTCAGATGTTAAAAAAATAAACAACTTTAATTATTTAATATGTAGATCTTAATATCTCATTTTAATATTCAAATGTATATTCAAATTCAGACATCTAAATCTTAATGCACATCTTAGTATTAAGATATGTATTAGATTCAGACATCTTAATCTTAATCAAAACAAATGAACTAGCCTTAATGAATTTATCTATGCTGGCAATTTAGTTATCATTTTTACCGGACTACCGATAATTGATGTTTGTCATAACATTACAAGAAGAAATACATTTGCCAACAACATTTTTTATTGTCATATGTTGGATGTTATTGCCAAAAGTACTTTTCGCAACAACAAAAATTGTTGCATGCCATTGCAATAATCTTCGATGCTAATTTCACAACAACAAATTTTTTTTTGTTGTCGTTATTTACGTTTTTTAGCAACAATATATTTATTATTGCTAAAATTTTGTTACTAATTCTATACTTTCTTGTAGTGTAAAGATTTATCTGTAAGACATCTTTATGTAGATGCTGTTAATTACATCGTCAATAAGTAAAATTTATACTCTTTTTATTTAATTGTAGATATGAAATTACTGGAATTGTAATTAAGGTGGGAAGCAATATCTCAAGGTTCAAGGTTGGGGACAGAGTAGGAGTTGGATATGTAGCAGCTTCATGTTTGGATTGTGAGCTTTGCCAGAGCTTCCAGGAGAACTACTGTGACCAAATGAGACCTGTCTACAATAGCATCCATTGGGATGGCACTCCCACCTATGGTGGCTACTCCACAATCTTGGTGACAGATCACAGGTAATTGTTTTAACACATCTTAATTTCCAATCAGAGACATAATTAGGATTTAAAGTTTATAGGTTCAGATTCTATATTTTTTAAGTTATTAGTTTTAAATTAATAATTTGTACATATTAAATAAATTTCTTAGACAAATACAAAATTTAAATTAAAATTATTGAGTTCGATTGAATTCGTTCCTCGATCTCCGGCTCCATCCCTGTTTCCAACTACATGGACAAAATGAACTATGACGTCCAAATCATTATGCTTTCTTCACTCTCTTTTATCATTTTACATATCTTGTTAACATGATCAGTCGTAAATTTTATTCAATCTTGTGGCTAGATAAAGAAAGAATCTTCAGATTGGGATCCATAATAACATTAATGCATCACTATATTCAAATAACTATACAAGATTTAAAGTTATACTAGCTATTCAAAAGATGTTAACCAAAGGTGTGACGAAGCATTTGCATAGATAGGGTTATTTTTCTTACTTTCACGATTTAAATTTTTCCCCTATTAGTCTAGTGATTGTTAGATATATTCACTTGATAGAAAAAAGTTCATCGAACTATTTAAAAGGAGAAATTTTGCCTAATAGGCTAATAGGGACATAATTTAAATAGTAGCCTAAAATAATCACATATGGTGCAAATTTTCCCGGAGTGGCTTAGTGTTCGTTGGATGAAAATCATGGAAACCAATGTTCGAATTTAAGTATAAACTGAAAATATTAGGTAAATATTAGGTGATTTTGTTTTATTTGTTTAAGTCTTGATGAGTGTTGATGAAAGGTAATTGGTATTTGGGGAAATAGATGAACCAGGCGCAAACTGGTCCTCGCACCATTATTTAAAAAATGTTACATTACACATCTAATTTGTCCTTATTTTTGTCTTTTCTTTTATTTATTTCTCACTACAAAAAAGTATGTAATTAGTTATGAATTTTATCGTTAATCTGTTGCTAAATGGCTCGTAGCTAATAGATATTTTTGATAATCTACGATTAATCTATCGTTAAATAGAATTAGAAATAGTTTTGCTGTTTAGCTACGTAGTTTTTCCATCGCTAATTCCTATTCTTTTTATAGTATGTTCTTTTCTCACAAATTGCTTTATATGTAGATATGTAGTACACATACCAGAGAGTTTGCCTATGGATAGAGCAACACCACTAATGGGGGCAGGGCTGACAGTATACACTGCCATGAAACATAGCAACCTATTTGAATCACCAGGAAAACATATGGCAGTAATAGGTTTAGGAGGTGTTGGACATATGGCTATCAAATTTGGAAAGGCTTTTGGTCATCGTGTTACTGTTATTAGCACCTCTCCTTCTAAAGAAAAAGATGCAAAAGAAAAATTGGGTGCTGATGGCTTTATCTTGAGCACAAACCTCAAACAAATGCAGGTTTGTAAACTTACGTACAGTTCGACCAAACTTATTTATTATGTATCTTATATGTATAGGGATAAGTATGTGGTCATATTTTATAAGCTAGATCACCCAGAGGCATTGGGCTATTATTTTCCCTTAATTTTATCATGTCATACAATTTCCAGTTTATCAAAGAAAATTATACTATTTTTTTATAATAAACAATAATTCAATTATGTTTATATATCACAAAAAAATATTTTTTTTTGTCCTAAAACACAAGTAGGATGATACCCGAAACTCAATTACTACATAATTAGTTTTGGCGTGGAAGAACATAATAATAAAGAATTAAAACACATTTTTCGACTAATTTCTAAAATTAAAAAGAACCCCCATGATATGCCTCATGTTGAAAGACATGAGGTTATAATATTCATCTGATAAAAATATTTATTTATTTATTTATTTATTTGAGTCGTGATATATGGATATTATATAAGTTGAGTCGTTGACATGCATATTTATACTTATATAACTATTCTATACATGTAGCAAACTCCATGTGTGTGTTTTGGGAATGAATTAAATATTTTTTGATGTTTTTAAAATTTTATATAGACATAATTGACTTTTTTTTGTTTACAATAATTAATTTTATTACTTTAATATAATAAACTAAAAGTTTAGTGATTATCCATGAAATTATTCCTTTAAAAAGATTAGGTAGATTAAACTTACTTCAAGTCATCACATGATCAGTACTCCCTTCCGTTCATAATAAGTAATCATTTAACTTTTTTAGTTTGGTTCAACGTAAATATTTATTTACATAATCAAAAAGAAATCAATTTTATTTTTTCATAATTGTCTTTACTAAGTGCTAAATGACCAGAATCCTAATGTATCAAATTAATAGTAATATGCAAATTTTAATACCTATTTTTTTGAGGAATTAGTATTTTCTTAAGGAGTATACTAAAAGCTAAGTTAACACTTATTTTAAACCGGAGGGAACAATATTTACACTTTTTTCAGCAAGCGTTGAATTTCTTCCCCTACCTCTTGCCCTAATATTTTTTTTTTGGGTACTTATTTGTTCTTCTTCTTTTTTTATTCTTTTTGGTGGCTGGCAGAGGAACAGAAGAAGTCTAGATTTTATCATAGACACAGTATCTGCAAAGCATTCTCTTGGGCCTTATCTAGAGCTCCTAAAAGTGAACGGAATTATATCAATTGTTGGCGAACCAGCTCAGCCAATTGAAGTCCCAGCTACACCTTTGATATACGGTAAATATTTCCAATAGATAGAAATAATATGATTTCACTTACATTTCAACATGAATTATTCGTTGGTGGACCCTGAATTTAAAGTTCACGAGTTTCTACAGCGATCTCAACTTAATACTATAATAATAATTGAGTTCACAATCACATATTTACATAAAACACCTGAACTATCACTTTTTCGTGAGTTTTCTTTTTGAAATATCATGTGTACGAGTTTCCTATCTGAACTCTCACCAACTATTTATCAAAACACCTCAACTATTAGTTTCACTTTTCCTACTTGAATGATGAGGTAGGAAAAGCAAACAACTAATAGGTGAGGTGTGTTTTGATAAATAGATGGTGATAGTTTAGGTAGGAAACTCCCGCACCTAATAGTTCAGGAAAAAAACTCACGAAAAAGTCATAGTTTAGATATGTTTTTGACTATTAACTCAATTTTTAATATATATGAGTTAGGAAAAAATTATTAAATTCATGTAAAACAGTATACAAGCATCTAGGTTCACCCCTAAAATTATTATTATATAAAACATTCATATCATATTCAAGTCGTTTATTTTTTCAAAAATGTTTCAGGTAAGAAAGTTGTTAGGGGTAGCATTATTGGAAGTGTGAAGGAGATACAAGAGATGATGAACTTTTGTGGAAAGCACAACATCTTGGGTGAGATAGAGCTTGTTTCAACTGATAAAATTAATGAAGCCTTTGATAGGCTTGCCAAGAATGATGTTAAGTTTCGATTTGTCCTCAATGTAGCTGGACATCAATCCTCAAGGCTTTAGTGAGTTTCAAGTTGGTTGTGCTTTTGAAATATTCAGGTGCGAATTTGAATTTTATCGGGTCCAATGTGGATATCGAGGATTAAAAATAAAAATAAAAAAATTTTGTGCTTTTTTTTAGTATGTAGCTTACTGTTTTATGTGTTATTCAAGATTTTCTACCATCATTAAATCAAAATAATGGATCTATTAATCAGCTCTTAAACTCCTCATATCAAGAAACTAAGATGGTTTTTAACTCGCTACAGAGTTTAAGATGTTATTTTAGTTCGTGTAATATATTAGTGATAGCGAGAAGTTATAAAAAGTAATAATTGAAATTAATTTGATAAAAAATTATCATTCAAGTATCTAAATTTTGAATAACTTAACGGTGTTGAGTTCTATCTTGGAAACGTTCTAAAAAGTGATATATAAGAGTATAAATTAGGATGGACAGAGTATTTTAATTTATAACTTGTACTCTTTTCCCCACCCCTTTCCTCCAAATAAAACAAAGAAAAATTCTTAAATCCTAACACGGTAACATAAAGATACTAAAGGATAACTTCTGTGTTAGAACTTGGAAAAACCATTTCAATGATACAGAATGAACGGAAAAGGGTCATGTATACCCATGTACTATTTGAAACCTGTGATGCAGCTGGCAGGCCCAACCGCGCAGCGAAGCACACCAAAGGCAGCAACACTGCCTTTATTGCGCGGTTGCGCACCTGAAGCTTGGCCGTGCAGACCGGAGTATCAAGTAAAATGGACATAACTTTTTGCACAAAGATTTGTTTGACCTGATCTTTATATGGAGGAGAGGTATTTCAAAGGACTACAATTTTTATCAAGGGAGTTTCCCCTGATTTTCAATGAATAAAGGGTTATACTCCCTTGAAGTAAGACCTTGTGCAAACTCACTTGAAAACATGATCCGTAGAGTAGCTTCCAACTTTACTTTGTCCTAAGACTCTTCCTATACCTTTTATAGGTTTCAAAACACTTCTCACACTTTTCATCTTAATTCCATTTTATATCTTTCTTACGAGTCAAACATTAGCCCGATGATACGAGGTGTTACAGTATTCCATAACCTCGGGTACATTGAGGAGAATTATTACACCCCGTATTTTTACGCTAATATGCGTTGTGAGTAAAGTAACGTAAACCTGGAGAGGTTAAGACCTCGTATATGGGTAACGATGGTTTATAATTTTTTTAAAACAGAGGTTACGTGGGATTAGAGGTTGAACGGATCAGAGAAAATAAGGTTCGTTGATATGAATATTGAACAAGTTATACAGACCATATGGAATTTCGGTCATACTCATGTATGTTAATCGAGAGTTTGGTGTATAAAAGGATGAAGTGCCAAAATAATTTAGGACTTAATGAGTGTGACGACGATGACTGAAAATAATATTTTGAGGTACCAAAAGGGGCTATGGACTAATGCTATATCACATTATCATGATAAAGAGTCTATGAAGTGTGTATTAAAATGATTACTATTTAAGTGAATTGAGATCGATAAATTAATTAAGAAAATTTTGCAAATATTAAGTGGACACAAAATGTTCACGTGTAGATTGGAAAGTGGACAGCAAGGGAATTAAGTGTATGCACATAAGATTAGGGTGGAATCATTAAATAATGAGTATTAAGGAGCTTGATCTAAAAGTAACACGTATAAATAAAGTGGGGTGACATTTATGATCCCATTCCATATCTTTCAAGGTGCAGAAACATTTTCTTATTGGGAAGATATACATATAGTATCTTTTTGTCTTATATTACATAGGAGAATTTCTGGGGCAGTAACATCCTCCATGATAAATATGGATAATTACGCAGCACATCTCTTTGGAAATTATACCAAGTACGAGGTGTATTCGATCGAAATTAATGTTGTTTCATATGTGCGGCAACAATTTCTATTTAAAGCGAATTGAAGTATTCTTCGTAGTGAAGTAAAGTGACGGAAAATTTAAAAGAGGACAACAAAGATTAGACATCTATCAGAAGGATTGTCTCGTCGTAGTCATTCGAAGATTAAATTAAGAATAAGGCATAGGGGAGGTTGTTCCCATGTTATAATAATAAGTTCGGCATTAAAGTTATGTTAAGGCTATCTTTTTTTTTCTTTTGGCATGACCTGATTAAAACAAAACGTAAACAAATGTCCCTCCAAAATGACTTTATTCGTGTTAAGTTAAAAGTGTTCATGTTATTGATTATATTGAATTTTGTTTGTCCCTTTGAGGGAGTATGGGTTGCCAGTGGGGCGAGCCGGGACCAATCCTGGCGAGACGGGGGGAGGGTCAGGACGCGGGCTCTGACAGGCCTGGCGGGCCGGGATTGGTGGGATGGGAAGGTCCCGTCCCATCCCACGTTCCGCCAGAAGGGGGCCGGGATTTGAAGAGACGGGGCGGGGTCGGGTCGGGTCGGGATTTCCGTTATTTTTTTATATTTTTTCTGGCACTTAATTTAAAAAAATAATATATATAAACACTTCAATAACTTAACAAGATAGTGTAATATAAACATCTCAAAGCTGTTTTTGTGCCTCTTATATTACTTAATAGAAATATAATTTTTTTGTAATACAATTTCAAAATTGCAACTTTATGGTGTTGAAAGTTGTAAATCACATAGTAAAATTACAATTAAAAAATTACATATTTATAAACACCTTTTCTAATTTCTTCACAATGTCTTGTGGTTCTTCGGTTGAAATTGGAATTTATTGGTCAAATTTGGTCGACGTCGCTTCCAGTTCCGTCGGACAAGATTTCATTGTAGTTTAAATCGTCTTCTTCGTTGATCTCTGATTGACCGCACCTTCTACGCTCCACTCGTATCCAATCTCTGAATAAAATTGTAATCTCCAAGCTGTCTCCCGCTAATGAGTGTTTGTGCTCTCCTATTTGAAATCTTGCGGCAGAAAAAATGCTTTCAGACGTTGTTGATGACGCTTGAATGTTCAACACATCTCAGGCCATCTTTGCTAGTGTCTGAAATGCCTTCTCATTTTTCCTCTAGTATTTGAGCAAGTCTTCACGTCCTTCTTCATTGAGAACTGATTGGTATGGTATAACAGCCTGCAAAAACAAAAACATCAAACTCGGTAACTTGATTAGCAGTGGTACCACTAAACATTCTATTTCTAAGGCTTTCAATACTAGTCGCAGAAACAACATGTATTTTATAAGGTTGTATTGAAGAAGAAGAAGAAGAAGATGGTATAGAAGCCGATTGGTTGCTAGCACTTTCTTATTGGTACTGCGTATATACTTTTTTGCATTCATCGTGTATGCTAAACAAAACTTCTTCTTTAGTTGGTTCCTTAGGTGGTTGTTTTGGAGTTGGAGGTGGAAGTACTACTATACAATCATAAATAGTTTCAATAAGTGTTTTACAGCCGTCTATTTTAATAGTCGAATTTAATACAACACCAATAATATAAATAGTGGGAATATTAAAAAAATATTTTTTTAATAGGTGCCTTATAAGATGGTTTTCTCATATATTCATTAAGTAACAAAAATACTAGAACTATATAAAATAACATAGTTGAAATAGTAGGATAATATATACTAGAAAATTCTTTAGTTGTTTGAAAAAAATTCTCTAAAAATCCAATAAGTTCTGAAATTTTTTCTCAATCATTATCTATAAGCATATCAGTTGGATTTTGATTGTGGGCATTAAAAAATAAAGTTATAGGTCTTCTATAACCGTAAGCAATAAGTAGTTGTTTATATAGAAAATTCCACATAGTCGCTACTTCTTCAGAAATTTTTCTAAAAGGTAATCCACAAGCGTGAAAAGTTTTTTTATATTCTTTTTTTCTTTGTATTCTATTACTTCTAAAAATAAAGTTTATAGCAAATTGTACTTTATTAAGAATGTCTTTTAAAATGATAGATCATCCTTTACAACTAAGTTATAAATATGGCAATCACATTTTATATGAAAATGATTAGGAAAAGATGGAGTTAATAGATCTTTTAAAAGTCTCACATCATAATTGTTAGAAGACACATTATCTAACGTAATAGTCATTATTTTGTCAGTTATACCATAATAATCGCAAACTTGATGAATCCTTTCTGCAATAAAATTTCCAGTGTGCCTATCATCAATATACCTATATGCTAAAATACATTTTTGCATAGACCAATTATAATCTATCTAATGACATGTTACAGTTAAATAATCATTGTCGTTAGTACTACGGCCTATATCAGAAGTGATAGATACTTTGCCAGGAAAATGATATAATGAATAACCTAAATATTATTGATATTCATGTGCAAATTTAAAAACGTCTCTCTTAACAGTTGATCTAGAAAAAACCGTTAAAAGTAGGATTATACATATCTCTTATGTAATGAATAAAACCAGGAGTGGAAGGAAATGAAAAAGGCAAACCCTCCACCACAACTAATTTTGCTATTGCTTCCCTATCTCTATGTTTATCGTATTTAGGACCTACAATTCCCCCCGTCGTCGGGTTAATTTGACTATGTACTTGATCCGGGACACTATGTGAACATTTTCCTGACTGAGAGCGCATTGGCGCACCCCACTTTATAGCCTCGTATTCATCCCACCTAGCGTTTTGAAAGCCTTGTACATGTCTCAATAAACCTCTCATCCCACCCTGACCTTTTCCCATTTTAAATTTATAAACATTTTTACAAATTCTACATATAACTACTTGATTCTCTTAGTCCCTATCAAAAAAAATCCCATGCAGCTGATTTTAATTTTCATTGTGAAGGGCCTCATCTCATACTAGGGGGAATAAGAGATGTTCCAGTTTCAGTTTGAGGCTGAGACTTGATCTGAGGTTGAGGTTCTTCAGGTGCACTAGTGGGTGTGTCATCTAGATTATCGTTTAAATTAAAGTCTGGTTCAGTTGCAGGACATATCTCATCTTCTAATGGTATATCATTAAAAAAATCAGTTTCATCTATATGAGTGTAATAAATTAAATCATCATGACTATGAATAGGATGACTAGAAAAAGTACCCCTACCCTTGTTATCCCTACTAGAAGAAGCACTCTTACCCTTACTAAGAATCGTACGTCTTAATCCTTCTATTTTAATTATGCAAATAAATAATTAAAGATAATAAAATTAAGTGTGATAATTAAAATACAGTAACAATAATAATTTAAAGAAGGAACGAAGGTACCAAATGCCGACGTAACGTCAATGTGTAATCGAGGTTGAAAATTGAAACTTTGCTCGATGGATGATCCTCAAGCTAGTTGTCAACTTCAATCCCAATTTTTGAACTTTTATACAATTATACAAATGAACAAATAAAATAAAATATTTAGTACGCAATGTAATTGTAGACTAGTAGAGAGATAGATTGAGAGATTAGAGAGATTGTAGGAAGATTTGTGAGATAAAATGAAGAGAAAATGAGGTATATATAGTTGGGAAATTGGGTTAAAGTGTAAATATACTAACTTAGGGGTTAAAAATAAATATTAAGGGGGTAGGGTAATGGGGTGGGGGGGGCAAAAATGGTCGTTGCACAATGGCCAAAATATAAATTGGTCGATGTGCAACGGTCATTTTTGCAAAGGAGGGTCGGGGGTGAGGTTGGTTTGGGTGGGACAGGATGAGCCAAGGTCCCATCTCGGTTTCGAGTCCCGATATTATTTTTTTATGAGGGATCGGGGCAAGGTCGGGTTGGGGTCAGGGTCGGGACCGGGCAGACCTAGCCCACTAGCCACCCTTAGTTGGGAGTACTTTTCTATCTTAATATCGTATCATGTATAGGTTGGTTTTTAATGCTAGTTATCTGAATTTCTCATCTCTCAAGTACCTCCTAGAAAGAGCGTGACAAAAAGAGTTACTCATGTAATTAATCAAGTGTCATTCTAAAGAAATAGGAGAGTCTTACTAATTAAAGAAGCAAAAGGTGGTATTACTATTACAGCAGATTATGAATACCATCGAATGAATATCAATTGGGCAGTGATTTTTTTACCACCGGTTGGACAGTTGTGTATCGTTATTTACCACCAGTAGGGTAGACACGTATTTACCACCGAACTATGACCGGTTAGACAGTTATGCTATATGCATTTACCATCGGTTGGGCAGTTATGTATTATTATTTACCACTTGTTGAGCAGTCACGTATTTACCATCGGGCTATGACCGGTTGGACAGTTATCACTGATCAGTTGGGAAGTCGAGCAGTTAGAATTACGACATTGATATAGGAGCATAGAATAAGGTTAGAAGATTAGAATGACCATTATGTATGTTGTGGCCCTCAATGGCATTTTAGGGGTTCATGTTGATTCGTATCTCTCTCTTTTATGATTACTTATTATTGTGTTTGATTTTCGCCTTACATATTTAGTACATTATTTGTACTGACGTCCCTTTGCCTGGGGACAATGTGTTTCATGCCGCGCAGATTTAGGTAGGTGTGGAGAGGACCCGCCATTGTATATCGTTGATGTGCGGTACGCCACATTTGATACCAATTGCATGAATTATTTTTGTCCTTTATGCATTTATAGTGTATGTTTCTTATGTTATTTTGGATTTTGTAGGATTTTTGCATTGAGACACCAAAAGTGAGGAAATATGCTGAAACATGGATAAAAGTGCCAAAAAAAGGAAGAAGTGCTGAGAAAACCACTTCTGCGGACCGCAGAACCAGACTGCGAACCGTAGAATGGTGGGCATCATCACAGAATTCAACAATGAACTGAAGACCACGGAGCCCCGAAGTACGACCCAATTTGCGGTCCACACTTCCATTCTGAGGACCGTATTCGGTTTGTGAACCACTACTCCAACTCAAGTCTAGCCCAGATTGCGAAGCCCAAAGACACTTCTATGGACCGTAGTTCAGTTCTGCAGACCGCACTTCCTGCCGCAGTTCCATACTCTCCAGACAAAAAATCACTCTGCGAATCCTAGGTCTGCTTTGCGGACTAAAGACATGTTTCGTGGTCCTATTTTATGGTTGCAGAGTGGTCAGGCGGTGACATTTTTGTAACTTCATGAAGTCCAAAAATTGGGTTCCTATATATACCCACCTAGGATTTTGTGATTTGACACATGGGTTCTCACTATTCTAGCCACTTTTAAATTATTGTCTAGTGTATTGTCTTGTCTTGTCTTGAGGAGAAGGGAACACTATTGATCTTGAGTTTCAAGAATCTTGTGTTATATTCCTTTGTGTAGAAGACAATCTCATTTATTAATCAAAACATCATTGTAAGCTTCTCTCTTATGTTCATTATGTCTTCATTTATTTATTGCTTTATTGTGCATTTACTATTTGACATGAGTGGCTAGAACATTGGTTGGAGTTGTGATTAAATAATAGAATATGGTAGTTGGGGTAGTTCATAAATATGAAATGGGTGTATTAATGTGTCATTTAACTACCCCTCACTTTTAATGATTAAGGGTTGATTGTAAACACTCATTTAATGCCTATTGTCTCTAGTCAAACTTGAAAAAGGAGACTAGAGTCTAGAAAAGGGGTATGTTGATTAACACTTGGGGTTTTAAAGCCCATTTAATAATTTCCAACTTTAATTAGAAGGGAATCAACTAAGGGTAATAATGGATGCTCATATATGTCACACTTTAGAGCTTGAGAAAGTCTAAAGTGAAATTAGGTGGGTCAATTGAGAAATTCCCACCTAGATATTAGTCCCCATTGCTCATACCACCCTATTTACACTCACTTTAGCAAAACCCAACACCACTTCCATGTATTAAGTCACAACCCTAACATTCCAACTTACTTGATACATTAATCATTAATTGACTTGATAACTTCATTAGCTAAAACAAACAAACAAACTTGGTTACCATAGAAGTAAAGTAATTAGTAAAGTCATAATACACGCGATTCGGATTGATTTTACCATATTCCTTGTGGGACTCGACCCCAACCTAGTTGGATTACTATATTTGACAATGACCGTGTTATACCATTTTAAGGTTTAATTTGGGCGAGATCAATCACCTTCAGAGATTAGCTTTTGTTGGTGAGCTCCACTTTCTCCCGGAGTATTGCCGAATCAGGGTTATGTTTATGTCCTTTTTGAGTACTTTGGGTATTTCAGGGGCCCTATCCCACTTATATATTTTGTTAACAGTTCTTCTTAGAGGCTTTGTAGACAAGTCTTGTGTTGTACAGTTTATTCAGTACGACCTTGTAGGCTTGATTGTTGGTTAGAGATTTTTGTTGGCCTTGTCGGCCTTAGTATGTATATATTCATAGGTTGGATTCTTCTGTTTGTAGGATTCTATGTCGTGTTGTTTTACAGTTACCATTCTGAAGCCTTATTTGCCCAGACAATTACACATTCACATTATGATATTCAGGTGGTACGCTAGGATCGTTCAGGCATTGGATGTCGGCCATGCCCCTCAAGATTCGGGTGTGCCAAATTTAGTATCAGAGTCAGTCGTGTCCTAGAGAATCTACAAAGTTGTTTCTAATAGTGTCTATTTATGGATATGTTGTGCACCTCATTTATAAATGGGAGGCTACATGACATTTAGGATGGTTACCTTTCTTTTTATTCCAGATCGTACGATAGAGCAGAAGTGTAAGGAATTGGACTCTTAACTTTTGTCTTATTTTGGATACAGGGATGCCTTTGAATAGAGGAGCTTTACCTAGTCAAAAGGGAAAGGTGGTAGCCGATGAGAGTATGAGTAAAGTACCACCTTTTAGTGAGGGCCAGAGTGAGGCGCATAGTGTGAATGTGATACCCCTATAAGATCCTTTGAGCCCGCCGGCACTAGAGGAATAGATGAGGGAACCATCACCTCTTGTCCCTCCGTTTGAAAATCATGACGAGGATATGGATATGTGGAGCACAGTACGATTGATGACTCGATTAGTGGCCGCTTAGGCCCAGCGCCAGGGTGTGGGTGTTGGATTATATGATAAGGCAGTCAATGCGAGGGTCCGGAATTTCATTAATATGGATCCTTCGGTGTTTACGGGGTTTGACTCGAATGAAGATCTGCAAGATTTCTTAGATCAGATGTACATGACATTGCAGGTAATACATGTTGTTGATACCGAGGCAGTAGAGTTGGCTTCATATAGATTGTGGGATATTGCAGTTGTATGGTATGAGACATGGGCACAATCTAGGGGATCGCGTACACCATCGGCGGTATGGAAAGAATTCTTCAAGGCCTTTTTGCAATATTATCTACCAGTAGAGATTCTAGGGGCCATGAAAGATAGATTTCTACTTCTATAGCAAGGTAATATGAGCGTATTGGAGTATAGCCTTCAATTTAATTTATTGGCTAGGTATGCCCATACAATCGTGGTAGAGATGAGTGATCGAATGCATCAATTTGTGAACGGTTTGGGGGCACATCTGGTTAATGAATGTACTACGACCTCCTTGAACGCGGGTATGGATATCTCTTGCATCTAGGCATACGCTCAGAATGTGGAAGATCGAAAGCGGTAACACCATGAGAATATGACGGGAGTCAACATAAGAGGGCTAGATCAACTAGCCAAACTGAACGTTATTGGAATGACCCTAGACCCTCAGTCTATTCTATAGTAAGTGCCATTTCTCAGGCACATGGGCCATAATATGATAGATCTGTTTATTCTGTATCGATCCAGAGTTCCTAGACTTCAGGTTTTCAGTAGCGAAGAGGATTGACGTTGATGAGACAACCTCTTCTGTGATGTGAGTAGTGTGGTAGAACCCATTCTGGGCAATGTCGTCAAGATTATAATGTATGTTACACTTGTGGGGATCTCTGTCATTTCATACGAAGTTGTCCAATGAGGAACAAAGGTGGTATGGCTCAGCCAACCGGATCAGCAGTGACTTTGTCATCTTCAGTGCATCTCATAGGGCATTGGCCTCAAACAGTGGCTGGTAGGGGCTGAGGCAGTGGTGGGGAATCTGGCCCCGGTGGTAGTAAATACCACAATTATGCTTTGATAGGATGATAAGAATCAGGAGACGCCTAACTTTGTTGCAGGTATACTGACGGTGTTCCATTCCTTTTTCTCAGAGTATATGTATTGATCGATTCAGATTTCACTTTCATTTATGCGACCCTGTGTATAAGTCGAGTGTGAAACCTAAGTTGTGAAATAGGCCTTTTAACATAACCATGAGTTCTAATAGTCAAAAATACGAGGGTTAGTATGGAAATGATACAACGCAATTTGATATGTACCGGTGGATCTTAAGGGATGTTATGGTATGCCTTATGATGTTATGAATAGAGGTGCAGTCATGAGAGGCCAATGTTGTATTGAAAGTTGTACTATGTTTCCCGGTGAGGCGATAGATGTATTTTTCGCTACTTGACATGTTGAGATAGTTATATCTACAGAGGAGACTCTACCAGAATTTTTCGAAAGAGACGGAGTTAAAGTCTTCAACCTATTGTATGCCAACATTCGAGGACGAATGTTCTTAAGGGGGGAAGGATGTTACACCCCGTATTTTTGCTCTAATATGCATCGTGAGTAAAGTAACGTAAACCTGAAGAGGTTAAGATCTCGTATATGGATAACGTTGTTTTATTTTTTTTTAAACAGAGGTTACGTGGGGATTAGAGGTTGAATGAATAAAAAAAATAAGGTTCGTTGATATGAATATTGAACAAGTTATACAGATCATATGGAATTTCGGTCATACTCATGTGTGCAAATCGAGAGCTTGGTGTATAAAATGATAAAGTCTCGAAATAATTTAGGACTTAATGAGTGTGACGATGATACCTGAAAATAATATTTTAAGGTACCAAAATGGTCTATGGATTAGTTCTATATCATATTATCATGATAAAAAGTCTATGAAATGTGTTAAAAATAATTACTATTTAAGTGAATTGAGATCGAGAAATTTATTAAGAGAATTTAGCAAATATTATGTGGACACAAAATGTCCACGTATAGATTTGGAAAGTGAACAACAAGTAAAATAAGTGTATGCACATAAGATTGAGGTTGAATCATTAAATGATGAGTATTAAGGAGCTTGGTCTATAAGTGACACGTGTAAAGGAAGTGGGGTGACATTTATGATCTCATTCCACTTCATAGAGAAGGAATTGGATATATATTAAGGTGCAGCAACGTTTTCTTATTGGAAAGCATACATATAGTATCTTTTTGTCTTATATTACTTGAAGAATTTCTAATTGAGGGCAGTAACATTCTCCACGATAAATAAGGATAATGACACATCATATCTCTTTGGAAATTAAACCAAGTATGAGGTGTATTCGATCAAGATTAATGTTGTTTCATATGTGCTACAACGGTTCCTATTTAAAGTGAATTGAAGTATTCTTCGTAGTGAAGTAAAGTGACAGAAATTTTAAAAGAGGACAACAAAGATTAGACGTCTATCGGAAGGATTTTCTCGTCGTAGTCATTCGAAGATTAAATCAAGAATAAGGCATAGGGGAGGTTGTTCCCATCTTATAATAAGAGATAAGAAGTTCTGCATTAAAGGTATGTTAAGTATATCTTTTCTTTCTTTTGTCATGACCCGATTAAAACAAAACGTAAACGAATGTCCCTTCAAAACGACTTTATTTGTGTTAAGTTAAAAGTTTCCATGTTATGATTCTATTGAATTTTGTTTGTCCCTTATTGGGAGTACTTTTCTATCTTAATATTGTATCCTGTATAGGTTATTTTTTAAAGCTGGTTATCAGAATTTCTCATCTCTCATGTACCTTCTAGAAAGAGAAGAGTTACTCGTTTAATCGACCAAGTGTCGTTCTAAAGAAAGAGGAGAGTCTTACTAGTTAAAGAAGCAAAATGTACTATTACTATTATCGTAGACTATGAATACCACCGAACGAATATCGGTTGGGCAGTGATGTATTTACCACCTGTTGGACAGTTGTGTGTCGTTATTTAACACCGGTAGGGAAGACACGTATTTACCACCGAGCTACAGTCGATTGGGCATTATGCTATATGCATTTATCACCGATTGGACAGTTATGTATCATTATTTACCACCGGGCTATGGCTAGTTGGGCAGTAACCACTGATCAGTTGGACAGTCGATCAGTTAGAATTATGACATTTATATAGCAGCATAGAATAAGGTTAGAAGATTAGAATGACCATTATGTATGTTGTGGCCCTAAATGGAATTTCAGGGGTTCATGTTGATTCGCATCCCTCTCTCTTTTATGATTACTTATTATTATGTTTGATTTTCGCATTACATATTCAGTACATTATTCGTACTGACGTGCCTTTGACTGGGGACATTGTGTTTCATGTCACGCAGATTCAGGTAGGCGAGGAGAGGACCCATCATTGTAGATCGGCTTCAGAGATCAGATTTTGTTGGTGAGCTCCTCTTCCTCCTGGAGTTTTGCCGAATCAGGGTCATGTTTATGTCATTTTGAGTACTTTAGGTATGTCACTTATTTATTATGTCGACATTTCTTCTTAGAGGCTTTGTAGAAGAGTCATGTGTTGTACAATTTGTTCAGTACGACCTGACCTTCTAGGCTTGGTTGTTGGTTAGAGATTTTTATTAGCCTTGTCGGCCTTAGTATGTATATATGCATAGGTTGGGTTCTTCTGTTTTCAGGATTCTATGTCACATTGTTTTACAGTTACCATTCTGAGGTCTTGTCAGCCGAGACGGTTACACGTTCACGTTATGATATTCAGGTAATACGCTCGGGCAGTCCAGGCGTTGGGTGCCGGCCACGCCCCCAAGGTTGGGGTGTGACAAGAATAATTTCCTTAAGAAAACACTGTCAATTCAGTGGCTTGAATTATTTCTTTTACATTTATTTTTCGGATTTTGTTCATGTTATTATCGAATACATATCAATATTAATAATTGACCATCTTTTCTAAACAAGTGTATGTCACACACCAATGAGATCGTAATACGTGCCGTTAATTGAAAAAAGTACTTTAGTAATTAATCACAATTTACTACTTTCTCCCTTCACTTTTACTTGTCCACTATGCTAAAGAATTATTTTCACTTTTACTTGTCATTTTTAGCATATCAAGATAAACATATATTATTTTTCATGTTTTACCCTTAGCATTAGTTACTTATTCCCCAAATCATTTCCCAAGACGTAAAACTAAACATCAATTAATATGAATATTATTATAAAATACTCATATAAATTATTATTTCTTTGAGGATATGCAAAGTTGAAACTGGAGAAGTAATAATAAACGAAGGGAGTAATAATTACATGCCACGCATTAGAGGTGGTAATTTCATCTCATATTTAAAAAATTAACTCATATAACCCACATTTTAGTGAATTGTGTCACTCATATTTAAGATTCAAAATTCAAGATCTAGAATATAAGATAAACATAGGAGTAATAGAATATGACAGCCTAAATGAATTATTATTAGGAAGTGATTTCTTGACTATGATAAACTATAAGATAAACAACAATGGAATTGAAATAAATGATCAAGGAAAAACCAGATTCATAAATAAAATATGAACGTACAACTAAAATTAATAAAGAAAAAACAAAAATTAAAGACAGTAAATACGGCCTTATCAAGAGAAATATATTCCCAATTAAAATACTTAGAATACAGTGCAAAAGAAATAAAACTAGAAAATGACATAGAACGACTAGAAAAACAATGTAATAAGTTTAATAAAATATGGATAGATATGGGTAATGGATGGAAAAAACGAATAAACAATCCTGACTAATCCTAACGAAAAGATAGATGCGTTATGGGAAGAAATAATATTAAAAGAAAGAATGAAAAGCGTCCTATCACTAATGGATGAAATAAAAGAAAACCAAACCAAGACACAACAAATGATAAGAGAAGAATTGACTAACCTATGGAATGTATCTGAGATACCAACGTTTAAATTAATATTAGAAAAACTAAATATGATATTAGAGGAAAAAAGCAAAGGGAAACAAATAGAAACTAATAATGAAGCAAGCACGAGTAAAGAGAATACAATAACTAAAACGAATACTAATAAACCAGAAATAGTACCAATAGATGCTTGGAGAAGGAGTAAAGTACCAATAATGGTAGACATAAGTAAGATAAAACCTAGATTAACAAAGGAAGTAACAGAAACTTTAGACAGTCTAGTAAAACTAAATAAGGAAGGAAAATTTTAATGGAACCTAGTGCGATTACATTCTTAAGAACTCATGGAAACCAGATTATAGAAAAAGAAAGACATATATGAACCTATGAGACCAAAACCAATAAAAGAAGAAACGCCAAAAGAAGTAAAAATACCCTTAAAAGAAGTAGAAAAAACAACCTACGAATACCTAAATTTAAGACTAGATAAATAAGAACAACAGATAAATGAATTAGAAACAGAGAATCTAAAGTTAAAATTACACGATAATGGAGAATGGTATAACAAATATAAACAATATAAGAGAAAACATAAAGATACAAAGAAACTACTGAAAGAAACTAAGATAGAAATAAAAGAGACTAAAGTAGAACTAAAAGAGGTAAAACAAGAAATATTAGAACTTAGAGAAGAAGTACACATCTTAACAGAACAATTAAGAAGTCTAAAAGGAAAAAAGAAAATAAAGAAAATAAGATTAAGCGATGAGACTACTACAAGCAGTAATGAAAAATCTGATAACAATACAGAAGAAGATAGTAACAACGATAAATTAACTAACCAAGAATTACAAGTAGTAGAATTCATAGAAGAAGAAGAAAATTCTGAGAACACAGAAATAGTAAAAGAAAATAACCAAATAATAGAAGCTTTACAAAATATGAAAAGAGTAAATGCGATAATAGAAGATGAACCAGACAGCGATGTAGAAGATGAGTATAATGGACAAATAGAAATCGAGATTGAATCAGAAAACATAATAAATGAAGATGCAGATGATTATCCCGAAGAAGAATTAGTAGACCCTAATCTAGAAGTAATAACGAAAAGAAGAACAAGATTACCGGACCACATACCTATAGGACAACAAGCCGAATTTAAAGAATTTGTAGGATCAATGACTCAAGGAGTAAATTATAACGGATACTTTCTAGACTTAGATAATGTTTATGATGAACAAGAAGTAGGAAGAAGAATAACAGACTGGAACTTAGGAATGTATATAGCGTTAATGAATAGTACACAAACAGAGAATTTAGACTATATGTATGATCTAATAGCTAAAACACTAATTGGAAAAGCAGCATACTGGATAGAATCAATAGCATATCAACTAAGAGGAGAAGTATTAAGTCATGCAACAGATTGGAAATCAATGTTAATGATATTTGATTTACTATTAAAAAGAGAATTCTTAGGAGAAAAGTGGTTAGTAGCTAGGGAAAATGTACTAGCAGAAAGAAAAACTGAAATAATAATGAATTTGAATAATATGAAATGTTGTAAGATAAACAAATTACTAGAATATACGATTAGCTTTAGTAAATTCTTTTACGAAGCAAGATTCTTACCAGAAGAAGGAATAATGTATCAACAACTATACTATGACCATCTACCTATACCATATAACATCGAGATACCAAAAGAATACATCCAACTAGAACCAAAAGAAAATACTCTAGGAGAAAGAATAAGAGTACTAAGAGCATATCTAATGAGAAAATGTGAAGAATATAGATTGCAGAAAAAGATTAAAAAAGATAAGAAGATAGGATTAAGAGAAATATGTGGATTCACAGAAAGAAGATTAATATTTGGATGCGCGATAAAAGGAAAGAAAAGAAATATGAGAAGTATTATAAAAGACATAAGAGACGCGAAGATAAATATGAAGGTAGACATAAATTTAGAAGATATAAGAAAAAACCTTATTATAAATCCTATAAGAAAAAGAGATTTAAGAGATATAGAAATAATCCAGAAACAAGAAATAAATTTAGATACAAAAGAAAATTCAGAAAAAGAAGAAATGTAAACCCTATAAAAACGGATAAAACTAAAGAAGAAAAAGTAAAAGAATGTAAATGATGGAACTGCAATGAAAAGGGACACTATGCAAATAAGTGCCCAAAGTTAAAGAAAAAAGGAGTAAAATATATTAATACAGAAAAATTTATAATGAGTCTACAACAGATTAAAGAAGATAATAATAGATGGTACGATTACGAAGATTTTTATGTCAGTGAAACAGACGAAGAATCAGAACCAGAAAATGTAAGTTATATCAACCAATACTCAGATAGCGAGAATAGCTCTGAATAAGATGAACCCACTAGAAAGGGAAAAAGGGAATTAATAAGAGAAAGAGATTACTGGATACAATGCGAAGAATATACTCGACATAAACTGATTATAACTTCAACAGTTAATGAAATAGGAAGTAAGTATTACAATGACAGATATAACAAAATAACCAAAAAACTTGGGAAAATAAGAGAAAGAATAAACGAAATAAATTGGCAACAGACTTACATATAGAGGAAGCTATGAGAAATGAAAGCACTAGACTAGAAGTAGAAGAATACGAACAAGACGAAGAACTTCAAAGAAGATTAAATGAAAATAACTAAATGGTAGCAATTCATATAGAAGCCCATATAGAATATAAACCGAATAAGATGATAAAACAAAAAATATTTATTGATAGTGGAGTAGATATATGTTTAGCTAGAAAAGATGTGTTAGAATCTCATAGATGGAAAAGATCTAGAATACACAGAGCAAGAGTATCAGGATTCAATGAACAATCAAAAGAGTTAGACATAATAGCATAAAATATGAGAATTATACTAGGAAAGACTATTTTTAGATTACCAATTGTATATCAACTAGATAACATGAAACATCAAGTTTTATTAGGAAACAATTTCCTAGACTACTTCAAAACACAAGTTATAAATAAGAATACATTTAGTTTACAATCACCCTGTAATAAATGGATAATATTAAAAAGAGTATTACCAGTAAATACATTAAGATTATGTACAATAAAAACCGATAGGAATAATAATCTAGAATTATTAAAAGAAAAATACCTTAAAATGTTAAAAAGAAACTTTGGAGAAAATTCAATGCAACTATGGGAAAAAGAGAGAATATATGGAGAAATAAAACTAATAGACCCTAACGATATAATTAGATCGAAACCAATAAGATACAACCCAACTGATCAGAAAGAATTTGAAATCCAGATTAAAGAGTTAATAGAAATGAAAGTAATACGAGAAAGTAAAAGTCCACATAGTAGCCCGGCCTTTTTAGTAAGGAAACATAATGAACAGAAACGAGGAAAAGCCAGAATGGTAATTGACTACAGAGAATTAAATACAAAGACTATTTTTTATGGATACTTTTTACCTTATAAAAGAAACCTTATCAACAGATTAGGAAACAAGAATTGGTTTAGTAAATTCGATTGTAAAAGCGGATTTTGGCAGGTTAAGCTAACAAAAGAATCAAGAGCTTTAACAGCATTCAGTGCCCCTCAAGGACACTATGAATGGAACGTACTACCCATGGGATTAAAAAATGCACCACAAATATTTCAAAGAAGAATGGACCAAGTATTTAGAAAATTGGCAGACTTCTGTATAATATATGTGGATGCCATATTAATATATAGCAATGATTTAAAAGACCATATAAAACATTTAGAACAATTCATAGAAACTATAAAACAACATGGAATACTTTTATCTAAAAAGAAATCTGAAATATTTAAGAATAACATTGAATATTTAGGATACATTATAGATAATGAAGGAATACAACTACAAGAACATGTTGTAACTAAGATTACAAATTTTAAAGACAAATTAGAAAATAAAATAGAAGTACAACAATTCTTAGGAGTAATAAATTACGCCTCAGATCATATAAAAGATTTACCATATCTAAGAAAACCTCTACAAGATTTAATAAAGAAAAATGTAACCTTTGAATGGAAAGAAGAACACACTAAGGTTATAAACCAGATTAAAGAAAGAGTAAAATCATTACCAAAATACAGAGTACCAACAGAAAAATATCAACTCGAACTTTTTACAGATGCTAGTGACATAGGATGGGGAGCAGTCCTAATAGCATATGATAAAGAAGATACATACAAAGAAAAAAATGCTAATTTGTGGATATGGAGGAGGAACATGGAAACCAAATGAAAAGAATTACCATATAAATGAAAAGGAATTATTAGCAGTAAAATTTGGAATAAAAAGATTTCATTACCATTTACTACCAGTAAAATTTATTGTTAGAACGGATAACACACAAGTAAAAGCTTTCATAACAAACAGAATAGATCCTTTACCAGAATTGAATAAAAGAAGAAAATGGCAATCATTCTTTTGTTGTTATGATTTCATTGTTAAGAATATATCTGGAACTAAGAATGTTTTAGCTGATTTTCTTAGCAGATATAAAAATATCGATTAACAGCGAAGACTTTGAAGAATACATAGTCAAAACTATGAAAGAGATTATCCAAACCAATGAAATGATTATTGCCAGATTACAAGAAAATACCCACATGATTAACCAGCTAGGAGAAGCCATGAAAGACTTTTCTAAACTGAAAACCTTACAAAAGGAAGCTCAACAGAAAATACCGATTACAATACCATCCATACCCCAGAAAACCTTTACACCATTTTTTATCTAAATTAGCAACCATGCCATCACAGGTACCTTCAACATCATCAGTAGTATCAATGGCAGACACCCTGAAATACAGAACAGAACTGATTACTGCTTATGAAAAGATTAATAAATTCTATGATTATAAGACTAACCCTGATATTGTACGCAGTGCCAAGCTGAGTAAATATCCCAGATTTATCTGCAGTGAAAATGCAAACCCGAATATTGTGGAAAGATTATTCACATATGGATTTATTGACAAAATCATCACCGATGAAAAAATGAATAATATCACCAGATTACTGAACATCATCACAAGATCAACGGAACTCATGATGGAATCCTTTGGAAAAGGAATCTACGGAATACAGATGCTGGATGCATCAACTGATTTAAAAGGTAAATCTATTGTTATTTGTAAAATCTTCAAAACAGGAAGGAATAGCACTATCAGCGGGGATGACAAGAATCTGAACATGAAAATATCATGTACATTGGAAAAGTTTCAAGATTGGCTTAGTGCCAAAAGGGTATTTGGATTATTGACACTAAAGACAAGAATAGAGGACATGTTGAGAACCAGGAAAGCATCCGTAATTGGATGTTCTAAAGGTGGAGAAGTGGAGGAAATAATGACCCTCTACTATGACAATGACATTGAAGTAAAGGAGACTACGGAGCTAACTTTACTATTAAACAAGATTACTAATCTAAAGCATACACATGCTGATGACACTATAAGCCATTACAAGACTATGGTTGAACAAAAAAAGAGACCAATGATAAGCACAGCAAAGTCATCATCATTTAATCCAATAATAAAAAAAAGAGCAAAGTCCTGATCCTTTTGAATAAGGAGGGAAAATTGATTATTTTTGCAGGTATCATGTAGATTCATCTACTTGAAGCCCAATTGATTACCTTGGCAGGGAACATGTAGTTTTAACTACTTGTAACCCAAAAATTGATTAGGAGCCTCACGGCCCAAAATACTATAAATGGTAGGGAGCATGTAGTTTTACTACTAGTAACCCAAAAAAGAGGCCTTACGGCCCAAAAAGAATACTATGGCATGGACCATGCAGTTCATTACTTATAAACCCAATGATTATGGCCCAACGTAGTTTCAACTACGGTAAAGCCCAAAAAAGATTAACAGATTACAAAAGATTATTTGAAGAGAATCAAAGGCAACCAAACAGCTGGAAAGCATTAAAAGTGACATCTCGACAAGATTATCACTACAAAACAAGACAGCTGGAAAGCATAAGAAAAAGCAGCCGAACAAAGACAAGCGACAACTTTGAAAAAAGAAAAGAAGACAAAAGAACTTTAGAAAAGTAGCAGACAAGGCACGGTAGCCTTTAAGACTTTTTGAAAAGAATTTTTTCTATTACAATTTACTTTACGACTTTTTGATTAAAGTTGAATAATAGTCGAGGTTATCTATAAAAGGAGCCTATTGTACAAAGGAAAGATTCATTCGGAAATACACAACTCTTACTTCAAAACTCTCTCAACTCTCAAATGTTCAGCTAAGCAACACTTAGTCTATAATCGAATATCAATCAAGAACACCATAAGAATAAGAGTAGATTACCTTGAAAACTCATGATTAGAACCATATTAGTGAGAATACAACACCTTTCAGACGATCTATAGAGGATATCCGTGAGGACTCCCGAGCACCCAGGCCATTATCCCGTGAAGTCAGTGGACGTAGGGAGGCAGAGCCAAGGTGGGTTGAGCTACTCAGGTGATCTGAAAATCTGAATAGAGGTATGTGTTCAAACTATGTGTTTCTAATTATGATTTTGATAGGTATATTACTCTGTTATTATGATGTTTGGATATTGATAGAAGATTATAGACTCTTTATTAAAAAATGAAACTGAAATCAAGATTACCTACCGCTTTATTAGATGATTATTATCTGATTAACTCTGAAAAACGATTAACTAACAAGAATTCTTTTTTTAACCCATAAAAATATGGGCAAATATGGGTCACCCATATATGTCACTCACTAGACCCAATAACAACTCATTTTCCTCATAATAAGAGAAAATGTAAATTTGAGAAAAAATATTTCCCGGATCGATAATATACATATCAACGCACCCCCCCCCCCCCATCCCCAACCCACTCTCCACCACCCATCGCACCACCTACACCTACCCCTACCCCTGGCCCCTACCTTGCCTACCCACCCCATCCTCCCCGCCTCGCTCCCTACACCCACCCATTTCTATGACACCCTTACTCCTCCTCCTCCCTTCCAACCTCCCCACACCCACCAGTACTGCCCACCTTGCACCCATCTTCCCCCAATTTTAATTTATAAAAATGAGAATTTTTTTTATTACCTCTCACCCTGACCCTTACCCCTCGCCCTCCCTCCCCCACATCTTCTATTTCATATATTTTATCTTATTTTTATTTAAAAAATTATAAAAAGTGGAAAAACAATTCTTACCCCACACTCCACCCCTACCCCTACCCCCACCCCAAACCGTTTCCCCTCCCCCCTGGACACATTTTCTATTTCATGTATTTAATCTTAATTTTATAAAAGAAAATTTATAAAAAGTGGTAAATATTTTCTTACTCCACACTCTCCCACCACCACCACCACCACCACCCCCCTCACAATTTAATTTTATATATTTTATTTTTACAAAAAAAAATAAAAAAAATGAGAAATGTTTTCTTACCCCCAACCTCGCCTGCCGCCACTCCCCACACACACATTTTTTATTTCATATATTTTATTTTTATAAAAAATATAAGAAATGAGAAATTATTTCTTACCCCACCCCCACCCTCCCTGACACCTTTGTTATTTCATATATTTTATCTTAATTTTATAAATTCTTTTATAAAAATTGTAAATATTTTCTTCCCGACAACATTTTATATTTTATATATTTTCCTTTTATTAAAAATGGAACAAAAAAATCATTTATATAATTATAAATATATTAATAAATTTAATTTGGCAAAAAAACAAAATTATAACATTACACTTATATAATATGGGTTAACTCATAACCAACTCATATTTACCCATATAATGGGCAGGTTGAAAATCAACCCATTTTTATTCAAATCATTTTCAACCAAATCAAATATAACCAAACCCACCCATTTGCCGCCCCTACCACACATCAATAAAATCAATATACGCATCATTTCATTGAAAACTACTTTAAAATGACAGTTACACCTACTTTTACTTCTCGTAATATTTGCAAATGGACACTAAATTTATCGAGTAATATAGTTGCTTGTGGGTAAATATTGGATAGTTATTATCTATTGTATTATATGATATTGGTACTTTAAATATAATATTTATTTTAATTGTTACTTAAATATTATTGTATCATATCATTAAATTCATCGTATTATGTAAGAATGAAAAGTCCTATTTTATATGACGATCGCTTTGATGTTGTCGCGTCGTTACCTTTTTTCTCATTTTGCTTTTGTTTACAAATTTATAATATTATTATATCCTTTACCCTTTTTATAACAATTCTGCCCTCTTTATAATATTGTGTAGTTTACCCTTTAGATTGTTGATGTCTGATTTTAAGTAATGACGAAAAACGCGATACAATTGTAATGCCTCAACTAGTCATTTTGAGATTTAGAACCCCTTTGCCCTATTTGAGACTTCATGTAGGTTAATTTGATGATTTATGACTTGTGAGTATGGGTGGCTCGGGTTCCCAAGGGCACAAAAGCATTTTAAAACACTTGAACCTAAACTAGTGGCTTAAAGTACATAAAATTGACCCAAAGTCAAAATTTGAATTAAACGGACTTGGATTTATGGTTTTAAGGTTCCTTAAATTAGGTTCATATAATGATTTTGGACTTGTACATATGTTTGGATAAAAAATGAAGGGTTCGGATGAGTTTCAGGGGCTAAAATCATGTTGGAGCTGCATCAAATTTTTTTTTTTGCAGCAGGTGACCTTTGCGGTGGCGTAAGGTAGGGTCACGACTGGATAGAGGAGAGGCATGGTGCGTCACGTTTGCATCAAAGGCTTCGGGATCTAGTAGGGTCCTCACCTGGTCGCACTTCGTGATCGCAAGAGGCCCTATCGCAGTTGGAAAAGCTTAATGCCTTACATTATAAAATATTTCAAATCGGGATTTATTATTCCAAAACTAATTTTGAGGATTGAAAACCCAGTCTTTGAGCGATTCAAAGAGAGATTTTGTCTTGGATTATTGGATAAGTGGTTTCAACTTGATTTTGGTTTATTATAATTATTATCCATTAATTTTAATGTTTAGATTTGTGAATTTGGATGAAGAATGTTGGGGATTTTGATCTATATTTTAGAGAGATAATTGTAAAATTGAAGGTATTCATATTTGGATTAAGAATTTGATTGTATATTAATTGAACTCGTGGTTGACTGGGTAACGAAAAAATATATCAAAGTTACGATTTTAACCCCATGGGGCTCGATATAGATTTTTAGTCCAATTCTTTTATATTGCTATATGAACATCGTTATATCATGCCTCAAACATGACCCTGGTGCATCAGACATCTGTTGCTATGAACAGTACCTTATAAGATAGAAATCACAACAAATGTCCCTAATTTCCTTTAATGAATTGTTAACACAACAACAACAACATATCCAGTGATGCACTCGATCCCCCCAATCAGTATCTGTGTACGAGACAAGTGTAGAAGTCGACGATGGATATAGATGCAAGTCATAGTCAAATGTTCCTTAGATGTATCGAATTTGAGCGCATTCATTTGCTTACCCCTAGGATCATGCATAAACAAACACACATGTTGTACGGCATACGTAATATTCGGTCTCGTAAAAGTAAGATACTGAAGAGCCCCTGCAAGACTGTGATAGTGGGTGGGATCCTCGTAAGGTGAGCCAGCCGCAGCACCCAGCTTGGGTATAGTATGGGCTGGGAGGGAAATAGCCATTGTTGGGCCATGGGCCACTGGCCCAGTTCCTCTGCCAGGGGGCCCACTGCTGAGACCAATTGGGCTGCTACCCACTGCCCCGAGGCCCACCATCGTTGCCACCACTATTTCGGTCGCTGCTATTGTTGCCGCCGCGATTTTTGCCATTAGTTTTATGGTTTTGACTCGAATTGTCAACAAAACCGTGAGAGTTATTGGATGAAGTCATCACTGCCATGGAACTGGCTCCGGTAGCCGCCTTTTTTGCCAAGCTGGCTTCTTCTAACGTGAGCATCAAACGGGCTTGATAAAAAAAGGAAAGCGGATTACTTTGACGAATGAGAATCCCGATGCTATTATAGTCCTCAGATAGGCCTGAAATCATTTGTAGAACAAGACGATTATTGGTAACAGGGGCGCCAACATTATGGAGTTGGTCCGCCAATTCCTTGAGTCGTTTACAATAGGCCGAAACATTCATGAAATCTTCTATGCTTACTTGTGAAAATTCTTGCTTAAGGGTGATAACTAGGGAATGTTGATTGTCCTGGAGTATATCACGCAATCTATTCCAAGTAGCCATAGCCATAGTGTCTAGTTCAATGATCGTCTATAAAAGGGCGGTAGAAATAGTGGAGTAAATCCACTTAAGAACGGTAGCATCAAGAGTGATCCATAACTGAGGACCCCCCGCGGGTGGAGGGACTGTGGGAGGAATTATGTGATGGAGGACTTGATGTGAGATTGCGTGAATTTTGAACAATTCTGCCCACATCGCATATTGGATGTTTTCCATTTCAAGAACAATAGGGATATGGTTCTTGATGTTGGAAACAGTAAGGGCAGGATGAAACATGTCCGTTGACATAGACATAACGAAAGAACAATAGGTGAATGAGGGATTTGGAAGGAAATTTGGTAAGAGAGGAGATAAGATTCATTGTTGCCGAGAATTTGACACGAAAACCGAGGCAGCAGAAGAGATGAAAATCGATAGAAGCATCTAGAATTTTAATACCATGAAAGAAATAATCCCTTGATTATTTTCATTAATGAATGAGTGTATATACAATTTACAATATCCATAATATGGAAAATCCTATTCCTATTCTACTCCCAAAACCTTATTCTATTTTTACAAGAATTCTACAAGTATGGTAAGTGTACAATGCTAATTATATACAAATAATATGTTACCAAAATAGGGATATATACGGCTGTGTATACCGTGTATATCACGGTTTCCCACTTGTCATGGGTTTCCTTGATATACATGGTATACACAAGGTATTGTATACCGTGTATATCCTTGTATATTTTCATGGTCGACCACCTTGGTTTATTTAAGTTGTGGCTTGCTTTTTTGACCCTCATTTCAACCCAAACCTCTCCCTAAAACCTCCAAGCCCTCCATAGACATTCTCCAAGGTTCTAAGAGGAATTACCAAGTCAACTCATTATATTATAACACCTAAAGATTGCCTTGATTAAAGATGCCACTTATACGACAAGGTAAAGTGATCAATAATGGACAAGAGCAAGGATTAGCGTGGATTTTGAGTTGTTACTTTCGATTGAAGTATGGTTCTTGCTATTATTAAGTTCTCCTAGCTTAAAGTGATCTTATGGTAAAGTAATCCACAAAGAAATTGGGATAAACTTTATAGATGAGAATGATACCTATTGTATTGATTGTTGGATGGTTATGATAAGATTCTTGAGGTAACTATGGCTAGATTTCATGGAAGATAATTGTTGTAGTCCTGATGGTGTTATGCATATTGTAAGAAAGGTAAGAATGACTTAAGTGTCTATAGATTTAGATGGGATAAAGTATGCACGCTAAGAGTTCGACAGAATGTCAAAATAATAAGTCTTTGACAGTCTTAAATTGATTTTGACATGGATTGTCCTTATTGCTTAGGTTGACAATTGTAGGACAAACGGGAAGCCATAAGAGTGTATTGGTCGTCAACAAGGTATGTTAAGGCTCAATCTTTCATTCTTTTGGCATGACTTATGAATAAGTGTAACCGTAACGAAGTGCCTCCAAAAGGAACTCTATTCGTAAAGTCTAAACTTACAATTACTTTCATATCATATTGTTATAGTTAATGACTTCTATTATTCTATTTCGAGGGCATTTTTCTCGACTCGATTGTAACTTGAGTCTTGTGCCTCCTTATGGCTTTTGTTAATTCTTAACTCATTGATACAGACACAGTTACATAACGATAGTCAGAGGGTAAGAACCCTGAGTTAGATTCATAAGGCCCTTCAGAGTACAACCACAAACTCTTTGATTGCCGTCAAAGGAGTATCAGAAAATACTTCATCATCCATTTTCAATAACCACAAGAATAAATTTGTCCAAATAATGAAAATTAAATTATGACCTAAATAATGCACTTTACCAATCAAAGTTCAATATGAATAACAACAATAACTAACTTTGTCTTAGGACACTTAAAGAACTTCCTTCCAGGGTTTGAAGGAGTCGTCGAAGTTAAGTGACGGGCTATCACAACCATAGTGGCAGATGCGATGAGGTGCTTCCTTCCGACATTTTTCAAGACACGACGGGATGATGGAAGGAGAAAAGAGAGCAGATATGCAACAATTGAAAAAGAAATCTACCTTTCAATGTGAAGTTTAAGGCATCAATGTGAAGGAGAATGGTCTTTTAATTCTATTGTTGACATGGCGTCGATATGGCATTTTAATGTGACACGATGGACAAGTCTGGCCCACAAATTTACGAAAAGGCAGCATAAATAGGGGAAAATGGTGCAACTATTATAACGGTAGGCTCAAATATGGGTTAATAATATAACGGGAAGTAAATATAAACTATTTCGCAAAATAGAAGGGTAAATCAGACCCTTTTCCCTTCTAACTTTTTTTCCCTTCCCCGAGAGTTTCTACAAGCAAATCATTTAAATTTAATTGAAGGTAATTAAGTGTCACTAAGTATAAATAACTTATAAAAATGTATGAATACGTGTCACAATATATCTATTTCAATTGAACGTGTGATCTTTTTTTTTCTTTATTCCATCAGTAAATAAAACTTTAATCTTGACTTAATAATTATTTTTTATTCTCTTACAACGTTATTTACATAATATATTCATTTTAACATGTCGGTATAAAAATTAGGGGAAAGAAGGTAGATGCTTCCTGAAAATAAAATAATTATCCGGTCATATCCTTTTACTTTCACGCTCCCAAAACTATTTATCTGAAATACCCCTAAAATTATGATACCAACATGATATATAAATATACTGACATGGTATCATGCTACTCATATCATTTATTTAAAAGACACACTTTTCTCTTAAAAACCTCTATGATACCATCATCATATACATATACTGTGATGGTATCATGAAAAACTGATTCACTCCTTCAATGAAACACTCCTCAGCCCTTCATGATAGAATTGTGGTATATAAATATACTAAGATGGTATCATGGAGAACTGCTTCAATCGTTCTCTTTGTCCTCCATGATACCAATATGATATATAAATATAATGTGATGGTATCATGGAGGAAGGATTTTGGGCCAGGAGATATTCGGGTAAATATTTGTTTCACCGCATAGTGCATATAGTTTAAACTAATTTTTTAAGTTTCATTATTTATCCTGGTACAGAACTTTTCACCAAAGAATTTTATTTCTCTCCTCACCTGAAAGCAAATAATGGTTGAACCATATCTGAATACGTCAACAATAACGATTTCGGTAGAACTTCATAAGAAAAAAACAGAATTGCATATACAACAACGAAATCTAATTGAGAATGATCTTGAGATTTTTGTAATACACAAGTTTATTTTAATTGATTTGGAATTTGTTACTGAGGTGCTCTGTTTTGATGATAATGATGGTGGAAATTTAAATTTCAAATTGAACAAAGAGCCGTGTGAAATATGAAAGGAAATACGTTAAGCGTAATTTTGGAAACAATTTATTTTGTTTTCCACGTTTAACAGATCACATCCCACGATTTTAGTAAATTTTACTCGTTGTATTCATGAATAAAGCGAAAAATTTTATGAATACAATCTCATTACACACGTTGTATCTACAAAAAAGTAGCTACGCTATGTAATGCAAATTATAGCTAGACGCAAATTTAAACCCTTAAACTGTAGCTATTTATGAAATTTTAACTAAGATTAATTGAATTTGCTTTTGAACTTTATGAAAAGTCCAAGTTTACCCTTTAGCTGATGTAGTCAGTTTATAAGCACAAAATCGAACCTCTTTGTTGGAAATATGTTTAGGCACTCATGTGGGTGAATCTAAAAGAAAATAAATAAAATAAAAGGAGAAGAGGCACAACCCTTCCCAAGGGTGTGTTACTTAAGATATAAACAAAAAAATGTTTTGTTTATAAGAGAGTGCTTTTTCCATCAAGCAGTGCGTTTTCTTTTCTTCAACTGTGAAATAGAAATATTTCTCTTTCAAAAGATAGAATACAAACTCTCTATTTCTTCATGAAGAACTACCGTGATAGATTCCTATGAAGGTGAATACGATCTTCATCAAATACCGGAACAATCTTTTGTAACAAGTACGATCATAGACTGCGAATCTTATAGCGTAGTTCGTGTTAATAACATGTGATTACGCTATCGACTAGTGAAACAAATATGGAGAATCTTGGGGAGAACTTTGTGTTCTTGGATTATTGTATTTTTCTTCATTGGTATTAGAGCCAGATTTTTTATTTGTTTCCTAGTCCTATTTTTTGTTGTTGAAAATACTATCGCGGATAGTCGGCGTTTGCTGGTTGTTGGTGTTTTTTGGCATGAAAGCCAATGATATTTTCTGATCCTTTTTTCTTTCATTGAAATTTTTAAGAACGAAATAGTTTTGAGGAAGAAACTAAAAGATGTATATTATTTCACCAAGAGCTATTCTATCTGATAGAATAATTAATAATTATTATTATAATTAGTAATTATTGATTATAGCATCTCATGTATATGATAGGTAGATTAGATTAGCATGATACTCTCTTCATCATATCCTCTAGCATTAACTTAGGAGATTAGATTACCATGATACTCTCTTCATCATATCCTCTAGCATTGACTTAGAAAGATTAGATGGCATGATACTCTCCTTTCATATAGCATAATTGTAGCTTGTAATAGTAGTATATTTACCACACTTGTGGAAGATGAATAGAGGGGTAAATCATTCTAATTATTCTTACATGGTATCATATGATTAGGGAAAAGATCCTACCCCTAAACACATTTTTTTTTTCAAAACTCGGTCCACCTATCCTCTTCCTCCGTCGACCGAACAACCCCTTCTCTTATTTGTTTACCCTTTTTCCATTATCGTTTTCTTTTTTCCGATCAACCATGTCGGACTCCAAATCCACATTTCATCCCACTCTTGCAGTCTCTAACATCAAAACACATATTTCCTCACTCTTGAGATGGAAAATGTTCATTATGCCACTTGGGTCGAGCTCTTTAAAATTTGTTGTCGTTCCCACCGGGTTATTCATCACATAATCCCACCGGAAAAAGGCAAAGAAAAGGTGTTAACCACCGACGATGAAAAATAACTTTGGATAACTCTCGATGCCACCGTTCTCTCATGGATTTATGCAACTATCTCTAGTGATTTGCTGCACACGATAACGGAACCCGATTCTACGGCAATGGAGGCATGGAATCGCTTGCGCGATATTTTTCAAGACAACAAAAATTCCCGAGCCATCACGTTGGAGCAATAATTCTCAACCACTAACATGGCAAATTTTTTGAATGCGTCGGCATATTGTCAACGCCTCAAAGTTTTGTCAGTTCAACTCAAGAATGTTGGTTCTCCGGTCACTAATAATCGATTGGTTCTACAATTAGTTGCTGGACTTACCGACGCATAAAGTGACGTGGGAACGCTCATTCGACAAAGCAATCCTCTCCCACTTTTTTACCAAGCCCACTCAATGCTCATTCTTGAAGAGGTGGGTTTTGCCAAAAAGACCACAACTGTATCAAACTCCGCCATGATTGTCGCCTTGACCCATGAAAATACTACCAATTTTGAGCCTACACAATAAAATCGAGGACAAAAAGGATGAAATTGTAGTAAATATAGGGGAGGAAATCGCAGAAATAAAATAAATTGGGGCCATTGGAATTCCTGTGGCGGCGGCGGAAATAGTGGCCGGAACAGTAGCAACTGTGGCCAGAACTGGCAGCCCCGCGGTGGTCCAGCCCAGTGGGCCTGGCGCTGGCCTTGGGTTGTGCCACCGTGCCCAGTCCCGACGGGAAACTAGGTCAGGCCCAATCCTAGGTCCACTGGCCAGTCCACTGGGAAACCATCCAATTTGTATGGGCCTAACAGTTATGGGCCGCGGAACAATAACAACAGTGGCAGTTTTGGGCCACTGCCAAACTAGTGGTAGGAGGCCCATTCGGTAGTGGCTAGCCCAACCGATATTGAGTCATTCATGCACACCCTTGGACTTAATCCTCCTGATGCAAATTGGTATATGGACTCCGGAGCGATGTCCCATATGACGTCCTCCTAAAATAATTTCTCGTCCTATTTTAATTTGAGTAAAAATAATGGTATAATTATCAGAAATTGTCATTCTATTCTAATTTGAGGTTATGGTTCCACTAAATTGACCCCACCATTAACCTTAAAGAATATTCTTCGTGCTCCACAATTAATTAAAAACTTGGTATCTGTTAGAAAATTTACTATTGATAATTGGGTGTCTTTGACCCTTTTGAATTTTTCGTGAAGGATTTTCAGACGGGGACTCTTCTAATGAGATGTGATAGTCAGGGGGAGCTCTATCCAGTCACCTCACCCATTAAACGATCCAAGTTATCATCTACTTTTTCCGCTTTAACATCTTTATTATGGCATGAACGTTTGGGTCATCCGGGAGCTCATGTTTTAGGCTCCCTTAAACAAAATAATTTTATTTCATGTACTCAAATACAAACTTTGAATAAGTGTCATTCATGCCCACTTGGTAAACATGTTCAATTGCCATTTGTTTCCTCAAATTCATGCACATTTATGCCTTTTGATATTATCCATTGTGATATTTGGACTTCCCCCCATTTTGAGCTCTTCGGGTCATAGATATTATTTGCTTATTTTAGATGATTACTCTAATTTTTTGTGGACGTTTCCTTTGTCGAAAAAATCACAAGTTTTTTTCACATTTCTCAAATTTAGAGCATTCATCCGAAATCAATTTGAACGGATATCAAAATTATTAAATGTGATAATGGGAGGAAGTTTGATAATAGACAGTTTTGGGATTTTTGCAACTCAAATGGTTTAAACTTTCATCTTTCATGTCCCCACACATCTTCACAAAATGGGTAAGCGGAACGATAAATGCGAACCATAAATAACATTTTTAGAACATCTCTTGCCCATGCAACATTACTCCCCTCATTTTGGCATCATGCGCTACAAATGGCCACATATATATTGAACATATTTCCCCACAAAAATTTGTCCTATCAAGCTCCACTAAAAATCTTATACCTACGGGATCCCTCGTATTCTCATTTACGGGTGTTCGAATACTTGTGCTATCCTCTTTTTCCATCTACCACAATCAACAAACTTCAACTCCGGTCTACTCCTTGTATTTTTTTGGGTTATCCTTCCAATCATCGAGGTTACAAGTGTTACGACCTATCCTCCAATAAAATCATTATAAGTCGTCACATCATCTTTGATGAAACAAATTTCCCATTTACCAAAATGCATAAGTTTGGACCACCTACCTATGATTTTTTAGATGATGACATATCCCCGTATTTGACCCAACATTTTTCAAGTCCCACTGCCTCGGGTTCGGCCAACCCAAATAGTTTGGGCCCCAGAACAGTGTCCCAACAACGTCCACAACCACTATTTCGGCTAGTCCGAATTATTTGGGTGAACTGGGCCAAGAAATAGTGGCCTAAATTCGGGAAATCGTTGCTCATCAAATTGGGCCAGTGTTAATTACTGGGTCCATTTACCGTTGGCAGAAATAGTGGCCTAATTTCCAACAGTCCCGGTTCAGGAAATTCCGACAATCCCATCGGCCCATTCCCCTTTCCAACCCAGCGACCTGTCACCCGAAGTCAACACAACATTGTCAAACTCAACGCCAAATATAATATACACACCCGAGTATCCAAATCACCTTTGCCTCATAATTCCGTGTCTGCTCTACATGATCCGAATTGGAAAATGGCTATGGATGATGAATTTAATGCTCTCATTAAAAATATGATGTGGGAATTGGTACCTCGTCCCCCTAATGCTAATATAATTCGGTCTATGTGGATTTCCAGTCACAAAGAAAAATATGATGGTACTTTGAGTGGCATAAGGACCGTCTTGTAGGTGATGGAAAGACAAAGCAGGTTGGTGTAGATTGCAGTAAGACGTTCAGTCCAGTGGTCAAACCAGCAACTATCAGAACATTCCTTAGCCTGGCTTTCTCGAAGGGATGGCCACTTTATCAGTTGGATGTCAAGAATACCTTCCTTCATGGACACCTAAATGAAACTATATACATATACCAACCCTTGGGATACAGGGACTCCAAGTATCCCACTCATGTGTGCTTGCTCAAAAAATCATTATATGGTTTAAAACAAGCTCCCCGGGCCTGGTACAAGCGTTTTGCAGATTATGTTTCGAATATTGGGTTTTCCAACAACCGTTCCGATCACTCTCTATTTATCTACTGCCACGGTAATAATATTGCTTATCTTCTTTTATAAGTGGATGATATTATATTAACTGCCTCGTCTGATGGCCTTCGCAAGTCTATCATGTCACAGCTTGGCTTTGAATTCGCTATGAAAGATCTTGGAAAACTGCACTACTTTCTAGGTATAGCTGTGACACATCATGCAGGTGATTTATTTTTATCCCAAAGGAAGTATGCGGCTGAGATTGTTGAACATGCTGGTATGTCATCTTGTAAACCGTCGGCCACTCCAGTTGATACTAAATCCAAATTGAGTGCATCCTCCAGAAAGCCATTTACAGATCCGACACTTTACCGTAGCCTGGCAGGAGCCTTGGAGTATCTCACATTCAACAGGACGGATATTTCTTATGATGTGCAACATGTGTGTCTATTCATGCATAATCCGATGGATGGTCATATGCATGCTCTCAAACGCATTGTGCGTTATATTCATGGTACTCTAGAGTATGGCTTACATTTATATCCATCATCGACATCCACACTTGTCTCCTATACAAATGCCGACTGGGGAGGATGTCCATACACCGGACGCTCCACTTCTGGTTATTGTATATTTCTGGGTGATAACTTGGTATCGTGGTCCTCAAAACGGCAACCAACATTGTCCAGATCCAGTGCCAAAGCAAAATACCGAGGTATTGTCAATGTTGTGTCTGAATCGTGTTGGCTTCAGAATATTCTCCTAGAACTTCACTGTCCAATTATGAAGGCCACATTGGTGTATTGTGATAATGTTAGTGATAACTACCTGTCTGAGAATCCAGTCAATCATCAACGCACTAAACATATTGAGCTTGATATCCACTTCGTTCGTGAAAAGGTCTCACGCGGACAAGTGTGTGTCTTACATGTCCTGTAACGCTATCATATTGCAGATATATTTACTAAAGGACTTCCGTTGGTATTATTTGAAGGTTTTCGGGACAGTCTCAGCATACGCTTGCCTCCTGCTTAGACTGCGGGGGAGTGATAGAATAATTAATTATTATTGTAATTAGTAATATTTATTGTAGCATCTCATGTATATGGTAGGTAGATTAGATTAGCATGATACTCTCTTCGTCATATCCTCTAACGTTAACTTAGGATATTAGATTAGCATGATGCTCTCTTCATCATATCCTTTAGCATTGACTTAGGAAGATTAGATGACATGATACTCTCCTTTCATTTAGCATAATTATAGCTTGTAATAGTAGTATATTTACCACACTTGTGGAAGATGAATAGTCATTCTAATTATTCTTACACTATCATTTTTTTTCTTTTGGTCACATATTAACAAGGCAACAGTGTTTTTCCTATCCATATTAATGGAACTTTGCTTTGTCGTGCATTAATCCTTGGAATTCTAAAGCATGTTTTTTTAAAAAAGAAAAACAGGACAATGGTAGTGAGAATATAATTCTCAATTGTTTGTCTTTTTTGGGAAGTTCTTTTTTATTATTGAAAGCAACCTATTGTTTTGCACAAAAAAAATGAAAAGATGAGTTTTTTATTTAAAAGTGCAGATTTGGTGTGCCATGATAAATTGAAAATTGAAGAAAAAAGTTATTGCAAGTGTTAGTTTTTTTCGTCTCCGCGACATTAAATCTCATTTGTTGAGATTATTAGAATTCTCATCCTTTAGAGAAAAGTTTTTGTACTGTTGATGGCAATTGTGGTGCCAACTCAATTTTTTTACCTTCTCAAATAAATATGAACTCGTGGATAGCCAATGTGTGTTTTTCTGAAGTGGCAGAAAGAGGCACCGTTCAAGCTTTAATTTATCAAATTGTCTACGCACGTGACATAATTTTTTTATATAGGTATATGTACTTATATGAATTTGAATTTGTTATTACTTGAAATTATTTTTATTGGATATTTCTATATTTGTTATAGATTTTGTTTATTATTTTTGAATTTCAGTAATTTAAGACAAGTGTTCCGGAAATAATTGATTATGTTAGATTGGTTGAACATTTGAATTTGGATGATGATTGGGAACATAGTGAACTTTCGATTCTAAATCTAATGTGAAATATTTTTTTAATATAATTACTTATTATAATGATTGATATGTATATGAATTTTAGGCTCTAAAATTATACATAGATGTCTCAAATAGTTTATAGTTTATTAATAATATGTCAACTACTACGAGAATATAGTCTCCAAGCTTAACATAAGTGAAAATTAAATAGTGACGTAATATCTAGTATGTCCTAGAAGATCAAAAGGCTCTTAAGGCTTCAGATGTGTCTATAATGCTTATAATATAATTTATTTGTATTTTGGCACATACGAGATATGACACTGATTATTCCTATAATGATTTTTAGTATACTGGATTGTATTTATAATTCCAGTAAGAATGTTTATTTGTGCTTATTTGCACCAAGTGTTGATGTAAATATACGACATGCTAGACTTGATCTTAGAGGTTAACAACAAAAGAATTGTTTAGTCAAATAAGGTTTACTTAGTGCTATAGATATAGTAGATTTGTCTACTTATTAATTTTGTCTACTTATTAATATTGTCTAGCTAGAAAATAAATAGAAAATTATTTCGAAAAGTTAATGCGTCGATGCTCCATTGCAATTTATTTCATCTAACATTGATGATTCAAACAAATGCAATTTTGTTTAAGTTATTGTTATTCCATATGAGTTGTGGAAAGTAAAAATATGATTTGAGTTTGTGCACCTATTCATAATCAATTTTTCCCACTTTGAATTAGTTCCAAGGGGAAGGAAGTTTATCTTTCTACGATACTCCAAATAGTCCAAGGGTTATGTAGTTCATATGTGAGCAAAAGTAGCATTATAACTGAATTTGAATCACGTGATCCTGCATTCTTAGAGAATGTAATTTACTAAGTGGGGTGTGATCGGTCATGACTTGTCTCTTTATGAAACTACGGACCGAATTGCTTCCACTATATATACTCGAATGGATTTAAGTGGATACAGTTGGTGATAATGGATATGTTCCTATCACACCATTATACCATCAAAAGAGAATCCATTTAATATTGTTGGTCCTAGTGGGAGTAACTAATTAATTGATAATCAGTTGTCAATCTCAACCTCGACGCACGAGTCATGATTGCATTCTCCCTCATTGATTTGAGATTGAAGGGGAAGCATATATAGTTACTCCATTTGATGAAAAGAGCCACATAGTATAATGTAGGTTCTTACATACCCTACTAAGGATAAATAGTTACAACAATGGAAATTGAAATGGAGTCTATGAAAGTTGATTGAGAATTTGGATCTTAAAGCTATTAGGAACAAAGGGTTCTCAAACTCAAGCATAAGGCTTGATGTTACACCCCGCAATTCTACGTGCGATCGAACGTATAGTTAGTCGATTTGAGCTCTGGCAACCTGAGACTCATCCAGAGGGTCACGTGCAACTTATATGAGTATTACGAAGGTATACGAAAGGTTGGAAGTCAATTGGATTAAGGAAAGTACATCTCGGAAAACTTTGACAAAAATTAGGCGATACGCTAAGCATTCCGCCCCATCAAAGCCCCAACTTCCCCACTACACTGCCACCATGTGTGTTGGGTTGTGCGGCCACATATGGTGGTATATGACATAAACCCAATCGTATATGGGAGGCGGTGGGTGACCCTGTTTAAAGCCAAAGATGGTGTCTCTTCCATTTCATTTCAATTTTGGCCCAAACTCTTCACAAACACTCTCAAGCTCCTCCTTATGGTTCTTAGGTTAGCAAGGAGCCATTTCATATTATATTGAGGGCAAATCATTCTTAGATCACTACTAAAAATTTTGGAAACCTTCATAGGAGCAAGATGGAGTAAGGACCTTCTTGGAGCTTGGAATGAAGTTTATGGTGCGAGTTCTCTTGGCTGATTTAAGGTAAGTTATTGATGTTCTTGATGGTTATAAGATTCTCATAGCTTTGTTTAGAACCATGGATATGATAGTTATGTTAAAACTTCATGAAAGAACTTTTATGAACTTTGAATTGTTATTGAACAAGTCTTGACATGATTATAGCTTGAAGTTAAAAGAGATGATGTTGGAAGATCATGGAGTGTATCTTGTTGTTGTTGTTATTGTGGTAGTTGTTATTGTGTTATTGTTAGTGCCCTTGGTGTTGTGTTTAATGGAAGTATATATCATGGATGGTATCCATGAACACAATAACTAGGAAAGTATGCATCCTAAGTGTTTGTCAAATTGTCCCAATGAATCGATTCTTAGTTTGTAAATCATATTTTAATACAAAACCTCTATATTATGTAGATAATTACTCGTAAAGCATCCGAGGGTTTGCATCACGTCACTTACTAAGCGACGCATGTATGTAAGGCTATCCCCTTCTTTCAAGATCATAAAATCCAAAGTGTTTATCGTTTTCAAAAGAAACGTCGAAAGCTTCATTATATTCATATAGTTTATCCATTTTCGAGAGTTGTTTCTTGTTATTATTGCACTCGTAATCATTGATTGGTTGGTTGCTTGTCTACAATATCATAAGCCTCCGAAAAGGAGTTTCCAAAGAGTTAATCATCGAATCGACCATGAGTCATTCCAAAGTAAAGTCAAAAGTCCTTGAAATCCAAATAGGCCACAAGTGTCATTGTTATCACAGTACAGTATCCACCCCCACCAAACCTATGTTGGTGGGTATATATATATATATATATATATATAATATTTACACCACTGTTATAATCAGTCGGTGGGAAGTTATACATCTACATTACACAAACTGTGTCGCGCTATAGTCGGTTGGGTAGGTACTTATATGTGCATCCATACATACACCTCAGAGTATACTTGAGGGAAGTGACATATTACTCCTCGAGTTATAAGCCGAGGGCAGATTACAAACCACAGTTACTATACACAGAGTTCAATATAGTTTCATAGTTTCATTATTCGCCTTATATGGCATACATATTGTTTTATGCTTTCTTTTATAGCTTATCTCTTCATATTTATTTTATGCCCTTGTTTGTAGCTTATATCTTTCATATTGTTATTCATGTTTTACATACCAGTAAATTTCTTTCGTACTGACATCCCTTTTATTGGGGGCGTTATGTGTTCATGCCTCAAGTTCTAATAGGGGCTCTTCTAGGCCACCTCAGTAGGAGCTATCGAGTTCAGCTGTCAGTGAGTAAGCTTCATTTTTCCTAGAACTTCCTGATCAACTATTGAATATGTTTTACATAGTTATGTACATAGTGGATAGGTCGGGGCCCTGTCCTGACCATATGACAGTACATGTACTCATAGAGGGTCATAGACTTATATAATATGTACAATTGTTGATGTATTCCTTGTTGGCCTGACTATCTTTTGTTGACTTGTGTTGCGACCCAGTTGGCCATGTTTATGTATATATGTCGGGTTGAACCCCTTGCATTACCATCACAGGTTGAGTTTCATCCTTATCTTACATAGTGTGGCCTTGTCGGCCATCTTATGATGTTCTTATTCATGTTATGTTCTAGTACGGCCTCGTCGGCTGGAAATTCTATTCGTACAGGAACCTAATTATTTGAGTGGTATGCTCGGTATTGTGTGGTACTAGGTCCTGACCACACCCCTAGTTTGGGGTGTGACAAACTTGATGTTAGAGCATGTTAGTCCTAGGGAGTCTGTGAGTCATGTCTAATAGAGTCTTGTTTATGAGTGTGTTGTGCACCACACTTTTAAACAATAGGTTGTCGAGCATTTAGGGACGGTTATATTCTTTCACATCATAGATCGTGCTATAGAGCTGAGTTACATGATTTTGAGTCTAATTCGTGTTCTATCCCTTTTCATTTATGCTAGTTACTATGAGAGCTATTGCTAGTCATCGAGTTAGTGATGATAGGGGTAAAAGTACTAGTAATGCCTCGTCAAGCCAATTTGATAGAGTTGAAGCCTAGGGAGAGTCGCACTCCCACGTATCCCCTGTCCCACCTCCATATGAGGAGATTAAAGGAGGTGTAGTACCTCCATCTCCTCACGACACAGTACCTTAATTCTACAGAATTTGATTCCTCTAGTCCCTCCACCGGAGTATTCAGAGCAGGGTATGGCAAGTGTTATGCAGTTATTGGCATAGATAGTTGCTTCACAGTAGAGGCATATACAGGGTTCCACAGGTGTTACGTCTTTTGATGGTGTAGAGAGTTCCCAGACACGAGAATTTATTGCATTGAGCCCCCAGTTTTTACCAGTATCGACCCAAGTGCAGACCCGCATGACTTTATTGATCAAATACAGAGGGTATTGAGAGTCATGCATGCTTCGGATATAGAGGTAGTTGAGTTGACTTCTTTTAGATTGCGAGATGTGGTTATCTTATGGTACAAGGCTTGGGAACGGTTCCGAGGCCCAGATGTACCTCCCATGATATGGGAAGTGTTTGTAGATGCTTTTCTTGATCATTATTTCCCATTAGAGGTATGTGAGGTCATGGTAGATCACTTCTTAAACCTCAAATAGAGGGACAAGAGCGTTTGGGATTACAGTTCGCAGTTTAATTATCTAGTCAGGTATGCCCCAAATGTCGTGGATACGATGAGGGATCGAGTTCATCGATTTATGTCATGTTTGGATCCGCATCTAATTGGCGAGTGTATGACAGCCTCCCTGAATAGGGACATGGATATCTCCAGGATACATGTATATGCTCAGAGTGTCGAGGACCATAAGCGTAAGCTCTAAGATGATAGAGATGCAGAGAGTGAATTGACTAAGAGGACCAGATCAGCTAGGTCTTTCGAGGAAGCATCAGGTAGTTCTAGACAACGGTTTTCTAGGCATCCACCTCAATTTGCCAAGAGTTCTCTATCTCAGTTTCAGGAGCCTAGATATGATAGGCATGTTCAGTCGAGACCAGGGCAGAGTTCGAGACCTTCGGGTTTTCAGAGACAAGGGAGTTTGCATCATATTATTACAACTCATAGTTTTGTATGTTGAGATTCATCATATGTTAGCCCTCCCAGTCTTGGACATCAGGATTATCTTCGAGCTTATACAATATTAGACATGCCTATTATTATATCCCGCACTTCCATTCAACATATACATGACTAAGTTGAGGTTGACAAATGCTCTGAAACATGGGAAATAAGATTTGAGCATATAAAAAAATGAATGAGCTGTTTGCTTACCCGACGTACCTGCTTCACTAACTTACCTTATGTCCTACTAGCTTGAGCTACTTAACACTTGTCATGATTATTAAATGAGGATGGGACACGTGTCTAAATGATTAAGTGCATCATATTACACCCATTAATTAAGCAAGTAGGTGACAAGTAGGTGTATCACTTACTTGCTAAAAGGAAAGGCCGAAATTAAGCCACCCAAAAAAGAGACATGTGTAGGTCAGCCAAGAGGGTCTTTTAGGGGATGTCCCTCTTCATCTCTCCTCATAATTTTCCAAGTAGTAGGGCTTAAGAGGATCCAAGAAATTCTCCTAAAATAACCAGCTCCAAAACCCTTAAGAAGCTCTAAGTAATGTTCTTCTTCTTTCAGTTCATGTTAAAGGGTTATCTCCAATCTTGAAGGACCTGAAGTGACGAAAGTTGATGGTCATCCATGGCAAGGTTGTTTCATCCCTACAAGATCTAATTTAGGTGAGAAATACTCCCTTCTTCATGTATTAGAGTTTATCTAAGTTCTAGCTAGGTTGTTTGGTGAAGAACGTGTGAAGTAGGGGTTGGAAATTGTTGGACTGTTATGACTTTGTTTTAATGTTGGGTTGTGGCTGAAAATTAGTAGGAGTAAGTGGATATGTTGTGGTTAATGTTGTTAACAGGTTCTGGAAGGAGAAAAGGAGTTTTAGAGCTATAATTATTTAATCGTAAACCAAGTTTGCCGCTCGTTATACTATTGTTTGAATTGTCAGAACTTTTCTTATGTTGTTGAGGGGCTGAATGGATGGGATTGATTATTGATATTGTTAATATCATTGCTTGGTGGTGTTTTGAATTTGGGGAAGTGAGGAAATGTAGGGGAAATGCTGCCCGATTTCCCATAAGAGAGCTACTAGCTTAGAAATGTGTTTTGAGTCCTTCCATGGCATTAACCATAGTTCTAATACCTTGATGTAGGTTGAAGTACTACAGGCAGTATGTGGAGTCGTTAGCAACAAAGGTATGTTATGGCTACTCTTTCTTCTTTTGTCATGATCAGAACAAAACAAATGTAAATGAATAATATCCATAACGACTCCACTCTTAGATATGTTAGAGGATGATGTTCTTGACTTCTATATAATGATAGTGATATTATCTTATGGCTTGTTGATTCTTCAAAGTAAGTTATGTTGGTGATGTTAGTTCTATAATGTTAATCGGAGGGGCAACGACCTTACGTCACTCCGATCGACTCAGAGTGTCTTAGTATCATTCATGCATTATATACATGTATAAATCATGACCTTACAGACGTTATATACGCGTATACTATATGATATGTATATGGGGTATGGAAAATGTTATGGCGTTATATACGCACCACCACCTGATCAGCTGGTATATGATGATGATTATGCCCACAGAGGCTGATATGATATGATGGGATGCTCACAGAATATATATGTAGGACCATGCATTATATATGCACATGTATGATACTTAGGAAGATTATGGCCCTCAGAGGCATTCTATATAGGTTGATTATTTCTTATCTTAGGTTACCTCAGTGCCTTTATTATGTTATTTTTCATGCCTTACGTACTAGGTACATTATTCGTACTGATACCGCTTTTTCTTGGGGGACGCTTTGTTTTATGCCCATAGGCTCAGGTAGAGAAGGCGACGGTCTGCACTAGTATGTTGCATGTTCAGATGATATTGGAGCACTCTACTTGTCCCAAAGTTGCTATCTAGTCTTGGTACGATATTTTTTATATGCATATGGGTATGACGGGGCTCTGTCCCGACCTTATGATATCACATACTCTAGTAGAGGCTTGTTGACAGTTATTATATAGTCAGATGTTATGTGGCCTCATCGGCCTATGTTTTTGTTGTATAGTCATCTATGGTAGCTTTGTCGGCTCATACGGTCATGTCCAATAACTATGTATATACATATATGCCCTTTCGGTCTTGCATCTTTTCATCTTATTATTTCTATGAGTCAGTAGATTACCTCGTGACGACCCTTATGCTCTAAGCTTATGTATGATTATGTGGTGAATGTATGTCTAGTGGTGCTCGGCAAGTCAGGTCCGGGTGCCTGTCATGGCCCTCCGATTTGGGTCGTGACAAATTTGGTATCAGAGTAGGTTTATGGAGTCTGCAAGTCGTACCTAGTAGAGTCTTATTTATGGGTTAATTATGCACCACACTTATAAACAGTAGGTTACGAGTCATTTAGGATGGTTACATTTCCTTCTTATTCTAGATCGTGCAGTAGATTTGAGTTATAAGTATCTCAATCCTAATCTATCTCGTATTTATGATTTTAGCAATGCCTACAGCAAGGAAGAAGTACCAGAGTAAGAGGGTGTTGAATATGGCTATAGATAAGAGTACTAGTCGAGTGCCACCTACTAGTGAGGACTAGAGTGAGGCCTAGAGTATGACTCCTCCGTATGATTTCCCGATTCCACCACCTCCAGAGGAGCTTAGTGGGGCTGCAGTACCCTAGTTCCTCCACCTTATACTCTGGATGATGATCTTGATATGCGAAGTGTTGTACAGTTATTTACTCAATTGATAGCCGCTCAGGCCTAATATTAGACCACCAGTCCTTCTGATATAGCAGTTAGTGCAAGAGCGCAGGATTTCATCAACCTGGACCCTCCGATATTCACGGGATCAGACCTGAACGTGGACCCATAAATTTTTTTGGATCAGATGTAATGTACCTTATGGGTAATGGATGCCACCGATACTGAGTCGGTAAAGTTTGCTTCTTATAGATTGCGAGATGTTGCGGTGACCTGGTATGAGACATGAGAGCATTCTAGGGGACCTCATACCCCACCAGCGGAATGGAGAGAGTTTTCGGAGGCTTTCTTGCAGCATTTTCTACTGATCGAACTCCGACAGGCCAGGCAGGATAGATTTTTATGTATTGAGCAGGGTAATATGAATGTTCGGGAATATAGCTGGTAGTTTAATTCGTTGGCCAGATATGCTTCTATGATCATAGCTGAGATGAGCGACCATGTACATAGGTTTGTTAATGGCTTGGGCCACACTTGGTTAATAAGTGTACTAAGGCTTATCTGAATCCAGATATGGATATTTCTTGTATTCAGGCTTATGCACAGAATTTAGAGGATCGTAAGAGATAACATCGGGTAGATTGAGAGCGTGATAGGGGCCAGCACAAGAGGGCCTGGTCCGCCATAGGTGACATATGAGAGTTCAGAGGTGGGTCTAGGCCACAACTTTATATGTGCCCATCCTACCCGGCAATTAGTGCACCATCACAGTTTTCGAGGTCGAGGGTTGATCGGTTTGCTCAATCTGGACTAAGTCAAAGTTCACGAGCATCAAGGTCCTATTATAGAAGAGATTCTAGTCAGATAAGGCCGCATTTAACTCGATGTGAGCAGTGTGGTAAGGCCCATCCGGGGCATTGCCAACAAGGATCAAATATGTGTTATTCTTGTGGTTATCCGGTCATATTATATGAGATTGTCCGATAAGAGGCGGAGGTGTTAGGGCCTAGTCTACCGGATCTGTAGCAGTTTCAGCATCTTTAGCACGCCCGTCATGGCAAGGTCATCAGACATCATCCAGTCAAGACAGTGGTAGGGGCAGAGCAACTAGCTTCGGTGGTAGCCAGAACTGTATTTACACATTGATGGGTCGACATGATCAGGAGTCTTCACCTGATGTTACATGTATATTATTAGTCTTTTCATATAATATGTATGCGTTGTTAGATCCAGGCTCAAATCTATCATATCTAACCCCCCTTTCATTGCCTGTAAGTTTGGTATGGAGCCTGAATTGATAAGAGAGCCATTTGTGGTTATCCACACTAGTTGGTGAGTTGGTAGTTTCTAGATAGGTCTATTAGAATTGTGCAATGTTAATTTGTAGCCATCAGACCCTAGAGGATCTGGTAGAGTTAGAAATGGTTGGTTTTGATATTATTATGGGCATGGATTGGCTAGCACCGTGCTATGCTAATATTGATTGTCGAACAAAAATTGTTAGATTTCAGTTTCCAGGATAGCCAGTCCTTGAATGGAAGGGTAATACTACGACTCTAAAGGGTAGGTTTATTTCATACCTTAAGGCAAGAAAGATGATTTCCAAAGGTTGTATATATCATATTGTTTGGGCCAAAGATATCGATGTTGAACCACCTACTCTTTAATCAATTCCGATGGTTAATGAGTTTTGTGATATATTTCCAGACAAACTTCTAGGCCTTCCTCCCGAAAGGGAGATTGAGTTCAGTATAGATGTGTTCCCAGACACCCAGCCGATATATATCTCTCATTATAGAATGGCTCCAGTTGAATTGAAAGAATTAAAAGAGTTATTAAAGGAATTGCTTGATAAAGGCTTCATTAGGTCTAGCATGTCCCCTTGGGGTGCACCGGTATTGTTTGTACGAAAGAAAGATGGCTCATTGCGAATATGTATTGACTATCGGCAGCTGAATAAAGTCACTATTAAGAATAAGTACCCTCTACCCAGAATTGATGACTTGTTTGATCAGTTACAAGGTGCAAAATATTTCTCAAATATCAACATAAGGTCAAGGTACCATTAGTTAATAGTCGAGAAGAAGGACATTCCGAAAACGTCTTTCAAAATAAGGTATAGGCATTTCGAGTTCTTAGTAATGTCATTCGAGCTCACAAACGCGCCAACAACATTTATGGATCTAATGAACAACATGTTTCATCCATTTCTGGATGTATTTGTGATAGTATTTATGGATGATATTCTGGTTTATTCTCACTCAGAGGCGGAGCATGCGGATCACTTGCGGGTAGTACTATAGACGCTCCAGGATCGTAAGTTATATGTTAAGCTCTACAAGTGTGAGTTTTGGTTGAATTCAGTAGTTTTCATTGGTCATATAGTGTCAGATGAAGGTATAAGAGTTGACACTCGGAAGGTAGAAGCGGTGAAGAATTGGTCGAGGCCCACGACTCCATCTGAGGTTCGTAGCTTTTTAGGCTTAGTCGGCTATTATAGGAGGTTTGTAGCAGAATTTTCTACCATATCAGCACCATTGACAAGGTTGACACAAAAGGCCATAAAGTTCCAGTGGTCCGATGCCCGTGAGCAGAGTTTCCAGGAGTTAAAGGACATACTAACATCGGCACCAGTTCTTACTCTGCTAGAGGGTCCAGAAGGCTATTTTATGTATTGTAATACCTCGGGAACGGGTTTAGAATGCATGTTGATGCAACATGGTAAGGTGATTGCCTACTTCAAGGCAATTGAGGAAACATGAGAAGAACTATCCAACGCACGATTTGGAGTTAGCCGTGGTGGTCTATGCACTAAAACTTTGGCGGCACTACTTGTATGGTGTTCATGTAGACATTTTCACGGATCATAAGAGTCTGCAGTATATATTTAAGCAGAAAGCATTGAACTTGAGACAAAGAAAGTGGCTTGAATTATTGAAGGATTATGATGTGGACATCTTATACCATCCCGGTAAAGCTAATATTGTAGCGGATGTGCTTAGTCACAAGTCTACGGTCAGCTCGATACCGGTACGGGCCAAGAGAAAAGAGTTAATAAGAGAGCTCTCAGTTATCTAGGTTAGGAGTCCGATTAATGGGTTCGAAAGATGGTGGCTTTGTGATTCAGGATACATCAGAGTCGTCCCTTATATCACAAGTTAAGGAATGTCAGTGGGAAGACCGCATTATAGGAAAAATCAGAGAGAGTATTCAACAAAAAAAAGACCACAGCCTTTGAGATTGATGGAAATGGGGTTCTCAGTCACCAGGGCTGTTTGTGTGTTCCAAATATAGCGGGATTACGAGACAAGATTATGACGAAGGTCAATTGCTCACGATATTTTATTCACCCTAGATCTACTAAGATGTATCATGATCTCAAAGGTATGTATTTATGGAATTATATAAAGAGGAACATTGTGGAGTTTGTAGCTTAGTGTCCTAATTGTCAGCAAGTAAAAGTAGATCACCAAAAACTCGGTGGCTTGACTCAGAACATTGAGATCCCGATGTAGAAATGGAAAATGATTAATATGGATTACATTACGGGTTTAACTCGCTCTTATCATAAGTTTGATTATATTTGGGTGATTATTGATAGACTGACCAAATCAACTCATTTCTTGGCGGTCAAATCTACCTAGACAGCTGAGGACTATATGAAGTGTACGTTAAAGAGATTGTTCACCTTCATGGTGTGCCTATTTCTATTATATCTGACCGAGGTGCGTTGTTCATAACTAATTTCTGGAGATCATTTCAAAAAGGTTTGGGTACTCAAGTTAATCTTAGCACAACTTTCCACCATCAGACAGACGGGCAGGCCGAACGTACAATTCAAACGCTCGAAGACATGCTACGATCTTGTGTATTGGACTTCAAGGGAAATTGGGGTAATCATCTACCCCTTATTGAATTTTCATACCATACCAATTGTCATGTTAGTATTAAAATGGCTCCATATGAGGCTTTGTATGGACGAAAATGTAGATCTCATATCGGATGGTTCAAAGTAGGCGAATCAGAATTATTTGGGCATAACCTAGTGCACCAAGCCATATAGAAGGTGAAGCTTATCCAATAATGGTTGTTAACCGTTCAGAGTCATCAAAAGTCGTATTCAGATGTGTGATGGCAGTACTTAGAGTTCCAAGTGGATGATTGGGTCTTCTTGAAGATTTCTCCTATGAAGGGTATAGTGAGATTTGTGAAAAAAGGGAAAGCTCAGCCCAAGTTACATTGGTCCATATCGTATAATTCAACGAATACGACAAGTGGCTTACAAATTGGACATATCTCCCGAGTTAGAGTTTGTTCATCCGATCTTCTTTGTTTCTATGTTGAGAGCATATGTTGGGGATCCTTCCCGGATTGTACTGATTGATGATGTGAAAGTTACAAAGGACTTATCATATGAAGAGGTTCCTATTGCTATCTTAGATCGATAAGTCCGCAATCTAAGGACTAAGGAAGTAGCCTCAGTGAAGGTTCTATGGCGAAATAAGAATGTAGAAGAGATTATGTAGGAGGCGGAAGAGGAGATGAAATATAAGTATCCTCATTTATTTCAGACTAAAGCCGATGTTCCGAGTGAAGCATAGCTTGACCAAGAGCTGGCGTATGGATACATGAGGTGAGTTCCCACTTCAGATAGTTATTTTTTATGTTTGACGGCCACATGAGGCCCAGTGATATGTATATATTGCTTTATGGCCATATGAGGCAAGTTTTGATATCTTCTACTTGTTGACATGGTTCGGATAGTCCCAATTATAGAGGAGATTCTGTCAAAAAAATTGGAAAACATTAAGGAATAATTGTTCCCTTATGTATACTTCCCATTCGAGGATGAATGTTTCTATGGGGGGAAGGATGTTACACCTCATAGTTTTGTATGTTGAGATTCATTGTATGTTAGTCCTCGTAGTCTTGGACATCAGGATTATCTTTGAGATTATACGATATTAGACATGCCTATTATTACATCTTGTACTTCCATTAAACATATACACGACTAAGTTGAGGTTGAAGAATGATCTGAAATGTGGGAAATAAGGTTTGGGCATATAAAAAAAATGAATGAGATGTTTGCTTACCCGACGTGCCTGCTTCACTAACTTACCTTCTGTCCTACTAGCTTGAGCTACTTAACACTTGTCATGATTATTAAATGAGGATGGGACATGTGTCTAAATAATTAAGTGCAACATATGACACCCATTAATTAAGCAAGTAGGTGACAAGTAAGTGTATCACCTACTCGCTAAAAGGAAAGGCCAAAATTAAGCCACCCAAAAAAGGAGACATGTGTAGATCAGCCAAAATGGTCTTTTTAAGGGCTGACCCTCTTCATCTCTCCTCGTCATTTTCCAAGTAGTAGGACTTAAGAGGAACCACGAAATTCTCCTAAAATAACCAGCTCCAAAACCCTTAAGAAGCTCTAAGTAATCTTCTTCTTCTTTCAATTCATGTTAAAGGGTTATCTCCAATCTTGAAGGACCTGAAGTGACGCAAGTTTATGGTCATCCATGGAAAGGTTGTTTCCTCCCTACAAGATCTGATTTAGGTGAGAAATCCCCCCTTCTTCATGTATTAGAGTTTATCTAAGTTATAGCTAGGTTGTTTGGTGAAGAACTTGTGAAGTAGGGGTTGGAAATTGGGTGGAAATTGTTGGACTATTATGACTTTATTTTAATGTTAGGTTGTGGCTAAAAATTAATAGGTGTAAGTGGATATGTTGTGGTTAATGTTGTTAACAGGATCTGGAAGGAGAAAAGGAGTTTTAGAGCTATAATTGTTTAATCATAAACCAAGATTGCCGCTCATTATACTAATTATTTGAATTGTCGGAATTTTTCTTACATTTTTGAGGGGATATATGAATGGGATTGGTTATTCATATTATTAATATCGTTGTTTGGTGTAGTTTTTAATTTGGGAAAGTGAGGAAATGTAAGGGAAGTGCTACCCGATTTTCCGTAAGAGAGCTACTAGCTTAGAAATGTGTTTTGAGTCCTTCCATGGCATTAACCATAGTTCTAATACCTTGATGTAGGTTGAAGTACTACATGTAGTATGTGGAGTTGTTAGCAACAAAGGTATTTTAAGGCTACTCTTCCTTCTTTTGGCATGATCAGAACAAAACAAATGTAAATGAATAATATCCATAACGACTCCACTCTTAGATATGTTAGAGGTTGATGTTCTTGACTTCTATATAATGATAGTGATAGTATCTTATGGCTTGTTGATTCTTCAAAGTAAGTTATGTTGGTGATGTTAGTTCCATAATGTTAATCGGAGGGGCAACGACCTTACGTCACTCCGATAGACTCAGAGTGTCTTAGTATCATTCATGCATTATATACATGTATATATCCTGACCTCACAGACGTTATATACGCGTATACTATATGATATGTATATAGGGTATGAGAAAGGTTATGGCGTTATATACACACCACTACCTGATCAGCTGGTATATGATGATGATTATGCCCACAGAGTCATTCTATACAGGTTGATTATTTCTTATTTTAGGTTACCTCTGTGCCTTTATTGTGCTATTTTTCATGCCTTACATAGTCGGTACATTATTTGTACTGATGCCTCTTTTGCTTGGGGGACGCTGTGTTTCATGCCCATAGGCTCAGGTAGAGAGGGCGACGGTCTGCACTAGTATGTTACATGTTCAAATGATATTGGAGCACTCTACTTGTCCCAGAGTTGCGGTCTAGTCTTGGTACGGTATTTTTGATATGTACATGAGTATAGCGGTGCCCTATCCCGACCTTATGATGTCACGTACTCTAATAGTGGCTTGTAGAATGTTATGATGTAGTCAGATGTTATGTGGCCTCCTCGGCCTATGTTTTTGTTGTATAGTCATCTATGGTAGCCTTCTCGACTCGTACGGTCATGTCTAGAATCTATGTATATACATATATGCCATGTCGGTCTTGCACCTTTTCTGCTTATTATTTCTATGAGTCAGTAGGTTACCTCATGACAGCCCTCATGGCCCATGCTTATGTACGATTATGTGGTGAATCTACGTCTAGTGATGCTTGATAAGAAAGGTCTAGGTGCCCGTCATGGCCCTTCGATTTGGGTCATGACATATATGAGACCTATTACCGCTTTTTGGCCAGTGTGGTAGGACACATACAAGATAATGTCGTCAAGGTACTAATTTATGTTATAGATGTGGTAATCATGTCCATTATATGCACCAGTGTTCGAGTAAAGGTAGAGGTGGTGAAACTCAGTCGACGGGGTCGATAACACCATCTTCGTCGAGTGTACACCCGCAAAGTAGTGGGCTATAGACCCATCAGGTAGAGGCAGAGGCTGAGGAAGAGCCTCCAGCTCAGGCGGTGCCCAGAACCACACTAGGATTTGGAGTCATCTCTGATGTTGTTATAGGTATATTAGCTATTTTCAAATATGATTTTTATACATGGATAGGTCCAGGCTCCAATTTGTCCTATGTTACGTCTTTTGTCACTAGCAAGTTTGGGTTTGAACCAGAATTATTGTCTAAGCCATGTGAAGTGGCTACACTGGTTGGTAAGACGATTGTAGCACGACGAATTTATATGAATTGTATCATAACAGTTTGTAATCGTTCTATTTTGGTTGACCTAACTGAGCAACCCATGGTTAAGTTTGATGTTATTATGGGAATAGATTGGTTGGCTTCTTATTACGCAAATGTTGATTACCGAACAAAGAATATTAAATTCAGTTTTCCAGGAAAACTGACCCTTGAGTGGAAAGGCAATTCTGTCATGCCTAAATGCATATTTATTTTCTACATGAAGGCAAGAAAGATGATTTCCAAGGGTTATATTTATCATTTGGTTCGGGTCAGGTATTCAGACGCAGAGCCTCCGACCCTTCAATCCATCCCTGTAGTTAATGAGTTCCCCGATGTATTTTCGGATGAGCTTCCGAGCATCTCTCCAGAGCGGGAGATCAAATTTACTATTGATGTACTTCCAGATACAGTCGATATCTATCCCTCCTTACCGAATGACTTCTTTCGAGCTGAGGGAATTGAAAGATCTGTTGAAAGATTTATTGGAAAAGGTTTTATTAGGCCTAGAACTTCATCATGGGGTGCGCCAGTATTGTTTGTTCGCAAGAAATATGGTTCCCTGAGGATGTGTATCAACTACAGACAATTGAATAAGGTCACTATCAAGAATAAATGTCCACTTTCGAGGATCAATAATTTATTTTATCAGCTGCAGGGTGCTAAGTATTTCTCAAATATTGATTTGAGATCGAAATACCACCAGTTAAGGGTAAAGGAGAATGATATCCCGAAAACAGCCTCTTGAACTAGGTATGGACATTTTGAATTTTGGGTGATGTCTTTTGGACTCACTAATGCGCCAGCGGCCTTCATAGATTTAATGAATCGGGTCTTCAAGCCATTTTTAGATATCTTTGTGATCATATTTATTGACGGCACTTTGGTGTACTCGCAGACTGAGGCAGATCATCTTCGAGCGATGTTACATATGCTCTAAGATCTTAATTTATACGCCAAGTTTTCATAATGTGAGTTCTGGTTGAACTTTATTGCCTTTCTGGGCCATATTGTCTCTTCAGAGGGTATCAAGGTGGATAATCAGAAGATTGAAGCCGTAAAGAATTGGCCAAGGCCTATAATTCTTACCGAAGCACGTAGTTTCTTAGGCTTAGCAGGATATTATCGGATATTAGCGGAGGGTTTTTCTTCTATCTCCACACCCATGACCAAGCTCACTCACAAGGCAGCTAAGTTTCAGTGGTAAGATGTGTGTAAGCGTAGTTTGCAGGAATTGAAGAACATGTTGACATCTGCACATGTGTTGGCTATTCCCGAAGGTACCGAGTGGTATGTTTTTTATTGTGATGCCTATAGAGTTGGACTAGGATGTGTTCTGATGCAGCACAAGAAGGTTATAACATACACATTGAGTCAGTTAAGAAAACATGAGTTAAATTACCTGACTCATGACCTTGAGTTAGCAGCAGTGATCTTTGCCTTGAAGATGTGACATCATTATTTTTATGGTGTTCATATGGACATATTTACGGACCATAAAAGTTTACAGTATATATTTCGGCAAAATGAGTTGAATTTAAGGCAAAGAATATGGCTGAAGCTATTAAAGGATTACGATATTGAAATTTTATACCACCTTGGCAAGGCGAATGTCGTAGATGATGCCTTAAGCAACAAGTCTATGGGGGAGTCTGAATGGTATTGAAGCCAACAAGTTGGAGATAACTAAAGAATTGTGTCGCCTAGCTAGCTTGAACGTGCGACTATTGGATACAGATGACGGAGGTGCGGTGGTCTAGAATACTATAGAATCATCCCTGATAGAAGATGTGAAGTCAAGACAGCTTGATGACCCCGAGTTGGTCCGAATGAAAGAAGGGATTCCCCTGCAAAAGAAACCGATATTGGAGCTTAAATGAGATGGAGTCCATAGATATCAGGGGCAACTATATGTACCAGGCGTAGGAAGACTCCAAGAGCAAATTATGATAGAGATCCACTAGTCCAGGTATTCTATTCATCCTGGCTCGACAAAAATGTACCATGATCTCCGACAGGTTTACTGGTGGAATGATATGAAGAAAGATATTGCAATGTTCGTTGCTCAATGCCCGAATTGTCAGCAAATCAAGATCGAGCATCAGAAGCTTGGGGGATTGATTCAGAATATTGAAGTCCTGACTTGGAAATAGGAAATGATCAATATGTATTTTATCACATGTTTGCCCCACTCTTCTTGGAAATTAGACTATGTTTGGGTTAACATAGACAGGCTTACATAATTAGCCTATTTCCTACCCGTTCGCACCACTTTCTCGGTTAAAGATGATGCCAAGTTGTACATCAAGGAAATAGTTCAATTGTATGGCATTTCAGTCTCCATCATATTTTATAGGGGTGCTCAATTTACTGCTAACTTTTAGAAGTCATTTCAAAGGGTTTTAGGTACCCAAGTGAACCTTAGTACCATCTTTCATCCGCAAATCGACGGCCAAGCTAAATGCGCATTCCAAACGCTTGAGAACATGATACATGCTTGTCTATTGGATTTCAAATATAGTTAGGATGATCATTTACCCCTTATCGAATTCGCTTACAATAACAACTATCATTTTAGCATCAAATGGCCCTGTATGAGGCCTTGTATGGACGAAAATATAGATCTCTGATTGGCTGGTTCAAAATAGGTAAATCTGGATTACTAGGTCTCGGTTTGGTCTAGCAAGCAATGAAAAAGGTAAAGCTAATCCAAGAGTGCTTATTGACTGCCCAGAGTCTAGAAAAATCATATTTGGATGTTCGACGTCGTGTTTTGAAGTTCGCGGTTGACAATTGGGTATTTCTAAAAGTTTCTCCACTGAAAGGAGTTATGAGATTCAGCAAGAAAGGGAAACTCAATCCCAGATACGTCAGACCATATAAAATTATTCAAAGAATAGGTCGAGTGGCTTATGAGCTTGAACTACCCTTCGAGTTGGAAGCAGTTCACCCAGTATTATGTATCGATGTTGCACAAGTGTATAAGAGATCCCTCCCGTAATACTCCCATGAGGATGTGCAGATCACCGATGATTTATCTTATGAAAAAACTCCTATAGTCATTCTAGATTGCCAAGTTTAAAAGTTGAGAACTAAGGAAGTCACCTCCATTAAAGTGAAATAGAGGAATAACAATATAGAAGAAATGACTTGGGAGGCCGAAGAAGATATGAAATCCAAGTATCCTTACCTCTTTCAAACCACATGTTCTTATTAACGTCATATAAAATAATTTTTTCTACTCCTGCAGAATAGTAGCCTTCATAATATACCTTATCCAGACGATCACATCAACCAGAGTAGCCCAGACTTAAGATGGAGATATATAAGGTGAGTTATGGCTAACTCTTACATTTATTGATATAATGATGGTCGTGTGAGGCGAAAGATACAATATGTGACCCTGTGTGGCCTTTGTGTTGGTTCCGGCTGCTTGACAGGTTTTGGGATAGTCCGATTTATAGAGAAACCTCTGCCAAAAATTCTGCTAAAACTCAAGAATTCAAGGACTCTTAGTTAAATTCTTCAACATTTGAGGACGAATGTTCTTAAGGGGGGAAGCATGTTACACCCCGCAATTGTTTGTGCGATCGAATGTATAGTTAGTCGATTTAAGCTCTGGAAACCCGAGACTCTTCCCAAGGGTCATGTGTGACTTATATGAGTATTACGAAGGTTGGAAGTCAATTAGATTGAGGAAAGTACATCTCGGCAAAGTTCGACTAAAATTAGGCGATACGCTAAGCATTGCGCCCCATGGCAATCGATCTGCTTTACAGATCAGGACATAGATCAAAGCCCCAAATTCTCCATCACATTGCCACTATGTACGTTGGGTTCTGTATCCGCATATGGTGGTATGCGACGCAGACCCATCCGCCTATGGGAGGCGGTGAGTGACTCTATTTAAAGACAAGGACAGTGGCTCTTCCATTTCATTGCAATTTCGGCCCAAACTCTTCACAAACACTCTCAAGCTCCTTCTTAGGGTTCTTAGGTTATAAATGAACTATTTCATATATTGAAGGCAAACTATCCTTACATCATCACTAAAAAGTTTGGAACCCTTCATAGGAGCAAGATGGAGTAAGGACCTTCTTGGAGCTTGGAAAGAAGTTTATGGTGCAAGTTCTCTTAGCTGATTTAAGGTAATTTATTGATGTTCTTGATAGTCTCAAAATTTTCATAGTTTTGTTGAGAACCATGGATAAAGAAAACTTGTGATAGTTGAGTTAAAACTTCATGAAAGAACTTTTATGAACCTTGGATTGTTATTGAACAAGTCTTGACATGATTATAGCTTGAAGTTGAAAGAGATGATGTTGGAAGATCATGGAGTGTATCTTATTGTTGTTGTTATTGTGGTTGTTATTTTTGTGTTGTTGTTGGTTCATTGGTGTTGTGTTTAAGGGAATTATATATCATGGATGGTAGCTATGAATACAATAACGAGGAAAATATGCATCCTAGGTGTTTATCAAATTGTCCCAATAAGGGAATTATATACTTGTTTGCATTCAGTGTTTATGCCAGACGTAACTTCTTCTTTAGTTGGTTTGTGAGTTGGTTCTTCAGTTAAGTCTGTTGGAAGTACTTCTATACAATCATAAATCATTTTTATTAGTGTTTACAATCGTCTACTTTAATAGTCGGATTTAATACCACACCAACAATATAAATAGTGGGAATAGGAAAAAAATATTATTTAAATTTTTTAAAATATTTTTTCAATAGATGTCTTATAAGTTGGTTTTTGCATATATTCATTAAGTAACAAAAATATTAGAGCTATATAAAATAACATATTTGAAATAGTAGGATAATAAATACCGAAAATTCTTTAGTAGCTTGAAAACATCTCTCTAGAAATTCATTAAGTTCTAAAAAAAAAATCCCAATCATTATCTACAAGAATATCCCTTGAATTTTTATTATGGGCGTTAAATAATAAAGTTGTAGGTTGTTTATAATCATAACCAACAAGTAATTGTTCATACAGAGAATTTCACTCAGTTGAAACTTCTTCAGGAATTTTTCTATAAGGTAATCTACAATCATGACAAATGTTTTTATACTCTTTGCGTCTTTGTATTTTATTACCTTTAAAAATAAATTTATAGCAAATTGTATTTTATCAAGAATGCTTTCAAAAAGTTTTAGGTCATCCTTTACAATTAAGTTATAAATATGGCACGCACATCTTATATGAAAATGATCAGAAAAACATGGACTTAATCGAACTTTTAAAAGTATTATAACATAATCATTAGAAGTAGCATTATCTAATGTAGTTACTTAATTATAGCATAATCATTAGAAGTAGCATAATCACAAATTTTAAAAGTGCAAAACATAAACATAAAATAACATATTTTAAAAGTTTTATAGCATAATCATTAGAAGTAGCATAATCACAAATTTCATTAATATTTTGTGCAATAAAACTTTCAGTGTGCCTATCATCAGTATATCTATATGTTAAAATATGTTTTTGCATAGACCAATTTTGATATATCCAATGACATGTTACAGTTAAATAATCATTACCGTTAGTAGTACGGCCTATGTTAGAAGTGATAGTCACTTTGCCATTAAAATGATACAATGCATAACATAAATATTGTTGATAATCACTTGCAAATTTAAAAACATCTCTTCTAACAGTTGATATAGGAAAATCATTAAAAACGGGATTGTATGTTTCTCGAATGTAATGAATAAAATCATAGACGAAGGAAATGAAAAAGACAAATCCTCCACCGCAACTAATTTTGTCATATTTCCCATATCTTTGTTTTTATCATATTTAGGAACAAAAATTATCCCAGTCGTCGGGTTAATTTGACCCTGTACTTGGTCGGAGACACTATGTGAACCTTGTCCCGACTCAGATGGCATTGACACACCTGGTTTTTTAGCCTAGTATTGATTCCACCTAGTTGTGTGCTCGCCTTGTACATATCTCAATAAACCTCCCGTCCCACCTTGACATTTTCCGATTTTAAATTTATAAAATATTTTTACAAATTTTACATCTAGCTAGTTGATTCTCTTGGTCTCTATAAAAAAATCTCATGCAACTGATTTTAATTTTCATTGTGTGGGGCCTCGACTCATACTATGGTGAATAGGAATCATTCCAGTTTCAGTTTGAGACTCAATCTGAGCCTGAGGTTGAGGTGCACTAGTGGGTGTGTCATCTAGATTATCGTCTAAATTAAAGTTTGGTTCATCTACCTCATCATCTAATGGTATATCATTTAAAAAATTGTTTCGTCTATATGAGTGAAATCAATGAAATCATCGGGACTATGAATAGGATTACTAGAAGAAATACCCCTGTCCTTATTACCCATACCAGAAGAAGCACTCTTACTCTTACCCTTAAACATACATCTTAATCCTTCCATTTTAATTATGCAAATAAATAATTAAAGATAATGAAATTAAGTACGATAATTTAAATAAAGTACCAATAATAATTTAAAGAAGGAACGAAGGTACCAAACGCTGACGTAACGTCGACGTGTAATCGAGGTTGAAAATTGAAACTTTGCTCGATGGATGGTCCTCAAGCTAGTTGTCAACTTCACTTCCAATTTTTTTAACTTTGATTTAAATGAGTAAAAAAATATAATATTTAATAGGTAATGTAGAATTATAGAGAGATAAATTGAGATATTATAGAGATTGTATGAAGATTTGTGCGAAAAATAAAGAGGAAAATGAGGTATTTATAGTTGATGAATAGGATTAAAGTGTAAATATATTAACTTAGGGATTAAAAATAAATATTAAGGGGGTAGGGGGTTTATGGGGGCAAAAATGGCCGTTATAGACGTTGCACAACAGCCAAAATCAAAATTTGGTCGTTGTTGCAACGATTATTTTTGCAAAGGGGGAGGGGACGGGTCGGGATCGGGACCCGAATTCGAACCCCGGCACCAACTGGGCATGTGCATTATTTACCATCGAGCTACGGCCGGTTGGGTAATTACCACTGATCAGTTGGGCAGTAGAACAGTTAGATTTATGACGTTGATATAGCGACATAAAATAACGTTACAAGATAAGAATGAGCATTGGCATTTTAGGGGTTCACGTTGATTCGTCTCTCTCGTTTATGATTACTTCTAATGTGTTTTATTTTTGCTTTACATATTCATTATATTATTCGTACTAACGTTTATTTGCCTGGGGACATTGTATTTCATGCCACGCATATTTAGGTAGGCGAGGAGAGGATCCGGCATCGTAGATCACCTCCGGTTATCAACTTTTGTTGGTGAGCTCCATTTCCTCATGGAGTTAGCCGAGTTGAGTCGCTATAGTTGTGTACATATTATATGGGTATGTCGGGGCCCTGTCCCGATAAGTACGATGTCATTTTTCTTAGAGGCTTCATAGACGTCTGTGGTCATGTTATGTACAGATGTATGTTTTAGTTATACAGATCGAGTTCTTCTGAGTATCTTATTGTTTAGGTTTTATAGATTTTTTTTATCTTGTTATATTTTATAATCTGCTACAGGTTCATAGTAGTTGTGTATTGAGCATGGTCCGCCCTATTCAGACGGGGTGTGACAATATTCATGTCAACTTTTAGTTTAATATCTAAGCCAGTTAGTCTAATACCTGCTGAGATGAAGTCTGAAATCTGAACTGTTGTGATAAGTATCTGGGCTTGTGTTTTGTCTGAAGTAAAGGGTAACTGGAATCATGTTTGTTTTACTTAAAAGGCTAGTTTACAAAGGTCAAATGGGGTGTCTACATATGAGGGTTGGAATTCTGGCTGAAGTTTAAAATATTGCCTAGTTTGTTGTTTCAAGTCTAAATTATGCTTAAGACTGTTTCCTCCTTAGTCCTGAGATGTATATGATGCACTAATATTATCATGCCTCTGAAATACCTTGAGCAGAGTCCTAATTTGGTTTCGATAATTTGCTCATAATTCCAATGCCATATTTGTTTGAACCTTGGGTGTATTTGAAGGATGCTACATGTTTACATGTATGTTGGTTGGTTTAAGGTCAATTTGCCTAAAGCTAAGTAGGTATATTGATTAAGATGTTTGTTTTTCATGTTGTGAGAATCATACATGTTTGAAATCTGCCTAATGATTACTACATGGTCTTTAATTGCTGAAATGCACTGTCTTCTTAAATTATTACATAGCATGTGTGTGTTTAATTCTTTAGCTTACCTACACTTAAATAGATAATTATAGATGTCTTCTAACTAGTACCTCTGTTTTCCCCTCTTCTTCTACTCGCGAGGCACATTGAGATGGCCCCTTTGGGCCTGTCACTTCTCTTCAGCCAGTTAGGCTGAGGCCCAACTAATTCCATCTCCATCGAATTCGATAGCATTGTAGCTGCGCATGAAGGTCTAACTATGGATGAAAATAGTCAATTGGTGGGTTTAGATAGGCCCACCAGCCTAAAATCTTTCTCATTTTTTTAAACATGTGTGCGCGTATGTATATATGTACTACTTGTATATAAATTACTTTATTTAATTATTGAAACCTTTATAGTTACGACTATCCTAAGCAATCGATACGTATCGTTTGGTTAGAATAGTCATAAATAAAATTTCAAACTTGTTATAATTCAGAATTTTAATAAAGGCCGGACTGTTTTATTTTAAAAGAAAATTGGAACAAAAAAGGGACTACGAACTGGAACTATTTTGGGCTTTAAATTGGTGGACTGAAAATACGTAGAAATGGGCCAAGTTTTTCTTTAAACAAAATCTGGACATTTTCTGAAAAGTGGATCTGTTTAAAAGGAATTTGACATGATCAAACTGCTGAAACATTTTTCTGGGCTAAAGTTTGGGCAAAGAGTGATATTGCAAAACTGATTGTTTTGGGCTGAACCCAACTCAAATAATATTTGAACAAAACCCTAAACCTTTCTTGGACTTGAGTTAGATATGAGCTTTGAAACATGGTAGAAAACCTCGACTTTGGGATATAGCATGGAAATAAACTTTGTTTTCTATTCTTTCAAAACTCAGAACTTGTTATTTCAAATAGATTTCTTTTTAATTTTAAAAGATTTTCAAAGTGTGCAAGTGATATTGGATAATTTATTGGACTAATAGTGGAATTCTACTCAAATTAATCTTTGAGTGTTCTTAATCTGAATATAAGTTGACCAAATTACCCCCGTACAAATTATTTTGACGGAAGTTAACCCTTTTGTTTTAAAAAACCTTTTGAGTTTGAAATAAATGAATGACAAGAATTTTACGGGAATTTAAACACTTTTTAAGTAATTCACATCATTTAAACATACTATAGAACCCGAAGTTCAATTGTATTCTACGGATTCTTATTACCAGGGTGTCTAACACCTTCCCCAAGAGATCACCAGAACCCTTACCTCGATTCTAGTTTAGATTAAAAAAAATCATGAACTTGAATAAACTCTTTCAACTTGGTTTTTCTAATTTACCTATGAATTAGGTGGCGACGCTAAAAAATATTATCTGATTTAGAGCACCAACAATCTCATAGTAACTTTTATGCATCCTCATAAAAGTGAACTATAACACATTGGTAATCTAGGATACTGCATACTACAATCTACTCCAAGTTTCGTAAATCGAGATGTTATATATTTCTAACAAATATATAGCAATTGTGCTCTCGAAGTATGCACTTGTCACACGGTCTAGTCGTTATGTATGAATGTTATAAGATGAGAATTAGAGTTGACCCACCATGTGTGAGTGAAAGATGTTGGAAATACGCTTAGACACTCGTGTGGGTCAGTCTAAAAAAAATAAAGAAAATAAAAGAAGAAGAGACACAACCCTATGGGGGTGTGTTACTTAAGATATAAACAAAAAGTTGTTTTGTTTATAAGAAACTCTTCTGCTTTTTCCAACAAGCAACGCATTTTCTTTTCTTCAACTGTGAAACAGAAATATTTCTCTTTCAAAAGATAGAATACAAACTCTCTTCTTCTTCGTGAAGAACTATCGTGGTAGATTCCTACGAAGATGAATACGATCTTGATCGAATACCGGATAATCTTCTGTAACATGTACGATCATAGACTGAATTTTATAGCATAGTTCGTATTAATGTCATGTGATTACGTTATCGACTTGTGAAATAAATATGGAGAATCTTGAGGAGAATTTTGTGTTAGTGGATTATTGTATTTTCCTTCATACTTTGATAACATCATGGAACGGATGACAAAATTATTTCAAGGCGAAGTTGCACAAAACCAACTAGTAGGCCTGTTTGTTTTGTTCAGGTTCTTTGAAAGCTTCTAAAAGTTGTAAACAGTTCTTTTCTTGAAGGTAAGTTTGGTTTGTTCGAAAGTCAACACCAAAACCTTTTTGGGAGAGAAATAACTTATAAAAAATGAAGAAAAAATTAAGAGTTGGGAATTTTCAACCTGATACATTTCGGACTAAATCATATAATGTACACATCACACATACATATAAATGGTAAAATAGTGTAATTTTCCTTGGTTGGAGTCTTCTCATTGATATAATATTTATAGGAGTTTACAATTTTAATCCTAATCGAATGAGGATATCTACTTTACATAATTATACTAGGATACTAATTACAGAATATATGGAGAATATTTGTGTATTCTCTATCACACCCCCTCAATCGGAGCGGTAGGAGGTCGGACGCTCAGACTAGATTTGAAGTCAAGGAACAGCTGCCGGGGAAGTCCCTTGGTAAATATATCTGCGTACTGATAGGATGAAGGAACGTGTAACACCTTAACATGGCCTATGGAAACCTTCTTACGAACAAAGTGAATATCCATCTCAATATGTTTGGTTCGCTAGTGCTGAACCGGGTTATGAGACAAGTAGAAAGCAGATGTGTTATCACAGTAGACAAGAGATGCCCTATGTAAGGAACAATGAAGCTCTACAAGAAGGTTTCAGAGCCAACAAATCTCGGCAACAACGTTCGCAACGCCTCTATATTCCGCTTCTGCACTTGAACGGGGAAGTGTGGCTTGTCGTTTGACTGACCTTGCGATGAGGTTATCACCCAAAAATACACAATAGCCGGAAGTGGATCGACGTGTGTCCGGACAGACGTCCCAATCAACATCCGTATATGATATTAGTCTGGTCAGTGCAGATGTATAGAGATGTAGTCCATAGTCAAGAGTACCCTTAACATACCATGATATGTTTAAGAGCGGTAAAGTAAGGCTCCCTAGGAGCATGCATGAACAAGCACACCTACTGAACAACATAGAAAATATCGGCCTAGTGAAGGTAAGATACTGAAGTGGTCCAACAAGGCTCCTATAAAGGGAAGGATCGCCCACCAGATCCCCGTCATCAGCACTGAGTTTCGACTTTGAGTCCACTAGGGTGGGCATGATCTTGCAGTTTGTCATTACAATTTTTTCGGCATACTTACGCTGACATAGGATCATTGCATTTGTTGATCTGGTCACTGAAGTTCCCAAAAAATGCATCAACTTACCCAAGTCTGTCATAGCAAATTCAAATTTGAACAAGGTAATGATCTCGTGTTTCAGCACATCAGATGAGGCAGTCAGAACAATATCATCCACATAGAGAAAAAGGTATGCAGTGTCATTACCTTGATAAAAATAAAAGGTGAGGTCTCATTTTTGCTGCACACGAACCCGATCTGCATGATGTAAGAGGCAAAGCGCTCATACCAAGCCCTAGGGACTTGTTTCAAGCCGTATAATGACTTTCAAATACGGCAGACATACCGAGGAGCCTTTGGATGCACAAATCCAGGAGGTTGATACATATATACGGTTTCTTTCAAATCCCCATGTAATAATGCATTTTTCACATCAAATTGATGAATTAACTAGTTTTTTCCCATAATTATGCTCAAAATAGTGTGAATGGTGGATGGTTTAACCACCGTACTGAATGTCTCACCACAATCAACTCCCTCTTGTTGCCCCGTGCCATTAGTCATAAGTCTCGCCTTATGGCGTTCAAGATTACCACTATCTCTAAATTTATGACGATATATCCACATACAACGAATTACATTCACCCTCTCTAGTCTCGGGATAAGATCCCAAGTGCGTTGTGTAGTGAGCGCATTAAATTCCTCACGCATAGCCGCATTCTAATTCAAGTCAAGTTTGGCTAATTTTGGGATTTTAGGTATTGATGAGATAGTATGAGTGGATATGTTAAAGTGGACTTTAGGTTTGAAAATCCCGTTTTGAGCACGAGTTTCCATACGGTGGGTCGGAAGCAGAACTGGTTGGGTCACGGGCAGTGGGGTGGGTTGGGTTTCTATCTCGGGAACTGTGGACTGGGGTGAGGCAGTGGGGTCATGGGATTTACCGTGGGTTGGGTTTCTATCTTGGGAACTGTGGACTGGGGTGGGGCAGTCGGGTCACGGGATTTATCGTTATGAGGTCGGGGTGGGGCAGTGTCGATGGCGAAGGGAACGACGAGGCTGAGATGGAGGCAGTGGTCGGATGTTGGATGACGGGGTAGGTGAGGCAGTCGACTGGGGCAGGGGAAGTGACGGGACCGGATGGATTGCGTTTCTAATGAGAGGGGAGGTGTCTGAATCATCAAGAAATCTATAGTCGGTGACTTGGAATTTTTAGATGATGGAAAAAGGGAAGACGTTCTCCTCAAACGTGACATGATGAGAGACAATGACTTTATTTGTGGACAAATCATAGCATAAGTACCCCTTATGATTTGACGAGAAACCCAAGAAGATGCATGGAGTAGTCGTAGGTGCTAATTTGTGAGAAGCCGTGGATGCGATATTAGGGTAGCATAGACACCCAAAAATCCGAAGGTGGTCATAAGAAGGGATCCGACGTAATAGAATTTCGGTAGGGGTTTTATTTTGAAGTGTACGTGTAGATAATATATTAAGGAGGTAGGTGACCATGTGAAGTGCATAGACCCAAAAGAGATGGGGAATAGATGCATGAAAGAGCATGGTACGAATTATATTGTTAATGGTGCGGATGATTCTTTCAGCTTTACCATTTTGAGGTAAGGTATGGGGGCACGAGAATCGAAACAACATGCCATTGGTTGTACAAAATTTATGAAAGGGGAATTGTTAAATTCACGGCCGTTATCATATTGAAATATTTTAATGGACTTCTAAAATTGGGTCTTAACATAAGCTTGAAATTCAAGAAAAATTGAGTAAACTTGGGACTTATATTTTAGAGGATAAATCCAAATAAAGTGAGAGAATCATCCAAAAATAATAAATAATATTTGTGACCCTTGTTTCTAGTAATGAGAGATGTCCATAAATCCGTATGAATAATATAAAAAGGAAAAAAACTAACACTCAAACATGATTTAAACGGAAGTCGAACATGCTTCCCTAAAGGACACGAATGGCAATTTTGGGTTAATTTTCCATTATTACATTGAATGAAATTTTGATTTCTAAGAAAACTAAAAATTGGTGCTCCCGGGTGCCCAAGTCTACTATGCCAGATTGCTGGAGAGATTGCATCTTTAGAGGTATGTGGAGTGACACGTGCAGCGGAATTAGATGAGAAAGGATAGAGGTCCCCACACTATTGCATCTCGTAAAAGGTGTCCATGTATGTAGGTCCTTCACATAAAAAATAAAAGGGTCAAACTCAATAGATACAGAATTGTCACTAGCAAATTTCCTAACAAAGATTAAATTTTTAATGATGTTAGGAGCATATATGACGTTTTTTTAGGGAAAATTGAGGGTGAGGTGGAGGTGTATGAGTGGTTCCATAACCTTGAATTGAAATGTATTGAGGATTTTGCAAATTAAATAGTTGAGGAAGATTACCAGAGGTGCGAGTGAGGTGGGATGTGGCGCCCGTGTCCATGTGCCAAGCATCATCGGGATGCTAAAGATTCATAGTACTGTAGGCCTGGGCTAATTCGGTAGGTGTGACGAGGTCGGAATTTTGTTGCTGCTATTGGGCCGGTGCAAGATGGTCCTGCTCTGTGTGTCCTGTCTGACGGGTACCGGGGAGAGGGCCCAGTGGGCTGGATTGTTGCAACTGGCCCGCGTGTTAGGCGTGCTGCATCGGATATGGGCAATGGGGGCGGCCCAGTTTTCGTAATTCACCCAAGGTAGTGGGCCGGCCCAATGTGCTGGGTATAGGGTCTATGGTGCTGGGCCGGTGGAATTGGATCGTCCTCCACATCCATTTTCTCTTTCTCCACGCCCATTGTCGCAACCATGTCCCTTGCTACCGCCTTGGCCACCACGGTGGGGTGGGTGGTCCGTGTGTGGCGGTGGTCCGGTGGGCGTGTGGTGGTCCACGGTACGTCGATCGCCAAATCCTATTGATTATGCCCGTCTTATTTGGCTCGTCTAGTCTTCTTCAATAACAATTGTGACCGGGCCTTGTTGAAATTAGGGAGGGGATCGACTTGTTGGATCATTGTGGCAAGTGTATCGTACTCACCTTTCGATAAACCATTGATGAGTTGCAAAACCATATTTGTTCCAGAAATCGGATTGCCAACATTAGACAATTGATCGGCTACTAATTTAAGTTGTTTACAATAATCTGACATGTTAGCAAATTCTTCAAGACGAGTGTTGTTGAATTGCTCCTCCAGATACACGGCACGTGTATGTTTATTTTCCTGAAAGATTTCCTCTAGCCTTGTCCATAGTTCATGAGTCGAAGCACCTGTCTTCATAATAGTATGAAGTAAGTCTTTAGATATGGTACCATAAATCCATTGTTTGACGATTGCGTTGAGCCTTTTCCACGTCGAGGTGTCGATGTCGGGTGGGCGGGGGTAGGTGGTATCAATGCGATCAAGCACGTTGTATGCACATGCATGAATTTGAAATAGTTCAACCCACGGCGAGTATTGACCATCCTCTTGATCAAGAATTAAAGGGATGAAGTTCTTGATGTTCGTCACGACAAAGGCCGGATGAAAGGTGGTAGGAGAGGGGAGAGGATAATCCATGACAATGGCTGCCGGCAGCGTGTAGAAAAAGAGAAGAGGGGCGCTAGAATTCTAGGGTTTTTCGGCGGCGGAAAAAAGAAGAAGGGGGGGGGGCGCGCTGGATGTTAGGGTTTTGGAGGGGTTAAAGTTTGACTCTTGATACTATGTAGAATAATGTAATTCTCCTTGATTGGAGTCTTCTCATTGATACCATATTTATAGGAGTTTATAATTGTAATCCTAATCGATCTTATCGTTTTCCCTTCATAACGAAATTCCTAGAAATGTTGGACTTCAATATGTAATTATCGTTATGAAGGGAAACCGATCTTATTTTTTTGTTTATACTTGTGCCAAAACAGATTCTTTGGATCTCAACATTTGGGCCTCTTTGGAAAGCCCCCGTATAATTGGAATTGAATATAATTGAGTGTAATTACATAATTTGTCATGTTTGTCAGGTCAAGTAATTACATGATCAGCATGTAATTTGGTTGTAATTGAGAGAGGGTAATTACACTCTTCAATTATCAAGAGAGGGTTGAGAATCTTGATAATTGAGTGTAATTACACCCTTTAATTAAAGGATTACTTTTAAATTTCTTTTCTTTTTCTTTTTCTTTTATTTTAATTTCTTTTCTTTTAAATTTATTTTTTATTTATATTATTTTAATTTATTTTTCTTTTTAAATTTTAAATTATTTTATTATACATTATTTATCTTTTATTTTCTTTTTTTTCATTTCCCAACCTTTACTTTTTGTGATACCATGTAATTGCTAGTATGTTTTTTTATTTTTTATGTTCTTATTTTCTTCATTTAGCATAACTACATTATTATTCTGGTTTTTGAAACTACACTTCCTACTATTAGAAAGAATGAGTAATTAACAAACTTGACATATAACCAGTGATGTTATTAAGGTAGAATTTCGTTGTTGAATGAGGTTATAGACTTATTCACTTTCTTTTGAATTATATTTACTTAAGTTACGTCGGAACTTAATATATGTAAGTGTTGGAACTTTACATAAAAGTGTCATGTTAAACTTTTTTTTAAATTTTGAGTTTAGGTTATATTTACAATTTCAATTTATTTGCTTTAGTACTATTCACTTGTTGTTTTACCTTGCATATTATTCATTTTCCACTTACAATTGATAGATTATTTTTTTGTCACACATTTGAATAATGTTATGACATTATATGTATAAATATTAATCTTTTTGTCAAACATCCGCCCATGATGTTCTTAAAAAATATGTTCTTTTAGTATTTATAATTAATTAAATTAAACCATTATTAATTTAAAAATATATACAATTATTCTTATAATATTATTTGCAAATATGTGATTAATTAATATATTTTTAAGAAATCTTAAATCTCTAATTTGATATATCATTTATAAAGGCACATATTTTTTAAGTATTAATTTTTATTTTAAAACTAATTTAAATTTGTAATTACACCAATTCCAATTACCAGGTAGCTTTCTAAACAGACCCTAGCAATCTTTTTTTCTCATAAACATTTCGATCACAACATTTAATTATTTTTAAAACAAATATTTGGACCAGTCAACTATGACACGTCTACTATGACACAATTTTAACTGCGTATTTTAATTAAAATAAACTTACAAAAATCTGGAAACGTAAAACATGAAGAAAACGTATGAACCATTCAGATTCGTTTTCGAATGAAAAATTGAAACACATATGAAATAAGTCAGAAACACGGTTCAACTAAAATTTTTAGAGATTCAAAAAACGTCAAAAAGAAAATCTATATATAATATAAAGTTAAGCATAGACAAAGTGACGTGGCATCTCTCGGCCATCATTCCTATTTATCTTTTTTCTTTTCTTTTTTTGCATTTTTCTCCTTCAATCTATTTAATAAAATTGGAGTAATAAAGAAAGAAAGTTTGATCCATTTGATTACTTAATTAAGTCCAAATAGCCAATATATATCCGTTTTCTGCCCACGTACCAAGTGCACTTAGTACCATTTGCAATTATCTTTCTCTCCTTTATTTTTTTTTCCTTTTTCCACATCTATTTGCTTTAAAGTTTTCACCTCCATAACTCACCTATTTAACTACTTTTAATAATATTCATAACTCTCATGCTTTTTAAGTTTTCATATTCATAATCCCCCAAATATTTAATTTAAAAGCTTAAGATATCTTATGGTATTCCTCATTTATATCTATACAAGTTCATATTTTTTATTTCATGAGAACCTACCCAAACTTATTCTTTAACTCCATCTTTAAAGTAGTAATGTTATTATATTTACTGTAGTACTATTATATTCATGCTTTATTTTGGCTTGAAAAAGAAGAAGGTTCTTGTATGGTGATCCACTTGTGAGAATGGATGTCGACAAGAGCTCGGAAAATTATGGATTGATTCCGTACTTCTTTCTTCAAAATGACTAAGATCGTAAGAATGATGTATGTACTGTATTATTATTTTTTCGCTCATTTTTTCCGTATATTCTTTCTATGATTCCTTTTTATTTGATTTTATATGTATTTTTTATGTCGTAAGTCTGTAATATCTTTCGATTCAAATTAGTAACTTATGACGTATGTAAGGATATTTTTGAAAGGTTGTGAGCTTATGAACCAAGAATTTTCAAAGCTGAGAAATGAAAAGAAAAAGGGAAAACACTAAATTAAAAAATTCATAACTTTTGAAGCAAGAATTTAAAAGATGAAAACAGAATAGGGAAATACTAAAAAAAAACACCCCTCCCCGCCCTTTTCCAGGATCTCTCACCCGTTCAGGGTAACCAAGAATTTAAAAGCTAAGAAAAGAAAAAGAAAAGGAAAAATATTAAAATCTATATAAATTCATATATTTTATTTTATGTGAACGTATATACTCAAGGTTATTCTTTTATTTCATATTTGAAGTAGTAATATTATTATATTTAGTGTAATATTATATTCATACTTTAGTTTGACTTAAAAAAGTAGAAGGTTCTTGAATGGTGATCGGTTGTGGAAGTGTATGCTGACAAGAGCTCAAAAATTCCGTACTTTTATTTTAAATGATTTAAGGTCGTGAAAATATTGTGTTATTGTATTATTTTATTTTTTACTTATTTTTATATATATATTCTCTATGATTTCTCTTTAGTTTAATTTTTATATAAACTTCTTATTATCGTTGAGTTATAATTTTTTTGGTTCAAATTAGTAACTTATGACTTTGTTGGAAGTCTGCTAACCGCTTACTAAACGCTTTTCTCTATGAGGTCATATTTTATGTTTGGGTATTTATTATAGAAACACCAAGAAAGTGTAATTTTTTTTGTTGCTGTATTTTTCTATTTAACATTTTTTTATGTACGGAGAAACTCTTGAGAATATTTTAATACTATGACTTCTATACGCATATATTGAATATATATTAGATAAAGACATTATTATTTATAGAAAAACGGATAAAAATATCGTCAAACTTCAACATTTTAAGAAACCAAGCAAATAATCGGTTAAGAAATACATATCAACTTTACAATATAATCCTTTGTAACAATCGGACAAATATATATATATATATATATATATATATATATATATATATATATATATGCTATCCTATAGTAAAGACATACGTCTTTTATCGATGTTATATTCAATAAATTATTAATATCTTTTATAACAACAAATTCACTAGTAGAGAAATAAAAAAGGGTGATGGAGTTGGAGTTGCTCATCAGACAAATGCCTCGTTTTCTCTTCACACTTTTTAAAGAATGGATATCAGACTCGTCATCTGTGTTATTCATCAACGAGGAACTCCGAAAACCACCATAACTAGGAAACAGAAAAAATCAAACTACAAATCTGAGTCTCAAACTATCTGTCATTTTTGGGTATTTGATATTTTAATTTTTATTTGTGTAAATTATAATTTTTTTCATTATATGTTTACTCGTCATGAAATTAATGAAAAAATTATACTAAGAATAAAATATAAAAAAATAATAATTAATTGTGTGTTAAATTTTAAAACGATAAATAATTTGAAACAATTATTTTACTCTCTCAATTCAATTTTACTTATCCACTATACTAAAAATAGTTGTCCAATTTTACTTTTACAGTTTTATAAAATAAGAGAATTTTCCTATTTTATCCTTATAATTTATAATTGGGTTGACAAGTTCATGAAAGTTTTAGTGGTAGCACAACTTTTAAAGTATATTTTATTTATTTTAATCATTAGATTACTTAACAACAATATGTGACAAATAAAAAAGAACGGAGGAAATAATAACCACAACAGATAATTTAAGACGGGGACTAAAACAAATATTTGACAAAAAAATTCCCATTTAAAATAGGAAAAAGTTCCATACGCTGAAATTCAAAGCGACGATGTGCTCGAATTTGAAATTTTCTACGGGTGAAAACCAATGCAATGTGCTAGAACTCAAAAATCTTTTGTCACATGTGGCAACTGATCATGGCTTTCCAAATTCCAAATATATGTTTTGCTGAAATTGTATCTACGCATTAAAAAAAATTAACAAATTCAGTACCTTTCAAAAAGGCTAACTTTTGAATATCAACCAAACTAAGGTTGTTCGTGTGCCGGGTCGGGATCGCCGGCCCGCTACTTGGCCCGGCCCGATCCCCCAAAGTAAAGAAACAAAAATTTGTCGACCCGCCCCATCCCAACCCCGGCACGTCCCGTCCCCTTCCCTTTTACAAAAATAACCGTTGCAACAACGACCAAACACCCCATAAACTCCCCTACCCCCTTAATATTTATTTTTAATTCTTAAGTTAATAGATTTACACTTTAACTCTATTTCTCAACTATAAATAACTCATTTTCCTTTTCAATTTTCTCACAAATCTTCGTACTATCTCTCTAATCTCTCAATTTATCTCTCTACAATTCTACAAATCATCCTACTATTAAATATTATATCAAAGTTAAAAAATTGAGAGTAAAGTTGACAACTAGCTTGAGGATCATCTATCGAACAAAATTTTAATTTTCAACCTCGATTACACGTCGGCGTTTGGTACCTTCATTCCTTCTTTAAATTATTATTGTTACTTAATTTTAATTATCACACTTAATTTCTTTTATTTAATTATTTACTTGTATAATTAAAATGGAATGATTTAAACGTTTGATTATGGGTAAGGGTAAGGGCGCTTCTTCTAGTAGGCGTAATAAGGGTAAGGGTACTTCTAGTAATCTTATTTCTAGTCCTGATGATTTGATTGATTTCAGTAATATTGATGAAAATGTTTTTTAATGATATACCAGTAAATGATGAAGTAGATGAATCATAATTTAATTTAGACGATAATATAGATGACACACCCACTAGTGCACATCAACCTCAAACTCAGAATGAGTCTCAACCTGAAACTGAAACTGGAATGACTCATATTCCCCTAGTATGAATCGAGGCCCCACAAAACGAAAATTAAAATCAGATGCATGAGATTTTTTTTTGATAGGGACGAAGAGAATCAACTAGCTAGATGTAAATTTTATAAAAATGTTTATAAATTTAAAACCGGAAAAGGTCAAAGTGGGACGGGAGGTTTAGTGAGATATGTACAAGCCGAGCACACAACTAGACGAAATCAATACATGGCTAAAAAAATCGGGTGTGTCAATGCCATCTGAGTCGGGACAAGATTCCCATAGTGTCCCCGACCTAGTACATGGTCAAATTAACCCGACGACGAAGGGAATTTTTGGTCCTAAATATGATAAAAACAAAGATAAAGAAAATATGGCAAAATTAATAGCGGTGGAAGGTTTGCCTTTTTCATTTACTTCCTCTCCTGGTTTATTCATTACATTCGGGAAACATATAATCATATTTTTAATGGTTTTCCTAAATCAACTGTTAGAATGGATGTTTTTAAATTTGCAAGTGAATATCAATAGTATTTACGTTATGCATTGTATCATTTTAATAGCAAAGTGACTATCACTTCTGATATAGGCCTTAGTACTAACATTAATGATTATTTAACGGTAACATGTCATTGGATATATAAAAATTGGTATATGCAAAAACGTATTGTAGCATATAGATAAATAGATGATAGACACACTGGTAGTCACTGTAATAAAATTTTAGAACTTAATAGATTTTTAGAGAAATTTTATCAAATTACTAAAGAATTTTTCGGTATTTATTATCCTACTATTTCCAATATGTTATTTTATATAGCTCTAATATTTTTGTTACTTAACGAATATATACAAAAAACAACTTATAAAACAGCTATTGAAAAAATGTTTAAAAATTTTTCAAAATGTTTTTTTTTTCTATTTCCACTATTTATATTGTTAGTGATGTATTAAATCAAACTATTAAAATAGACGGTTGTAAAACACTTATATAAACGATTTATGATTGTATAGAAGTACTTTCAACAGACCTAACTGAAGAACCAATTGACACACCAACTAAAAAAACAGCTACGTCTAGCATACTCATTAAATGCAAAAAAAAATATATATTACCAACAACAAAGTGCAAATAATCAACCGACTTCTGAACCATCTTCTATTATTTCGCTGCAACTTTATAAAAACACATGCGATTTCTGCTGCTAGTATTCAAGGCCCTAAAAATAAAATGTGTAGTGGTTCAAATTTTTCACAAGTTAGCGAATTTGATGTTTATGTTTTGCAGAGTATTGTACTGTACGAATTAATTGTTAATGCTGAAGGACAAAAAGACTTGCTGAAATATTGGAAGAATAACGAGAAGACATTTACGACGCTAACAAAGATGACTCGAGATGTGTTAAACATTCAACCGTCATCAACATCGTCTGAAAGCGCCTTTTCCACGAAAAAATTTCAAATAAGAAAGCACATACATTCATTAGCGGGAGACACATTAGAGATTGCAGTTCTATCCAGAGATTGAATTCGTACGAAACATAAGAAGTGCGGCCAACTGGAAACCAACGAATAAAAAGACTACAACTACAACGAAATCTTGTACGAGGGAGCAGAAAGCGACGTTGAAGAATTTGACAAACAAATTCAATTCCAACAGAAGATTCTTAAGACATTGTGAGAAAATTCGAACAAGTATGATTAAATATGTAATTTTTAATTACAATTTTAGTATGTCATTTACAACTTTTGAACATCACAAAGTTGTAATTTTAAAATTATATTACTATGTTATATTTCTATTAAATATTATAAGAGACACAAAAACAACATTGAAATATTTTTATTACACTATCTTATTCAATTATTGAAGTGTTTGCATATAACTATATATTATTTTAAAAAATTAAATGACAAAAAAAACCCGAGTCCCGACCCGACCCAGCTCGACCCAACCTGCCTAAACCCGACCCCATTCAGGCGGGATGTAGGATGGGACAGGACCTCCACCGTCCCGCCTAGCCCAGCCCACCAAGACCGCCGAAACCTGAGTCCCGATCCTCCCATCCCGCCAAGACCCACCCCATTGGACACCCTTAAATTTTACAAGGTAATAAACTAAACAGAATAGGCTAGCATGTTTAATCATAATTTCAATAACTATTTAATTTGAAATATAATTTTGGTTAGATATTGAAATTATGATTAAACATGTTAGCCTATTCTGATAAGTTAGAAACATGCCTCAACTAAATATTTTGGAGGTTCAAAAAACAATCGAGAAAAAAATATAAAAACGAAAAAGGGGGAATGAAGTTGGAGTTCCTCTCAGACAAATGCCTCGTTTTGTCTTCACACTTTTTTAAAAGAATGGATATCAGACTCGTCATCTGTGTTATTCATCATTAAGGAACACTCCAAATCAACCATAAATAGGTAAAAAAAAAAAACGAAATCAAATTACTAAAATAACAAGTAAAATTTGAAGGTAAAAATTGATTGACCTTATGATATACTAATAATACTAGTAGACTAGTAGTAAAAGATTGATCCAGAGCAGGTATAGAAAATGAGAGATGCAGCAATTGATGAACAACCATTTGTACTTATAGGCGGTGGGTGTTTAGCGTTAGGGTTTCCACGACCTGCAAAAATTGAAAAGAAATCATCTGGGCCGGATTGAGTTTTAGCTGAACTCGCAACTTGTGGGCCTTTTTTATCCAATTGCTAGGATGGAGCGCTCTATTTTGGTTTTACCCATTTAACTAGTACTCGTCTTGTGCTTTTTTTTTTTATTAGACGTCGTCTGATAAAAGTGACTGCTTCTTCTGTCTTAAATTTCAGCTCATTTTTTCATGTAATTTAGTCATGCATACTTAGAAAAAATTGAAATATTATTAAATGAGTTTGTTAGATTTATTGTGTTTTTGACATATTGATAATTGAGATTTGTTCTTTTGATATATGAAACTTATGTTTTAAATTTGAGCTTATTTAGAGTAGATTCGTGTTGAATCATTGAAATTTGAAGAACGTATTATTATTTTATGTTCAAACACATATGTCTGAAATTTTAGCCCGTCTTTATATGTATTTCAGTCATATATAACTGAAGTGCGGACAAATATGAAAAATATATTTTTGACAAAAAAATTTCAGACAGACATGATTAAAATTTAGCATCTTTTTACATGAACTTCAGTCATGTAAAAATACATGAAAAATATTCAGACATAAATGAAAAGTTCAAACATAAATAATTGAAATTTTAACTAATTTTACACGTACCTCAGTCAATAATATTTCAACTTTGCTTTGGCAAGCCATAGCAAACATCAGCCGGAAATGTCTAATGTTTGGCCTATATAAGGTCACACTTTCATACAGAAATGTATTCGGTTGCCAAACTTCAAACACAAGTGTCTAAATTTGTTCCCGGAGCGGGAAACTTGTAAACAATTTATAAAACAGACAAAAGTTAAATGACTGATCCCGAAAGTGGATATTTTGTGCATTTCGGTCATCTTATAACCGCTAAAAACTTTTATTAAAATAGTTTAAAATTTTAGATTCCCTCTTTCTTTTAATGACTCTATCAATTATTTTTTTCAAATCTCTTAAATTTTCTCTTCAAAATTTTATATCATCGTCACGAATATTTCTATCTCTCTCCTAATTGTTTCCAACCAAAATATTGTACAGCAAGGTAGATTTATTTTCATAATGTCCAGTAAAATAAAATTATTTTTAAGATAGATATGAAGTGAATTAATATCTTATACACATCTGCTAAAAAGAAAAATATGTATATATATGTGCTGGATTATTTTGCATAATTATTAGTAAGATGTATGTCGATGAAATTTATTTGAAAAAAATGGCTACATACTAAACTTACATTGCTATGATAATATATTTTGTATGATAATATTGCAACGTTAACTTAATACTTATTTTGTTGCTTGACTTTTTTTCTTTACAATACTTTTTGTTATTAGTTTACAATGGGAGGAGAATAATATTGTCTTTGTCAAAGTGTATTCATCGAAATGCATATTTCATATGAGGATTTGCTTGAAATGATACTTTTTAATTCTCGAAGTGAGCTATTGAAAGGGTATAAAGACCATAACACTATGATAAACATTTGGTATGTGATTCTTATTTTTTTTCTTTGTTTTACTAAAATCTTTTAAGGTGTGTTTAGATCCATATGATGTACATGATTTACCTACATGAAATATGGGCGAGTTTAAATCCAATTCATTTGTATTTAAGTCACATTGAATCCGCTTGAATTCGATTCAAGCCTTTTCAGTTGCCAACACTATCAGTAAATTAGCTAAAAATACTTATAATTTAACTGATTTAGGCTTACTCCCAGTGAAATTGACATGTTAGTCAGATTATTGATTAATTAAAATATAAAATTCATTTGGTAAGATTGTTGATCGATAGCCTTGACTTAACATCTTCTTGCCAATGTTATATGCTACTTTAGAAAAACAACGATACCAAAAAGAGAAAAAATAACAACATGAAAGGAGAAGGAAGCCTAAAGAACAAAAACAACAAAAAAGGAGAAACAAGTCATTTCATAGGTATATCATGTAAAGGAAAGTTGGGGAACAAAATCACCGATAGCCAATTTTATGAAAGTTTATTTAAATAGATATAGTACAATCTGTAAACGTGTAAATATAGGAAATAATATATTCCCTACCCATAATTAGAATATTTTCATATATTGTGTAAATATAATTATGGTAAGACTAGGATTCCTCTTTTGTATAGGCTTAAGATTCCTATTGTATAAGGGATGACTATTGTACTCTATATATACCTTGATATTAATGAAAGACTCCTCAAGGGAGATTAATATCATCTAACATGGTATCAAGAGCCAAATAAATAAAACCCTAAAAACCTTTCTCTTCCCACAGAATTTGCCTCTCCTACACCTGTGACCTCCGGATTTTCTTCTTATTTTTTGGGTTTTGTTCTTCCTTTGTTCTCTTCTCTAAATGGCTATCCCTGATTCTTCCACACTTTCTGACGCCTCTACCTCCACAAATCCCACCATTAAAGTCATCACCCTGTTTCATCCTCGCTTCATCGCTTTCAACATCAAGAACCATATTCCCATTATTCTTGATCAAGAAAACAACCGGTATTCTCCCTGGGGTGAACTTTTTTGCAATCATCCATGTCTCTATAACGTGCTTGACCATATTGATGACACTATTCCGCGCCCTACGGAGGTTGATGATTCTATCTGGCATCGTCTCGACGCCGGCGTCAAACAATGGATATATGGTAGTATCTCTCAGGATTTGCTCCTTACTATCATGAAATCTGACTCCACAGCCCTTGACTTGTGGAATCGTTTGGAGGAAATTTTTCAGGACAACAAGCACACTCGTGCCGTGTATTTGGAAGAACAGTTCAACAAAACACGTCTTGAAAACATCTCCAATGTCTCTGAGTACTGCAAGGAGCTTAAACTTCTAGCGGATCAACTCTCCAACATCGGCATGCCTGTCACTGACGATAAAATGGTGCTACAAATGATTTCTAGCCTTACTAAGGGCGAATATGATACTTTGGCCACCATTATTCAACATGCAGATCCGCTACCGAGTTTTAACAAAGCTCGATCATAATTGTTGCTCGAAGAAACCCGTCGTGCTAAGCAGGATGAGCACGCCCAGCAGGTGTTAGCTGTCGACACGCAACCCCAAGATCAGATGCCACCAGACAACTCCCAACAGCGGCAGAGCCGCGGCGGCAAGGGTGGAAAAGGTCGCGGCGGTAGAGGAGGCCGTGGTCGCGGCAAGGGCCGCGGTCAACAGAACTAACAGCAGCAACAACAACAGAGATCACAGAACAATTGGGCCGCGGCTCCTCGGCCATTCGTTCTGGCCAAGGCGCTCCGATCTGAGCCGCGACTCCCGATTGAGCCGCGGCGCCAAGTCCATTCGATGCAGCTGACCATACAATCCGTATTCTTACCCCGGTTTGTTAGGCCCCACTCCAGCCCCACAGCAGGCCCACTTCATGCAAGGTCAAATCCCGCAGCCCTCCTCCGGCATGACACCCACTGAGTTGGGTCAGGCGTTCAACACCCTCTCTATGCAACAGCCTGACAATACTTGGTATATGGACTCAGGCGCCACATCTCACGTCACCCAGTCTGCAGGTACTATTCCTAAATTGTTTCGGTTAAAGCATCCTCAATATGTTACACTTGGTAGTGGACAACGCATTCCAGTTGAGGGTTATGGTACCTCGTACACACAACCTCCTCATCCACCCTTCTCCCTCAAAAACACCTTATATGCCCCACACATGATTAAGAACCTCATATATGTCCGCCAATTTACTCATAATAATTCTGTCTCCGTGGATTTTGACCCTTTTGGTTTTACTGTGAAAGATCTTCATACGGGGACACCTCTTATGAGATGCAATAGCACGGGGGATCTCTATCCATTCACTTCCACCTCCGCTGCCAGATCTTGCTCTCCCGTCACTCTAGCGGCCGTTTCTTCTTCAACTTGGCATAATATGCTTGGTCATCCAGGAGCCCCAGTTTTTCATTTTCTTAGAGGCAACAATTCATTGCTTGTAATGAGAAACTTGCCCAAAATTGTGTTTCTTGCTCTTTAGGCAAACATATTCGTCTTCCGTTTAAATCATCTACTAGTGTTACATTTGCTCCTTTTGATATCATATATGCCGATTTATGGACATCTCTTATCTCTAGTTCTCTCGGTCATAAATACTATCTTGTGTTGCTTGATGATTTTTCACACTACGTTTGGTTATACCCTCTTAAATTTAAATTGGAAGTGTTTGTCAAATTTCTTGAGTTTCGTAAGTTCATTCAAATACAGTTTGGAAAAGGCATAAAATCATTTCAGTGCGAAAATGGTCGTGAATTCAATAACTCTATGTTTCACCGCTTTTGTACCAATAATGGCATGATCTTTCGCTTCTCCTGCCCTCACACCTCACCACAAAACGGTAAAGCTGAAAGAATCATCCGCACCATTAACAATATGATTCGCACCCTATTGATTCATGCCTCCCTCCCTCCACCCTTCTGGGTCTATGCTGCTAAAATGTCAGAATACACTCTAAATATTCTCCCTACTAGCACACTTCACAATATGACCCCTACCGAAATCCTCTACCATTGAATCCCCTCTTATGATCATCTACAGATTTTTGGTTGTCTGTGCTATCCCAACCTTAGCTCCACCGCCCCTCACAAGCTCGCTCCTAGGTCCACTCCATGTGTCTTTCTAGGATTCCCGCTGAACCATAGGAGCTATCTATGCTATGACTTGTCGACTCGTCAGATCCACATATCTCATCACGTCACATTCGGCTAGACCACATTCCCATTTTTGAATCTTCCAAAATTCCAAAAATAGGACTACTCATTTCTTGACGAGTCTGCCATATCTCCCCTCATAATTGAATAACTCACATCCTCTGTTCCGCCGCCGAGCCGCTCAGGGGAGAAGGCCAGGGCGCCGATTTCCAAAGAGCAATCTTTTGAAACATCGCCGACAGCGCCGCTCAGGCCGGTGCCGCGCGCCAAACTTCGTAGAAGCTCACAACCTTCTAGCGCCGCGACTCGATCCAGAGTCAGCGGCGCCTCCGACGGCTTCGCCCCCACCTTCTCCTTATCCGACTTTACGCCCCGTCTCAAACACCACTCCGCCACCCACTGTCCCTACCCATCCAATGGAAACTCGTTCAAAGCATGGAATCTTCAAACCCAAAGTCCATTTCAACTTATCTGCCCAAACCATCTCTCCACTTCCAAAGAACCCAAAATTGGAGAAACAAGACCCTAATTGGAATGCGGTTGTGTATGAGGAATTCAATGCTTTAACTAAACAGCACATGTGGGATCTAGTACCTAGACCTGAGGGGGTGAATGTCATTCGTTGTATGTGGCTATTTCGTCACAAGTTCAGAGACAATGGAGATCTTGATAGGTATAAGGCCCGTCTTGTGGCTAATGGCACAAATCAGCAGGAGGGCATTGATTGTGGTGAGACCTTCAGCCCGGTTGTCAAACCGGCTACCATCCCCACAGTTTTGAGCATAGCCATGGGCAAACACTGGCCGATCCATCAGCTTGACGTGAAGAATGCATTCTTACATGGGGATCTGCGAGAGACAGTCTACATGCATCAGCCACCAGGGTTCATCCATCCAGCAGTTCCTCACTATGTGTGCCATCTTCGTAAGTCACTATATGGCCTGAAGCAGGCCCCCCGTGCGTGGTATGATCGCTTTGCCAGGTATATCTTGCAGATTGGGTTTGTATGCAGCAAGAGTGATACATCACTTTTCATTTTTCATCGAGGTAGTAGCACTGCTTACTTATTACTTTACGTGGATGATATTGTTCTTACTGCCTCCTCCGACGGATTAAAAAATGAGATTATTGTCTTGCTCAAGTCCGAATTTGCAATGACTGATTTGGGGAAGCTGAGTTACTTTTTGGGGATATCAGTGACCAGGTCTGCCAATCATATGTTTTTGTGTCAGCGTAAGTATGCAGAAGAGATTGTGTCTGAGGCTAAGATAATGACTCGCAAAGAGGTGCGTGCTTTAGTTGATTCCAAATCTAAGCTCGGTGCTATGGATGGTACTCCAGTCTCGATCCTACTCAGATAGGAGCCTTGCGGTGCACTTCAATATCTCACATTCACCAGGCGGACATAGCTTATCTTTGTTCGCCAGTGTGCTTATTCATGCATGCCCCAGGAGTCTCATTTCATCGCTCTTGGCGTATCATTCGATACATTAAGGGCACTCTTGATTATGGTTTGCACCTATACCCCTCTGCACCAGACAGGTTGCTTTCATATACGAATGCAGATTGGGCAGGGTGTCCGGACACGCGACGCTCCACCTCCGGCTTTTGTGTTTTCTTAGGGGATAATCTGATTTCTTGGTTTGCCAAGCGACAGGCTACCCTATCTCTCTTCAGTGCTGAGGCTGAGTACAGAGGCATTGCAAATATAGTAGCTGAGATTTGTTGGCTCAGAAATTTACTGTTAGGACTTCAGTGTCCTTTGCATCATGCATCTATTGTGTATTGTGATAACATCTCTGCCATCTATCTTTGTCATAATCCGGTTAAACATTAGCGAACCAAGCATATTGAGATAGACCTACACTTCGTTCGTGAGAAAGTCGCGTTAGGCCATGTCAGAGTGTTACATGTTCCATCATCCTATCAGTATGTAGACATATTTACCAAAGGACTTCCTGCATGCTTATTTCTTGACTTGAGATCCAGTCTCGGCGTCAAGCCTCCTCACTCCGTGAGGGTGTGTAAACGTGTAAACATAGGAAACAATATATTCCCTACCCATAATTGGAATATTTCCATATATTGTGTAAATATAATTATGGTAAAACTAGGATTCCTCTTTTGAATAGACTTATGATTCATATTGTATAAGGGATGCATATTGTACTCTATATATACCTTGATATTAATGAAAGACTCCTCAAGGGAGATTAATATTATCTAACACAATCTATTGTCCACTTTATTCTCTTTTCCTTTTATCCATCAGTCTCTTATCTCTTCTTCCTCCTTGTCGACATGATCGAGCAAACCGGCAAGGGGAGGTTGAATGTTAGAATAGATGATATTGAAGTCGAGTCAAAGCTTCCGGAGAGAAAATTGCTAACGATGAGACAAAGCACAAACATCGGATTATTCTAATCAGTAGAACGAGCAACATAATTGAAATCAATCTGCGTTTACCTATTTGGACACCCGCCGGATGTGAAGTTGACCATAAAAACATGCCACAACATCCCGTTCTTATTGTAAGACACCTTTTGTACTGCGTATTTCTATATTCTCCCCTTGAAAATGGATACATAATATTAGGAGATCCATGAATAAATATTGTTGATAACTTTAAAGTTCATTCAATTCACTATCTCAATCAGTAAAATCAATTGTTTCTCATTTTGCTTTCTCTCTGCAATGGGTCGATCAGCTGAAAAAGCAAAAGTATATCCAAGTTAGAGAATTAAGCTAACTTGAAAAAAGAAGTTGAATCTCTATCTTCCTTCCAACTTTAAAGCCAAAGGAGGAGAGTCTTCTTCTAAGCGAAAAGAAAAGGAAAAATATGTGAAATCACTCTCCTCCACTCCCAAGGAAATGAAGATCAAGGAGATGGATACAATAGAGACATGAATTATGAGGAAAAAAAAGATATCAGTTGAAAGTGAAACAGATATAGAAATGCTGATAGAGATCTCTAACAAGTATGAACATTATCATAATCTGGTCAAAATTAAGGGTGAAAATTTACCTGTGAAAGTAAACATTAGGAAGACGGCAACGAAGGGTAATCTCAAGTTTTAAGCAGTTTACATCTAGATACTGGGTTCATTATTAGAAGTTCAATTATTTTATGCTTTAAATATGAGTTAAAGACAACTTCATTACTTAGATTTTTCACTTCTATATGATGTATAGAAATGCTCTGTTCCGGGTTAATTCAAAACTTGTGAAGGCTTAATTGTTAATTTTAATTTCTACTATTGAGCTAAAAAACTTAAAGTCTGTTTTGTGCTCATACCTTGGAGTTTATCTACCAAGAAAATCAACTTCAGTTTTTGAACACACCAAAAGACAAGAAATCATTTTTCCTAGTGGAGCTTATAGGCTAATCTCTGTTTCAATTACTACAATTTAAAAAAATTTGATAATAGTGATTACGCTATCAGATCACTAGTTTTTGTTTTCTACAATTTTTTGTTTCTGAATTTCTTATAATTAAAGATTCTGAGATACCATCAGGCTGTTTTTTCATTCAATTTAATGTATTTTCATTTGATTATTTATTTCCTTCAATATATTTTTCTTAATAAAATACCCCAAAAGGTAAAGTATGATCTTTTACATTTATATTTTATTCGTCTCACTAGATTAGTTTGTATAAAAGTATATGCAAAAATATATTTTAATAGTAAATATTTTAAATCAGAAATATTCAGGCCAATTTAAATAGATGAAATATCTATGACAAAATTATTGGGTATTTTTGCTCTATGGTACTTTATAAAGCAGTACGGGAAGTATATAACTATTACAAGTATTCGAAAGGATAAACAAAGATTCAATAATTCAACTAGTAATCTGAAAATTACAATATAATCACAAACTGAAATTACAATTTTGTTGAAGACGGAAAAATGGAAACTGGTTTTGCTGAGTCGAGTGTGACACTCTGTCCTTAAGACAATATTGCCCCGTATGTATCATTTATACGTCCTGGACAATTTGTCTCCCAAGATAAAACAACAATGAAACACTTGAGCAAAGGAAACTCAAGAGCTACCGTGAAGAATATTGAGTAACGAAATGATGCCTTGGAAGTTGTATGAAGAAGAAAACTTTCTGCTTGTGTAAGCTTCTGAATTTCGTGTATATTATATATGTGTTCTTAGTTCTCAACAATGGTGTAAGGGGGTGTTTATATAGGTGATGGAGGGGCTGAAAAACTGCCTCCATAATAGCCAAATAATGGCCATTATGGAGGTAGTAAAGTCACCAACATAAATGGTGAAAGACCAACGGATTTGGCCATTATAGGAGGAGTAATTCAGCCAAAATAAATGGCTGAATTGAGAGCTTGGCGTTCAGCTTTGATCGTCCAAATTCTAACGTTACGGAATCTTGAGGACCAAATCATACATCTTGAAACTTCAGGACCAAAGCGTACATCTGAAAGAATTCGTCCGAATCAGTACATCTAGAACTTCGGGATCAAACTGCATTTCTGGAAAAGTTCTCTCGCCCAAAGATAATATCGAAGGCCCACACCTGACCCACGACCACGACCCAACCCTAATCCTAACTTCGGGCAGGAATCGGACCAGACGGGCGGGCGGCGGCGCAGCGTGTGGTCTTTCCTTGAACCGGCACATCTAGGTCCTCCCTCCTTTAAACACATGGGATACCGCCGGGGTCCCAAACCCCAAACCAATTTCGAGTCTTATATACACAACAATTCTTTCTTCCTCTACCGATCAGGGAGAATTGAACACAACACCACACTTTCCATGCTTCAAACACCTCACTTCGTGGACCAATATCTCTTTCATTTCTCAATGAAATTTGACGATTCTTGGCCCTACGGTTATCTACGTACTTAGTAGATCATGCATGTGTGAAGAACAGAATTCTCCAACACACGTAACACTAGTGTTTAAGCCGTTAAAGTTGGTCGATCGCAACTCCCGCCAAAGGCAAATTTCCAACAATCCCCTCTTGAAAGAGATTTTGGCGCACTCACATGGTGCCTTTTCCATTTCCAGCAATATTTCAGCGGACTGATGTTGCATAAGGAGAGGTAGCTTCAGCTTTGAACCTTTCATAGTTGAATACCATCGGACTTACTTACTGCGCGGTGAACGTGATGTCTTAAACCGTCAGTGTTTAGTGTAAGCCAAGACAATGATACCAACACAACAAATTCCCTTACTCTCTTCTTCATAATGTTTTGTCCGTTTTGGCCATGGACAACGTCTTGGATTCTTAAGTGCGTTCATTTTGAGGCGGCCCGTCCTCGCACTTAAATAGGTGGTCTCCTACAAGGTATCCTGCTATACCCCACTTCACAAGTGTTAGGAACCATTAAAAGTTTCCCAAAAAACCTAACCTCAATTGTTGAGGAGCATTATAGGTTTTGAAAACTTAACCTTTACCCACACTGCAAATAGCACTTAAAGTCTATCGCGGGAACGACTTTGGATTTGGTATTTCTTTTCAGAAATCACTATCCGAAGTGCTCATGCTTCCACTGAAGCGATCAATTGAACTTTTACAGCTTAGTTTTCCCATTGAACCAAATTACTGGGATCTCCAGTTAGTAAGGTTGGGTTACCACTGTATTGGTCCGTATATTTTGGGTTTTAAGCCCATTCCCCTAGACAGGCAGAACACTTGATCTCCGGGTAGTCCCTTAGTTAGTAAACAAGGAAGTGACACCCGTGATGATCAACTGCCATACGGTCTTATGTCTCCTGACAAATCCTGACAGATATGTCCAGACGCCGTCATCCGTGTCCTTCCTAAAGCCGACCGGCTAGCCACAGTGTATAACTGCTGAAGGCACGGGTTTCTCCCAATAAGGGACGTCCTCTAAGGAGTCGTGAAGTTACTCAACTTCTTTCATGCTTTGTATAAAGCGATAAACTCCGATTTCATCATGAATCGGCCGATGCAAGTTTGCTTAGAGGATTTTCCAAGAACCACCATACACATTTACTTGTGGCTTTGGTGTTCTTCAGATCTGATGTCCAGTTTGCATCATTGTGTTCTCTCAGAACCGCTGGACATCCAGAATACTATAATCCGTAGATAAGTGAATAATTCAGATATCGTCATATCCGACTTAACGCCTTCTATTGATCATGTATTAAGATTATCAGTGAAACTTAGTTCAACTGATCTGTTTGTAGGACGATACCAGGTCGGTTGTAGTGTGTACAATACATTGAACTACACGTGATCTGTGCGTATCGCTCCTTGTCTATGGGTGCATCATGATTCCAATCAGTTCTATGATTCATATTCATTGATGGCTTCAACGAGACTGTCAACTATCGACCAGTCCGTTAGATGTCTTTAGAAATCCAATTCCTAAGATGTCATCTGTGATATCCATATCTTTCATATCGAGACTTTGTTTCAATATGACTTTTACTTTCAGACTGTTGATTCTCCAACTGTTGGCTTTCTAACTTCAGAGTCAATGTTTCTGTGCTCAGATTCATTGTTTCTGTTTTATCTGAAACTTTCAGGACCAAAATGTAAACATTTCAGGGACCAAGATGAAAGTTCAGGAAGAAGCCCAACAGTCCAGAAAACCAACTCTGATTCTCTTCTTCCAACTCTTCGGTTGGGAAGGCTGTTTTAACATTCATGCCACGCAAGACTGCAATAGCCCATGATGTTAAGTTACTCCCAGGGGAGCACATGTACAAGTAGCCGAGGCTTTGAACTCGTCAGTAGATCCATCTACTTTGTACTCACTTTTGAGTATCATTTTTCACAACCCAAAGGTTCTTTTTCCGGAGGAAGATCAACCATTACGCAAGTATGGTTCTATATGATGGAATATATTTCTCTCTTTAGCTTCTTTCCAAAGCTGCGTTTTTGGAGATAACAATTATTTGTTAATTGTCCATGGTTCGTTCTTAACCATACAAGCTAGAAGGACTGAAACAAGTCTTTGTCCCCTCTTTGCTCCGTCTTAGTTCAACATCTAGAATCCCTGAGTTCTGCAGATCTGGAATATTAAGTTCCGGATAGCCAGCAACTTTCGAGTCCTGTAGATACGGAACGTCTAGTTCCGGACAGTCAGGCCCTCGCGGGTTCTTGTTAACCTTGAGCAATTACTCCTTTTTCCTTTTCAAGGAAAGTTATCTTATAAGAATTCAACATTCTTTGACGCCAATAGGCGATAAGTACTACTGTTATTTACAGATCCAGTGGATATGCAATCTACAGTCTTAGGTCGAACTTGACCTGTTTCGGTAGTCCAACTTCTACCAAGCCACCCCACATCACAACTTTTGTATGTGAGATCCTTTTCATGTCTCACATGGAGAGTTATCCTTATCCTTATGCGGAGTTCCGTTGAGGATCGCATTAGCGGTAAGGATCGCCTTGCCCCACATAATTTAGGCGTACGGGTTTGCGCTTGGCTAACACCGTTAGGCTGAGGTGAGTAATGAACAGTCGTTTAATGAACGCTGCTTCACATTCTCCCCCTCTATCGCTATGAATTTCGCAATCCATAGGCTTAGTTGATTTTTAACTTCTGCTTTGTAGCGCTTATCCGCTTCAACAACTTCATCTTTGCTTTTTAACAAACAAAGGATTCCATACGTTATACCATCATCAATGAAGATCACAACGTACTTGTCTCCCCCCTCTATTTTGTATAAACTTCAAATCACCTAAGTAGGTGTGACTAAGTTCTAGAGGAGCGGTGCTTCTTTCGCTATTCCCTTGACGGAATTTGGAAAGGTGATTTTGCCTCTTCACCTACCTCACATTCATTTTGAGGGTTTATGTCGAAAGGAGGCAACAATCTCAACATCGTTAGCTTTTGAATGACTTATTATTTAACGTGTCTTAATCTATGATGGCATAGATGCACGGATTACAAATATATCATTCATTGGGCTATAGACATATTGTACCATTCTTAGTTATTACAGACCTGTTGGACTAGTCTCAAACCAACTTGACCAACAACGTCCCTTAAACCAAGTTAGGAACATGTATCACCTCTTTTAGAGTGATCTCATTCCCTCAAGTCCTATTGAGGACAACCTCTCCGGCCCTTTGATTTTAGAGGTGGCGTTGCTTCACATGAACAACCTTTTGCCCGTGGTTAGGGCGTAACCTGATCATATGTGATCTCGATACTGGCCCACTTCAGCTTGCTTTGGCGGTGAGTGTCCAATTTCTTTATCGCTTTCTTTAGGCCTTGAGATCATTAAGACACTGGAAACTCGGCCCACCACACTAGGTGTCCATTACTTTTCCTATGAAATGAATTTCGCCCCACTCCAGTCACCCGGAGGCTTTGTATGACCGAGTGTCCAATATCATCATATCAAAGGAATTTTGGCCCACTCCACGCCTCTGAGGCTTTGTATGACTGAGTGTCCAATATCATCCTATGAAGGATCTTACGCCAAATAGTATGACAAAGTTCTACGTCTTTAACTTTTAGACTTCTTCCGTTATGATTGGTGCCCAGATAATTCTTGGCGCTTACTTAAGAGTTGTAACAGCTTTTCGCACAAGGATCTTACTCCCTCGTATGTGCGAACATACTTTACCCACTTTTAATAATTACACTTAAAGGAATAGATCTTTTTAAGATGCTTTACAATCCAATCTTTAAACGGAAAAGAAGATGAGATTAAACTTCTGATTTTTAAAGCGTAAGGAATATAAATTATTTTCATATTCCTCCTTACTTTAATCAATTTCTAATCAGACCTCATTTAATCTTTATTCTTGACAAGTAAGAAAAACTACTTATCCCAATTTCGGATTCTGGCTCACTCCAGTCACTTCATCAAACTGAGTGTCCAGTTCCTTCTTACCATTATTCGGATCTTTTGTCTGGGATAGATACAGGCCTTCTGCTGCAAGATAGAAGTACATCTTCAGTCTTCTCCTCTTGTCCCAGTTGACATCCTCAGGCTCTCGAGAGCGCTTGTTCCCACCAGTCTTGGTAGCGGTGACACTATGAATACGTTCATCATCATCACTCTCTTCTACCAGAAAACCATTTCCATATCCCGATTTGGTCACACAACTTTTGACCGACATCTTTCGAACACTAATAGTAATACTATACAAATATTGTCTTAAGTTGTTGGGTATTTTTGCTCTATGGTACTTTATAAAGCAGTACGGGAAGTATATAACTATTACAAGTATTCGAAAGGATAAACAAAGATTCAATAATTCAACTAGTAATCTGAAAATTACAATATAATCACAAACTGAAATTACAATTTTGTTGAAGACGGAAAAATGGAAACTGGTTTTGCTGAGTCGAGTGTGGCACTCTGTCCTTAAGACAATATTGCCCCGTATGTATCATTTATACGTCCTGGACAATTTGTCTCCCAAGATAAAACAGCAATGTGTGTTCTTAGTTCTCAACAATGGTGTAAGGGGGTGTTTAGTCCATCTGGTCCGAACTGTACATCTGGAACTTCTGGCATCAAACTGTACTTCTGGCCCAAAAAGATAATATCAGAAGGCCCACAGCCCACGACCCGTGGACCCGGAACCGGACCGGACGGGCGGGCGGTGGCGCGCGTGTGGTCTTTCCTTGAACCGAAGCACATCTAGGTCCTCCCTCCTTTAAACACATGGGATACCCCTTGGGGTCCCAAACCGCAAACCAATTTCGAGTCTTATATACACAACAATTCTTTCTTCCTCTACCGATGAGGGAGAATTGAACATAATACCACACTTTCCATGCTTCAAACACCTTACTTCGTGGACCAATATCTCTTTCATTTCTCAATGAAATTTGACGATTCTTGGCCCTACGGTTATCTACGTACTTAGTAGATCATGCATGTGTGAAGAACCAGATTCTCCAACATACGTAACACTAGTGTTTAAGCCGTTAAAGTTGGTCGGTCGCAACTCCCGTCAAAGGCAAATTTCCAACAAATTTTTTTTACTAGGAACAATGAAAATAAATAAATAAACCCAAATATAAATTACACTCAATATCATTTTATCGTTAACCATCCTTTAATTATTTGACTTGTCTTTATATCTTTTCAATAAGAATTTCTCATGTTACTATAAAAGAAAGGTCGCGGAAGAAAATGAACGACTTTTATTTCTTTTCTTGATTGAATTAAAGAATATTTTTTTTCTAATGTGCTCCCTCTTGCTCACTTTTCTCTAGCTATATATTTTTCTTTTTATCAATTTTTAATTAGACCAATTTTTTTTATAATGAACTTCTCTCCTTTATTATATTTGAACTCTACTTCTTATTGTGTTTGAACTTCGACCAACTCATTTTATTTATTTAATTTGTATACATAATTAGTTTTCACCGAGAAAAAAATAATATTACATGACATTTTTAGAAGGTGAGTTTTTAATGTTCTAGGTAGCAATTATATTATCTATGTGCATATGCTTTATTATTTATTTTGCTAGCTTTTTTCTTTGATTTCCTTATTTTCAATTTATTCTCAAGATGCGGAACTCATCTTGTGGTCCGGCCGCGTACAATAGACTCTTGTGGTCCGGCCTTTACCCGGACCCGGCGCATAACGGGAGCTTAGTGCACCGGGCTGCCCTTCATTCTCAAGATGCGGAACTCAGTACTTTAGATTTTTTGCTTTAATTGAAAGTCAAGATTTCTTTAATTTTCTTTTTAGGTGGACACTTAGCTTTAATTTAGAAGTCTATTAAATATTACTAGATCTATCGCTAATAAACATTTTAAAACTTTTGAACATTTAGCCACGTTAATAAAAATAAAATTGGGACAAAAATATTCTGAGCTAAAATACCAAAAGAGTCCATCACAGTGGTTGAAGTTCCAAACTTTTATATAAAACTTTAGCACATTTGAAAAATTGATATAAATAAACTTCAAACACAACGTGCTACTGTGTTGAAGTTTCAAATCTGTACATATACAAGTTCAAACATTATATTGGAATTCTTTGATTTTTTTTCTTTTAGTTTTTGTAAACAATAATAATAAATATTATTGCAAAAGCAAATAAAAGTAAAGCAATCATATCCACACCAATAGATCCAGCCTTATACTAAATCATTATTAATCACAATTGATTATTCAACAACATGAGCATACATTTTTTAAAAAAAATAGAAGGGGATAAAATGTTACTAATTGGAGTTTCAACCTCAAAGTTGTTCATTCTCTTGAATATATCAACGGGGCAACTTTCACTGTGTTCCCAAGCTAAAAAAAATTCAGGTTATTGAATTTCAAAAACTTGTACAAGTGAAATTTTAAGACAATGAAGTTCAAGTTTGTATAAGTTCTGATTTTATCTCCAATATAATATGTTTGAAGTTTCACATGTAAAAGTTCGAAATTCCATCATACTTTGCTAAAATTTTACATAAAACATAAAGAGAGTTTATGAATGCATCACAAATATTTCACATATAAAAAATCGAAGCTACATAGTACACACTATATAGGAGTTGAGACAAATAAATCAAGTTTTAGCTCAACAAGAAGTGGGTTCAATTTTTACTATGCCTCATTCTAGTAGGTGTCTGCGCTATTGGGCCAGCTAAGCTTGCTTTCTGATATAGTGTGTGTCAGCTTCCGTTCGGACTCACTCGTCACAAAGCTATCATTTATCTCTACTTCATTACGTTTGTTGAATTTGTTCAAAATACCAGAGCAACGAAGTACTATATTTAGAACAAATTGAATTTATGAAAATGATTAATCTTTAAAATTGAAGTATTATCCTTCAATTGAAAGATTGGTATTTGCAATCAATTGAATTGGAATTTTTAAACTTACTCATATATTCGGTCACAGATTCATGTGATAAGCAATGCTAGAAAAGAATTGTTCAAGAAATTGGTTTCTATAGACTACAATCGTTTGAACTAAACTTTTCTGAACTTGCTAATAGGTCTTCTGTTATTGCTTTCTTGTTTTCAATAACTTAGCTAAATAAACCTTTACCCCGACTTAGGCTAAATGCCTCTGATTTTAGAGTTTGATTTAATAAAACATCACTTAGTTTATGTCAACTCGGATGAAAGTTAATAACTTAATCAATTTTTGAATGCAAACTTTTAGATTAGTTTGCTACATACTGAGCAATTCCTTTCGGTTTTGTGTCATGTAATGACTTAGTATAAGGACATTATTATTATGCTTATGAATAATACGTCTCTTATTCATTTCAGGCATGAATATTGGAACTTCATTTATTTCCAATTTTTAGACAATTCAAGTGTCTTTGAGAATAGGCTAGATTCATTTTGATCTGGTGTCTTAGAAACATTCTTTTGAAACATTACTTATTTTTACTTCAGATGCTTTTATGATAACAGTCCACAGCTAAGGACTTAACAACTTTGTTAGCTCGTAAGCATGTTGATTTTCTCAATTGTCAGGAGACAATCATATGCAAATAACTTTCGAGGCAAATTTCGGATAAAGTGCAATTTCATTCAAATTTGCTTTGGTCAAACAACTGTGCAAGATTCATTCGATATTTTTGTCTTTACATGATTTGTCATAACATTAACACTATTTGGGCAAGATTTATTCGATCTTTTAACCCTTACAAATGTTCATAACCCTAAAAACTTTAAAAAGCTTCGAATTTCTTTCTTCATAGCTTTGATTCTTCGTATTTATTCCTTCTAAACTTCAAAACCGAGGATATGGCAGTCCCCTAGTATTTTTATTTGAAACATGAAAATTCAAACACTATTTTCTCTTCACTACCGGACAATCCCCAGTCCCTAGTGTCTTTATCCAAACTTAAACTATTTAGTAACAAGCTTTACATTGTTTCCTCATTAAAAACCTTGTTGGAAAAACCCTTTTTGGGATAAAAATTTTGCTAAGAGAAAAAGAGTGCAACACGTGTTTTCAAACCTAACGCTAACTCTCGAGTCCTTGCATGATGACTCTGACTTTTTTCCTGTAAGAGTTAGACATATTGAAATAAATAAAGTTCAAATAAGTAACCAAACACATAACTTAGCAGTAATATCACTTCAAGTGTGCAATATTTCAATTGTTTGGCAACTTTTGGCCATCTTTGGCTTCCAACTGGTACGAGCCTTTACCGATTATTCCTGAAAATTTGTAGGGACCTTCTCTGTTTGGGCAAATTTCCCTTTACTAAGATTTTTGGTGTTGAGGGTTACCTTCCGTAGAACCAAGTTCCCTACTTGAAAGTGCCTAAGATTAGCCCTCCGATTGTAGTATCGTCCCATTCTTTGATTTTGAGCCACTAAACGTAGCAATGATAACTCATGGTATTCATCCGTTAAGTGAAGCTTGACTGCCATAACTTCATTGTTTGACTCTTCGGTTGTAAGACTGAACCTTAAGCTCAACTTGCCTACTTCCACCGAAATTATTACTTCTGCACCGTAAACCAAAGAAAATGGAGTTTCCCAGTGCTCGATTTCGGCGTTGATCTGTATGCCCACAATACCTCCGAAAACATTTCTCTCCACTTGCCTTTCGATTCTTTTAATCTTTTCCTCATATTCTAAATGATTTTTTGTTGATTGACTCCACTTGCTTGTTTTCACTCGGGTGATACGGAGTCGACACTATATTCTTGATCTTCGATCCTTCAAGAAAATCATTCATCTTTTTCCCAATAAACGGAAGACCATTATCGCAAGTGATTTCCGTTGGTACGCCGAACCGACAAATGATGTGGTCCCAAATGAAATCGATGACTTGCTTTTCTTTAACCTTCTTCAAGGCCTTTGCTTCAACCCACTTATAAAGGTAATCAATCATAAATAAAATAAAATGTACCTTTCTGGATGCTCATAGGAGTGGCCCCATAATATCCATCCTCCACTTCATGAATGACCATGGTGACAAAATTGGATAGATTAATTCTGTCAGTTGGTGAATCATTGGTGAGTGCCTTTGGCATTCATCACACATCCAAACAAAGTTCTTAGTATCTTTTTTCACATGAGACCAATAGTATCCGACCTTGATCAGTTTTTGGACCAGTAACTATGCCCCTGAGTGATTGCCACAAGTCCCCTCGTAAACCTCGCGCATCACATAATCAGTTTCCTCGGGTCCTCAGCATCTCGCTAAAGGACCCTAAAATGACATTCGGTACGACTGACCATCAACCAAGAAAAACCTAGCTGCCTTTGTTCGAAGAGCCCTTGACTCATTCAGATCCGTAGCAGCTTTCCATCTCGAATGTAATCAATGTATTTGTTGCGTCAGTTCCAAGTCAAGCTTATTATACTTACTTTGGCATGGCCACCATCAATTGCAGAGTTTAGTAATTGCACAACTATTTTGAAATTAAACTCCTCATCTTCCACAGATGACCCTAAATTTGCAAAAGCATCCGCCTCATTGTTTTGTTCTCAAGAAAGATGTACCGTGGTCCATTATTTGAACCGGTGCAATACTACTTGAATTGTTTCTAAGTATATCTGCATTCTTTCTTCTTTCACTTTGAACACTCCATTCACTTGATTAACAACCAGAAGCGAGTCGCATTTTGCCTCAATGACCTCTGCTCCCATACTCCTTGCCAATTCTAAACCTGCATTCATAGCTTCATACTCGTCTTCATTGTTAGTCAATTTCATAGTTCTTATTGACTACATAATAACATCACTCGCATGTGTCTTAAGCACTACCCCGAGTCCGGACCCTTTCACATTCGAAACTCCATCCATGTATAAGGTCCAGACCCCGGCGTTGCTTTTGAGGTTAATATAAGCTCTCATTCCACCTCAGGAATCATTTCGGGTGTAAAATCTGCTACGAAGTCTGCAAAAATCTGAGACTTTATAGCTGTTCTTGGCTTATATTGTATGTCATATCCGCTAATTTCTACTACCCATTTGGCCAACCTACCGGACAGTTCCGGTTTATGCATTACATTCTTTAACGGGTAAGTTGTTACCACATATATATGGTGACACTGAAAATATTGCCCCAATTTTCTAGCAGCCGTTATTAATGCGAATTCCAATTTTTCCAAATGAGGATACCTATTTTCCTCACTAGCTAGTGTTCTACTCACGTGGTAAATAGGAAATTACATATCTTTCTCTTCCCGAACCAAAACTGCACTTACAGCTACCTCAGACACAGATAGGTACAGAAACAACTGCTCATCTGCCTTTGGTTATACAGTAATGGCAGACTAGACAAGTACTTTTTCAAATCCTTCAAAGCTTTCTGACACTTCAGTGTCCATTCGAAGTCATTCTTCTTTTTCAACGAAGAGAAGAACCGATGACTTTTCTAAGAGGACTGAGAGATAAACCTACTTAGAGCGGCTATCCTTCCGGTAAGTCTTTGTACCGCCTTCATATCTTCAAGTACCTCCAAAATCTCCTCAATAGGTTTGATCTTATCCGGATTGATCTCTATTCGTCAGTTGAAACCAAAAAACTCAAGAACTTTTCCCGAGCCAACTCCAAAAGCACTTTTCAGGATTTAACTTTATGTTGTACTTATGGAGTATGTCAAATGTTTCATGTTTCAATATAAACCTCCATTGTTCTATCTATTTAGTCCTCGAACATGCGATTAACTAGGCGTTGATATGTTACTCTAGTGTTTTTTAAACCAAATGACATTACATTATAGCAATAGGTCCCGTATCTAGTTATAAATAAGTTTTCTCTTGATCCTCCGGGATCATCCAAATTTTGTTGTACCCGGAAGGTCCAAACAAGGAAAGCAAATATTTTGGGCATGTTTTATTCGAATCTTTAAAATCTATGCACATTCTCAACTTATTTCCTTTTTTAGGTACGACCACGATATTTGCTAGCCAATCCGGATACTCTACCTCTCGGATGGAACCTAAATTTAAGAGCTTTATTACCTCTTCCTTGGCGAACTTATGTTTGAAGTCGGCCATATGGCTCATCTTTTGCTTTACCAGGGGAAGCTTAAGTCAAAACTCAGTTTGTGAGTTGTAATTTCTGGTGGAATACATGTCAATGTCTAAGTGGGACAAGGTATATCAATCGACGTTAGCTTTAAAAAATTCAATTAATTTAAGCCTGAGCTCCGAGGATAACCCGGTGCTCAGGTATACATTTCTATTCTGTAGATGCACGAATAAGATGACTTGCTCCAGTTCCTTTATAGTTGACTTCGTGACATCTGAATCATCTAGCAGCACAAATGACCTCAAAACACGAAAGTAGTCTTCTTCTTTCTCGTAATTTGTCTTTTCTTCCTCTTCTTTATTCTAACTCAATGTGTATGAACCCTATGATTTATATTTTACTTATTTACTTGTATTCGCATTCTTTACCTCTTTTGGTATTTGTATCGATTCCTCAACTGCAAACATCTCTCTTGCTGCTGGTTGCTCTTATTGAATTATCTTAATTCCATCTGGGGTTGGGAACTTTAACATCATGTGCAATGTTGAAGGTATGACCCTCATGATGTGTATCCAAGGCCCGTCGAATAGTGCATTGTACCTCATTTTTCCTTCAATGATATAGAACTTTGTTTGCCGAATTATCCCAGCTACATTGACTAGAAAAGAGATTTCCCCCTTCGTAGTCTCGCTTGCCATGTTGAAACCGTTTAGAATTCAGGCTGCCATTACAATTTGATCTAACAACCCCTTTTGCTCCACCACCTTCCACCGGATGATGTTGATCGAGCTACCTAGATCAATTAAAATTCGCTTAATCTGAAATTTATTAATAAAGACAGAAATTACCAACACATTATTGTGAGGTTAAATGATGCCATCCGCGTCTTCATCATTGAAAGATATCATTTCTTATGATACGTAACCCCTGGACCTCTTCTCTTGAGTTATTGAAACTTTTGTCTTTATTGCGGTCATGACAAATCCCTTCGGAACATTCATCCCTCCGATAATCATGTTTATGACATACTGGATTTCGACCGGATCTACTTTCTTGTTTACTTCTCTATTTCTATAATTTCCTTTTGCTCGATCACTTTGAAACTCCCACAGATGGCCATTTTTCAACAATCGAGCCACTTCATCCCTCAATTGGCGACAATCCTCTGTTAGATGACTATGAGTTCCATGGTAATCACAAATCAAACTCGGATCTCTCTGAGTTGGGTCTGTCCAGAGTGGTCTTGGCCATCTGGTCTCTTTAATATGTCTAATGGCCGAAACAAGCATGGCCGCATCAACATTGAAATTATATTCGGAAAGCCTCAGGCTTTCCATACTGTTAGAGGAAGATCCATCGATATCATTTTTGAATTGCAGACCCCTACTGGTAAACCCTCGATTACTACGCATGTCTTTTCTATCCGATGGGAAATTGAGATTATTGTGACCCCTATATGATCTGAAGTTCGACCTCTCCGATTGCATGTAAGGTTGATACCTATCTTTTGAAGATTTCAGCTCTGACTCAAATGCCTTATTTGATTTATCAAAATTTTTGTTCCGTCCTGCTGATCCCGGTGGGAGTTTGAGTTGATCATCCTCTACCCGAATTTTGGACTCATACCTATTATGTACGTCTGCCCATGTTACCGCCAAGAATTTCAACAAGTTCTTCTTTAATTTAAATGAGGCACTGGAGCTACTAGGATTCAACCCCTTTGTGAAAGCTCCAGCTGCCCATTCATCAGATACTGGAGGAAGAAACATCCGTTCCTTTTGAAACCTTGTCACGAACTCACGCAGTAATTCTTTATCATTCTGTGCAATTTTGAATATATTCGCTTTCCTTGTTTGGACCTTCCGAGCTCCGGCGTGTGCCTTTATAAAAGCATCTACAAGTATTTCAAACAAGTTAATAGAATGTTCAGGCAACATAAAATACCAGGTCATTGCTCCCTTGGATAAGGTTTCGCCAAATTTCTTTAGTAACACTGTTTTGATCTCATCCGGATGCATGTCATTTCCCTTCACTGCACGAGTGTAAGACGTCATGTGTTCTTGTGGATCCGTTGTTCCATTGTACTTCAGGAGATCGGGCATCTTAAACCTCTTCAGTATCAATTTTGGTACTGCACTTGGTGGGAATGGCAACTAGATGTATCTTTTCGAGTCCGGTCCCTTCAAGATTGGAGGCGCTCCAGGAATCTGATCTACCTATGTATCAACCTTCTTTCCATCAATATCCACCCGCTTAGCTTATAGCCTCATGTTGTTCCTTCAACATGTTAAAGATTCGAACCAAATTTATCTCTCTATCCTCATCATCGTCCGGTGTTTTCTGACGTGATCTCCTAGACCCATGAGGTGAGATCACATGGTTGTTTCCATTCATTGGATCAACGGGTGGAACGCCATTGATTGGATCAACGAGTGGAACACCGTTGTTGTTATTGATGTTGTTAGCACGATTGTCACTGTTGTTGTCATCATCGTGGTTGCTAACCTCAACTTGAATGTCACTAGTCATTCTGTAGCTCTTAATTTTGACCTGAAATCACAAAATTTTGAAAGAAACTAGTGAAATTTGAGTTTGAACAAACCACCACTATTATCCCATGGTGGGTGCCAAACTTTTACCCCAAAAAAGGTACAGTTGAATTTGTAAGTGATTTTAAGGATATGTGGATCTATTTGAAGTAAAGAATGATAAGAAATTAACAGTAAGTAAGTAAATGAAAATAATAGGAAAGAAATATAGCTTGTCACATCGTAACCGAGGTGTAGTCCTTTAACAAGATTGGTTCGAGCCTTAGCTTAACTGCTTCGATTTCGATCTAACAGAGAGAATTTGATGATTAAGATTGCAATGAACAAAGCGCACAAGTGTAAAGTGAGAAATGGAATGCCCTTCTAACATGAAGGTTGGACTCCTTTTATAGCTATCATTACAAGGCATTTATGCCCGAAAATCATTCCCTCATTAAATGCAATTAAATGATAAAAACGATCGCTTAATGAACAAAGAGTAATGGCTGGCGTCATATCCAGAACGGGCATGCGATGAGTTCCCTCGATCCTTCATCCGGTGTCACCTGGTTCAGTCGCTATCCGGTCCTGCTTTGAAACCCGGACTCACCCCCGGTTCAACTCGCATCCGGTGCTGAACATCGTTGCCTCCTTCGATTTCCATATTTAAACCATGCCACGTGTCGTATCGGTTTTCACCGTATACAAAGACATAGATATTTGCTCGTCCAACCAACTCAACTTTTTATAATAAGTACTCCATCCATTTCAAAATGTTGTCTTACTTTCTTTTTTAGTTTGTTTCAAAATGAATGTCTCTTTCTTTTTATGACAACTCTTTAATTTTAACTTTTCATATGGCATGTCTAAGACCACAAAATTTAAAGGCATCTTGATACATTCTACATATCATTAATTTAAAACCACAAATTTTAAAATCATTCTCTACTTTTTAAAATTTTATGTCAAATTAAAATCAAATACACGTTTTGAAATAGAGTAATTTCTTAAAAATATATATGTATGACTTTTCATTACGCATAATCTAACTTAAAGTTTGTGTCAAGTGATGCAAGTTCACGTGAAGTGAGTGAAATGCGGTGCTTAAAATAAAACCCAAGTAAGAAACGTGGTAGCAAGTTACATTAACTTCGGTCAAAGTAGCGAAGAAGTGGCGGAATCTGAGTGCACCTTGTAAGGCCGCACTCTTTTACGTGTCCAATTATTACCAATTAAAGCCCCATCGACATCTGAATTTTGATCTGGACTAGACAAAAAAAAAATTACTCCGTACTCGACAGACTGTACACATTAATTATCGTCAATTTCTGTGGTTTTGAATCATTTGATCACTATTTCTAGTTCGAGGTGAAAGAAAAATGGGGAGGATGGATTATTTGGCTATGAAAACTGATGAAGATACTAACAAATTGATTAATGAAGATTTCAATGAGCTCAAATTAGCTGTTAATAAGCTATTTGACCATGCCACCAAACTTGGTGGTCTTGGATTTGGTACTTCTTTCCTCAAATGGTTTGCCTCATTTGCTGCCACATAATGTCTAAACTCCCTTTTTCCTTCTCTTTTCCTTTTGCTTTAACAATTAGTTGCACTATTATCTCTTTATTTTTCAGATTCACTATTTACCAAGAGTTGACCTTGTTGGAAAGGCTTTTATTTACTTTTCTTTATGTCTATTACAATGTGTAAACTGGTGGTCTTGGAAAGGCTTTTATTTACTTTTATTCAAAATAGTAAATCAGAGTATACGAAATAAAATGGAAATTCTTACACGAGAAGATACATAAACGTCAATTAAATATCTGTGCCCACAAAATTCTTTAAGGAATTAAATCCCCTCATTGTTGCCCAAGAATAAAATGGCATAAACAATTCTGTAATAGAAGCACTTCAAATTACATAACTTCGGCAAACTCAAAGAACGGAGAAAATCACACTTGACACTTCCTTTTATTTTTGAAAATAATGAGGAAGAAGAGGGGATGAAGAATTCGAATTTGATGTATAAAATCCAGAGGCAAGGCTTCTGAATTTATAGCCAACGAACAGGTGAACCTGGTGTCTTTTCTGGAAAATGGTGGTGCCTTTATGATAAAAGGCATGTGCCTTTTCAGAAAAAGGCGCGGAAAATAAACCTCCATTTTCTATTCACACCAAAAACCCGACAATAGCTTGATATCGTCTCCTTTGATTTTGAGGTTTCAATTTCAAAGAGTGAAAACCTGGGGAAAATCATACTGTCTTTATCATAAGATAATCGTTCTCTTCCTTTATTTCATTTTCTGAAGAATACAAGAAATATTCTTTAACTAATTTGGTTGCTCATCGGATAATATTTACAGAGCACACCACAGGATGTGTGGGTTAAGAATAGCCGTCTAGTCGAATCGCTTACAAACAAAAGCATGGTAGTTAAGTGGGGAGGGACAAGTGAACAAATAACCGTATTTAGTACTCCTATTTAAAGAATAACCAAAGTTTATAAAGTCTATCAACCTTAGAATCAACTTCACGTTGGAAATTTGTCTTTGGTGGGGGGTTGCGTCCACTCATATTTAATGACTTAAACACTAGGGTTCCGCACGTTGGAGGCTTTGTCTCTTCACACGTGCATAATCTACTAAGTGAATAGATGACCCGTCAAATTTCGTTAAGAAATGAAAGAGATATTGGTCCACGAATTAAGGTATTTGATGCATGAAATTATGGTGTGGAACAATCTCCCACATCGATGGGAAAATGAAGAATTGTTCTTTTTATAAGCCTAAAAAATGGATAAGGGTTTGGGACCCCAGGGTAACCCATGTGTTTGAAGGAGGGAGGACCTAGGTGTGCTTGGGTTAAAGGCTAGGGCAACACGCGCGCCACCACCACCCGCCAGGTCTCGGGTCAGGTCTCGGGCTGTGGGCTTCTTGTGATATTAACTTTTGGACCCAAACTATTTAGTATTTACAGTTTGGTCCCTGGAGTTTCAGGAATGCTCTAGCAACGGGAAAGCCAACAGTTTTGATGACATTAATCATCTGAAATGTTTTGCACTTATTACAAAACGTTTCTAGCCATGACTATACCTCTTAAACAACCTCTTAACACCTCTCCTCCTCCTAAACACTATAAAGAGAAAACCTTACTCTAATTTTGAGGGTAGAGAAAAGAAAGAGAAGACACAAGTCTTGAACAAGAACAATCCAAAAAGAGTTCTTCTTTTCCATTCTTCAGCAGTCGTTTCATGTTTGTTTTCTTCGTCAGAATCAACCTATTTGCTTTGTAGTGTTGATTAGTTGTTGTTTTATCTTGGGAGACTATTGGTCGCTAACGTAAAAGCATATATACAGGGCAATCTTGTCTTAAAGATAGAGTGCCATCACTCGACTCAGCACAGTTGTAACAATCCAGATTTAATGTTTCTTGGTTTCAGGTTATCAAGATTCAAGACTCAAGAAGCTTGTGGCAATTATAATCTTGGCTGTTTGTTTATCCTTTCGAACACTTGTAATATTTATTTACTTCATGTACTACTTTATAACCAACAATTTTAAGACAAGATTGCATTAGTGCTCGAAAGATGTCGATCAACAATTGTGTGACCAAATCTGGTTATGGTTGTGGTTTTCTGGTTGAAGACAATTCCATTGACAGTCCTGTTGACAGTAACTTTATTTGTGTCAACAAACTAGACTATGGTTCTAATGCTGAGGTTCAAAGTGCTTATGATGGTCATGCTGTTAACGGTCAAGGTGTTGATGGTGTCACCGCTCCCGAGAGTGGTGGAAGCAAGCGCCCATGAGAGGTAAAGGATTTCAACTGGGACAAGAGGAGAAGGCTGAAGATGTTGTTCTATCTTGTAGCAGAAGGCCTATATTTGTCCCAGACAAAGGATCCGAATTATGGTAAGGAGGAAATTGACACTCAGTCCAACAAAGTGACTGACGTGGGCTAGAATCCGAAATTGGGCTAAGTTAACTTCCTTCCCTGTTAATAATGAGATTAAATGATATATAATTAAAGTGTGTAAAGCTAGTCTAGGAATATGAAAATGTTTTCATTAAATACTTATATTCTCTATACTCTAAAATCAGAAATTAAATCTCTCTTTCCCGGTTAAAGATTGATACTGGAAAACAAAACTTAAAAAATCCGTTCTTCTGGGTGTAATTATTAAAAGTGTATAAAGTATGTTCACACATAAGAAGGAGAGATATCCACTAGCTGTGTGAAAACTGTTACCACTCTTAAGAAAGCTCCAGGAATTATCTGGGCACCAATCTCAAGGGAAGAAGACTAAAAGATAATGACTTATTTTAAGACGTTGAACCTGTCACACTATCTGACAGAAGATCCTTCATTTAATAGGATGGTATTGGACACTCAGTCGTACAAAGCTTACGGGCGACTGGAGTGGGCCAGAGTTTCCAGGTCTTAAATGATATGAAGGCCAAAAGAAAGGCAGAAAAGAAATTGGACACTTAGTTTGCAAAAGCAACTGGAGTGGGCCAGAGTATCCAGATCACATATGATCCGGTTACGCCCTAACCACGGGTAAAATGTTGTTCATGTGAAGCAACGCCACCTCTAAAGTAGAAGGGGTTGGAAAGGTTGTCCTTAAAAAGGACTTCAGGGAATGGGATCACTCTAAAAGGAGGTGATACATGTCCCAAACTTGGTTTCAGGGACGCTGTTGGTCAAGTTGGTTTGAGACTAGTTCAACAGGTTTGTAATAACTAAGATATGGTACAGTATGTCTGTAGCCAAATGAATGATATATTTGTAATCCATGCATCTATGCCATCATAGATTAAGACATGTTAAATAGAAAGTCATTCAAAAGCTAACTAAGTCGAGATTGTTTCCATTTGTCGACATAAACTCTCAAAATGAATGTGAGGTGGACGAAGAGGCAAAATCACATTTCCATTCCGTCAAAGGAATAGCGAAAGAAGCACTGCTCATCTAGAACTTAGTCACACCTACGTGGGTGATTTGAAGTTTGTACAAAATAGAGGGGGAGACAAGTACTTTGTGACCTTCATTGGCAATGGTACAACGTATTGCATCCTTTGTTTGTTGAAAAGCAAAGATGAAGCTGTTGAAGTGGATAAGCGCTACAAAGCAGAAGTTGAAAATCAACTAACCTACGGATTGAGGAATTTGTAGTGATAGAGGAGGAGAATGTGAATCATCGTTCATCAAACGACTGCACCTTACTCACCTCAGTCTAATGGTGTTAACTAAGCGCAAAGCCGTACGTAGTTGCAGCATATGTATATTTACATGTATATTGCTGCTACTGTTACCAAAGAGGAAAACAATGTTGCTCCTTCTAAAAGAAGTAGGTGTTGTACACATACAAAATTTTAATAAAGAAGTTGGGAGTACATTTCTCCTTATGAATTGTTTTCAGCCAAAAGAGGGGTCTTCATTACTGTATATATCTAACTAAAGAAAGCTATAAGGTCCACTACATACAATATTCCTATACTAATTACTTCTCCCAAAAATTACCACCATGTGCATACTAATGCATAGTCACTTAAATGTCTTCCTCCATCATGACACGTGGAGGTGTTGTGACTTGTCATTATCCCTTTACCTTTTTTTTCTCAATGCATTTCAATATTTGACCCTACTTTATACGTGGAAGCAACATTTACATTCCTAACTCTTTTAATTTGGACACCTATGCACATAAGTAAATAGTCATCAATCATGATGCCTTCATGTGCCACATGGATGCCACCCCCTACACTATTAATTATATCATCATTATCCACTAATTAATTCTTGTCTTCCACTATAATCCTTCACTTAACTAATTATACACATAATTAATTCTTGTTCTCCTATCCCTTGAATCTTAAATCATTTTAACACACGTCATATATTCATTATCATTGTCAGGTGATATAGCACTAGTACATATCATCTTTATGTACACACAAAATAGTATTTCTAGTCATAGTTGTCACACTTTTTAAATCCTAAGTTATTTCGGGACCGCATCTTTTTATATACTAAGATCTTTATTTGCATACATGAATATGATATAAATACTCCAAAGCTCGGGTCTACTTACATACATTTAGTTGTTCAAACCATCGCCTAAAAGTACGGGGTGTTACATCCTTTCCCCCTTAGAAACATTCATCCTCGAATGTTGGGTGACGTATCTAATCCATGTCACGTAGCAAAAAAATACAACCACCTCTTCACGGGGCCATATAATATAACATACATCATTACGGGGCCTCGTCTAGATTGCCGGCTGTCTTTGTCTCCATTGCGATTTACACAAAATATTATTATAGCTTCTCCCCTACAGAGTTAAACAACACATCTAACCTACCCCCAACCAATTACTCATCATAAGGTGAGTCAGGGGCTTCTGAATACAAGGTCACAACGGTTTGAATCACATATTAACCATCCATCAGTGAAATCTCATAACTTATTAGCTTGCTAGAACAGTGTTGTGGTCATGCTACTTCTACTATGGTCTCTTCTTTACAATTTTGGCCCATTGCTACTAGAATATCATTCGTTCGCTTATAACAATGAATAAGTTGGTTAAGGATATTTGTGTTTCATCTCCTCTTCCACCTCCCTTGTCATCTCTGCTACATTCGTATTCTGCTATAGAACTTTCACGGAGGCTACTTCTTTAGTCCTCAACTTGTAGATTTGACGATCTAAGATAGTAATAGGAACCTTTAAGTCCTGCCGCCGCACATTTGAATACGACTTCTGACGACTCTGAGCGGTTAACAACCATTATTGGACAAGCTTCACCTTCTCTATGGATTGGTGTACTAGGCCAGACCCAAATAATTTTGATTCGCCTACTTCGAACCATCCGATATGAGATCTATATTTTCGTCCATACAAAGCTTCATATGGAGTCATTTTAATACTAGCATGATAATTGTTATTGTACGCAAATTCAATGAGGGATAAATGATCATTCCAACTTCCCCTTAAAGTCCAATACACAAACTCGTAGCATGTCTTCGAGCATTTGAATCGTACGCTCGGCCTACCCGTATGTCTAAGGGTGGAAAGTTGTGTTAAGATTAACTTGAGTGCCCAAACCTTTTTGAAATGATTTCCAGAATTTAGCTGTAAACTATGCATCTCAGTTAGATATAATAGAACTAGGCATACCATGAAGGCGAACAATCTCCTTAACATATAACTTTATGTAGTCCTCGGATGTGTAGGTAGTTTTGACCACAATGAATTGAGCTACTTTGGTCAGTCTATCAACAATCACCCAAATAGAATCAAACTTATGATAAGAGCGAGGTAAACCCGTAATGAAATCCATATTAATCATTTCCCATTTTCAAATCGGGACCTCAATGTTTTGATTCACTCCGTCGGGTTTTTGGTGCTCTATTTTTACTTACTGAAAATTAAGGCACTGAGCTACAAACTCCGCAATGTTCCTCTTCATGTCATTCCACCAATACATACCTTTGACATCATGATACATCTTAGTAGATCTAGGGTGAATGAAATATTGTGAGCAATGGACCTCCGTCGTAATCTTGTCTCGTAATCCTGCTACATTGGGAATACACAAATGGACCTTCCACCTATGGGTCCCTCCCCTATTATGCTCAAAAGTTGTGATTCTATTTTGTTAGATATCCTCCCAGATCTTCCCTAAAAATGGGATCTTCATCATAACGTTCTTTTTCTTCTAGTATGAGGGATGACCCTGCTGTATTCTGAGGCATAGGGCTATTGCTATATGAATCCTCCAATCGGACTCCCACTTAACTAATTGATGCGTTCCCTCAGGTCAACTTCTCTCCTTATTCCTCACATTAGTCAAGTCGTTTGTGGATGAATGATTCTATTGTCAACTCAACTTTGTTTACTAACTGGTGTGCTGAAAACTCTTATATTTGTAGTATCTCAATCATGAACACTTTATGGACAATGTCATCAAATCTGAAGTGCACGTATCATTGCAGTTAACTCTCATTCATGGTCTGAAAGAAATCTTTTTTTTTCGTACTTTCTCACTACTCGTAATTATAAACAACTTCCTTTCTTTACTTCTTTTGACACTTATTCACTCATTTTATTACTTGTCGTACTATTCTTAGTTCTAAAATATTCGGATATACATACGTAATCTCAAACATTGCTCCTGATTTCAATCCTTGGCATTACAACCCCTTAAAGAATGAGTTGTTAACTTATTCTCTTATTCTATACGTGGAAGATTCTGGAGAATTTGCATAACATGACATTGGCCTACTATATCCAAGCCTGGTCACTATACTTAGATTCAAATTCCTTCACTCGCCTCATTGCTAAAATTTTCTGTAAATATCGCTTTGGGAGAAAATTTTCTTGATCTCGTTAAGCTGTAAACCCACTACTTTATCTATCTCGTAGAACCTTTGGTTAGTTCAAAATGCTCATAGACATCTGTATTTGCCTGACATTTTATATTCATTATAATATCATTATCTCTTGACATATATATTTAATGTCTATCCTGTATCCATAGACGTCATTGGCCCCTTTTCACCTGTTTAGGTGCTGATCTCGAGCTTTACTCACTGTTACTTCCGTTTACATACTTTCTGAGATGTATGACTGCATATGTTGTGGAACCGATGCTTCGTATATTTAGATCCAATTCATAGTGTTACAAGATCCCATGACTTGTCAAGATTTCTTGTCTTATCATTATTAGATCTCTCATCGACTGAGTGCTCACTCGTCTTACCTTTATATTTCCATTTCAAGTTGCCTTGGGGGGTCTCTTATCTCAACGTATTTCTCATACTATCTTCCTAAACATTAGAGGTTCGTCACCTTTGGCTGAAGAGTTCTTTTTGTCCCTCATCTACCATTGGTCCTTACGCTATTCTGGAGTAATCATACCTTTGTGAAACCTGGATAACTATAATCCCATTCACCTTTATCATTCTTGTTGTAATCCTTCCTTCTACTCGTCATTAAACGAAAAATATTTCTGCCTTGATACTTGATCATACCATTCCACTCATACTTATTAACTGTTTTCATATTTGTTATAACCATTCTTTGATTGTTCCATAGTTCTCGTCCTCAATTGCCCCCAACAAGCTATTATTATCCAGAGGTTATTTAGAATTGTAACATACTGCACAATGAAGTCGAATACCTTACCAGTCCAATACTTATAGCATACCCAAGCCTACTAACATTGATACATGTAATCCTCAATAATATGTGGTATGACCCTTTACGCACGGATGAGAGGCTTATGTCCCCTTCCACTACCGTGGATAACTCGATCCTTATATATGGTTTGGGCTCACTATTCTGGGTACGCCACTTTACATGATCTTCTTAAATTTACGGATGGTCACTCTTCAGAAGATTCGATTGTGGCTATCCATTCTCGTTAATGATATCCTTTGACAATTCCCAATCTATTCTAGGTAAGACATTACAATTTAGGCTGCACGTCATAACATATTCCCTCATTCTAATCAACACGAGTCACTGTAAAACGTGTAGATTTTCATAACCTACTAAACCTTCCAATTATGTCTTCTGCATTTCATCTGTACAACTCATAATCATCTTATCATTACCTTTGCGCATAAACTTAGAACACTTCGGAACGTTGTGGCCATTGCTGCCACACTAAACCAACCTCTGTACCTTTGCAACATAATCCGACATGCGCTCGACCACACTGACTACAAGATGGTCGGGGCGGTCTCACTCGACCTTTACAACTTTGACCCTAAGATATTGGAATCTTTGAACCCTTTAAATATAAGCGATCCCTCACTAATAAACTCCCTGGGTTATGAGCTCCATGACCCCTCAAGGGGCCTATCTCTATCAGATGCTCTAGGATAAAGTCGTGCCTGGGAGGCAACCAATTGATTCAATACCTACACCGCTCTCCTTACATCTTTATCAGACGGAGCCGGTGGTAGGACTGATGGTACGAGAGCTTCTCTTAACTACCCCGGTACTATTAGATTTGTCGATACTTGGGAAAACAAATTACTCATACCCTCTGACGGATTTGTTTCAATAGATAGCACACTGCTCGCATTTACACTAAATCTAACCTCAATCTCCCTGCTAATCATAGCCCTATTGGAGAAAGCATTGTTGTAATCATAAACACGATAAGGTTTACAAAGAGAATTCTTACAATTCAGCTCTATAGCACGATTCTAGATCAAGAAAGACGGTAACCATTATCCTAGATGCCCTGTAGTCCCCTGTCTATAATTGTGGTGCACAACACACCCATAAACAAAACTCTACTAGACACAGATTGTAGGCTCCCTAGGACAGACCTGCTCTAATACCATGTTTGTCACAACTCAAACCAGAGGGTCATGACGGGCACCCGGGTCACAACTCTTTTAATTTGGACACCTATGTACATAAGTAAATAGTCATCAATCATGATGCCTTCATGTGCCACATGGATGCCACCCCCTACACCATTAATTATATAATCATTATCCACTAATTAATTCTTGTCTTCCACTATAATCTCCCACTTAGCTAATTATTCAAATAATTAATTCTTGTTCTCCTACTCCTTAAATCTCAAATTATTTTTAACAGACGTCATATATTCATTATCATGGTCAGGTGATATAACACTAGTCCATAGCTTCTTTATGTACATACAAAATAGTATTTCTAGTCATCGTTGTCACACTTTTTAAATCCTAAGCTATTTCGGGACCACATCTTTTTATATACTAAGGTATTTATTTGCATACGTGAATATGACACAAATCCTTCAAAGCTCGAGTCTACTTACGTACGTCTAGCTGTTCAAATTATCGCCCGAAAATACGGATTGTTATAGAGGTGATAGTTATGGTATTTGATTGCATAACAGGTTGACATGATCCAATGTACAAAGAAAACCTTGCCAACTTCTAAAGGATGTTAGAGTCGCTATAACTCAAGTAATGATGTCCCAACATTCAAGGACAAATGTCCCTAAGGGGGAAATGATGTTACACTCCATAATTTCATATATCGAGTATACCTTAAGTTAGGGAGTCAAATAAGGAAGAAGGATCCCCTCTGTGAAGATTTAGGGAGGCTCGGGTTGAAGCCCATAGAAGTCGTGAGAGTTAAGAGTTGTCAAGCCCTTCGTGCTTGCAATATTTACATGGTGTAGGTCGTGTCGAACCGATGTGATATGGGAAGATTTATGATGGTCATAAAAGGTTAAGGAAGGCCTTGTTCCAAAATTAGAAGTATAGCTAAGAAACACCGAGTTACACCCGTCGTTTGGTGCACGTTTAAGAGTATGGCTAATTGAATTGAGCTCCGATGACCCGAGCACCTTTTCGAGGGTCATTATGACATGAATGGATGTTAAGAAATTCTATGGATGGTTATAAATCATTGGGATCAAAGAAATCACATTTTGATGAAGTATGACGAAGATCAGCCGATACGCTAGAGCGTTTTGCATCGCGGATGGAATCCGCCTTGCAGAAGAGGGTGCATATGAGCCAAGGGATCAAGTCCAGTGCACTTCCCTGATATGCCCTTGGATATGCAGCCGCATATGGAATGTGCGACAACATATCAAGGCGGTGGCCGACTACCTTGGTTTATTTGAGCGGTTGCTTGCCTTTTTTACCCTCATTTCGACCCAAACCTCCCCCTAACACCTCAAAGCCCTCCATAGACATTCTCCAAGGTTCCAAGAGGGATTACCAAGTCAACACATCAAATTATAACACCTAAAGCTTGCCTTGATGAAAGATCACACCTATATGGCAAGGTAAATTGATCAAGGATGGATAAGAGCAAGGACGAGCTTGGATTTCGAGTTGTTAATTTTATTGAGGTATGATTCTTGTTGTTCTTAAGTTGTCCTAGTGTAAAGTGATCTTATGATAGCTATTGTATTGATTGTTGGATGGTTGTGATAACATTGGTGAGGTAACTATGGTTAGATTTCATGGAAGATCATTGTTGTAGTCTTCATAGTGTTATGAATATTGTAAGGATGGTAAGAATGGCTTAAGTGTCTATGGATTGAGATAGAATAAAGTATGCACGCTAAGAGTTCGACAGAATGTCAAAATAATAAGTCTTTGAAAGTCTTAAATGGATTTTGACATAGATTGTCCTATTTGCTTAGGTTGACAATATTGACTAATTCACATTTGCATCTTTTGAAATCCTTTCAAAGTCTTGAAAATGATATAACTCATTTAGAATGACAAAGTTTGATTTTGAAAAGTATGAAATGATTTTCCTTTCATTTTAATTTTGCATGCTATATATCTCAAATCAAACCATATTCTAACTTGTCCAAAACCCATAAAAAAACTCAAGTCCAAGATAGTTTTTGAAGTAAAAAATTATACGATTTGAGCTTAGCCCGTAATTCAATTTCAAATTCATTAATTCTAGCCCAAACTTAAGGAAAATCGGTAGCCCCTTTTAATCTTAGTCACTCAGGCCATTCGGGTCCTTTTTAATGTCAAATAACTCTTTATAGCCCAATTCAATTTATGATCACGACCTAACACGTTTTAAAATCCAAATTAGTCTCAACTTTGATTTTCTGAAAGTCAGTTATTTGCCTCTAAAATTGATGCCCAGAACAGTTTTTTTATCTGATTTTCAGATTTAAAACAAGTTTGAAATTCACTTCTTGGCGATCTAAGCTAAACGATCTATGCATCGTTTTCCTATCCTATATCCGTAACCATAAGTAAAAGGTTCCAATAATGAAAGTAAGTTTTAATACAAGTAATACAAATATATATAGAAATGAAAAGAAGGAAGTTTAGGCTGGTGAGCCTACCAAAGCCCATTAAATGACTATTTTCACCCATAGTTAGGCCTTCATGCAAATATTAGCTTCCCTTTTTCAATCGGACTCGATCAAGAGAAAATTCAGTTGGGTCGTAACCCGACTTGGCTGAATGTGCAACGCTCTTAAGTGGTCTATTCTCGGTTGAATGAAATGATGGGCCCAATAGGGGCCCATCTCGTGGTAATGCAGCAGAAACAAACAAGGGAAAAACAAAAGCCCAAGTTAAAGAGCATCTTGGACTTATCATATGATTAAAGAAAAATACAGGATGGCAGTCCAGTTGTGGATCAAGGCACAAGTCAAATATTGGAGTCAACCCCATAAGTATACAGTAGAGTGGGTAAAACAAATGAGCGAGCTCATCCCAATTCAAGTACACAGGTAATGGAAATAAAATCAAGTGGGCTTAGCCCAAGTCAAAGTGTATAGGCAGAAGACAAAAAAGCAAGAAATGGGATTTATGGGCCAGGCCCAGCAAACTCATGAACAAGATAGGCTTCAAATGACAATATTGGAATATACACATGTTGTACATTTGGTATACCCGATATAAAAAATTTACCAGTCACGTATATATCCATTATACTAGAATGCTAGGCACATGAAATTGAATATACCAAGTACATGATGTTCATATAACTGTTAAGGAAAGGACACCCTCCTTTTAATGTTAGTAATCAACAGACAAGGTCATGAGTCATTTTTTTAGTTGTGAAATATCATTAATGATGCTAGATACTAAACAGAGACATATAAAGACACATAATGAGCCATTTCATCTTAATGAGAGCAGAACAGGTCACACCTATCCTAGGTAGCATGCTAGAGGCAGGGAGAAAAATTAGATCACATAACAGAGCCAAAACAAGCTAACATGATTTCAAGTTGACAAACATTCAACCTAAACTGACAGAAACTTCAAGAAAAGAAAACACGCGGCAAAGATTCTCAAGATCATTTTCCCAATACCCTTTCATTATCTTCCTAGCAGACATCAACAATGCTAAAGCAATTCAAGAAAATACATTTGAGGCATCATGAGTTTTTAAACATCACATCTTCACATACACCAAGTGTCACCCCAAGAAACACTATGCCCTAAAACAACAAGGACTGAATTTAAACCTATATGATAAGATACAAAGGTTCAAACAACTTTACTTTCAGGACTACATCAAAACACATCACATTTCTAACCTATTCAAGTCTAAGTTCATCCTAAATAAGACCCCTAGTGACTTCTGGAGACACTACAGTTCATTACTTAGATGTGACAACCCTTCTACTACACTAGAACCCATAAAACTCTCTTAAGTGCATGTTAAGGTCATTCCTTTGTCATATTTAGACCCTATGTGTTCATTCAACTATAACAGATAATCAAACCAACAATGATATCCATTTCCAGCCACCAGGTGGACTTAAACAGTTAAGACTAAGCATATTCTTCTATTTTTAAATCATTGAAGGGTCTTAAAGTGATTACAAAAGTATTTCAATGCTAAATTATGGGTATCTTTAGTTAAATAGACTAACTAAACTAAACACCAAACATATTAGATCATTTTAAAACTTAAACAGAGAGTAGATAATACAGCATAGACACTAAAAACATGTCCAAACTAAATATAACTCTCAAAGGCCAACAAATACATCATGCAAATACAACTAATCTTAACAGTCCATTTTTAGCCTAAAAATTGTTATCTTAATATTATTTCTAATGGTTCATACATGATTAAACTAACATCAAGGTTCATTTTGGTTCAAAGTAACTTATACATGACCTAAACTAATCCCTATACTAACACAAAAAACCGTCATCTTCCTAATCATGCTAATCATTACCATAACAAATACAAACAATAATCAATATTAGTTAAACATGCTTAATAGTCACATAATACATAATAACATGTCATATAATCTAAATTAAATAGAAAATAAAAAGGAAGTAGGTTTACCTTGGGTGGAGGCAACCTAGGGATCAAATTGGAGCTTGAATCTTCACTCCGAGGATCCCGAGCTCACAAATCACACGAAAAAGAGAGGGTTTAAGCAATAACTAGTCGATTTTAGCTTGAAAATGGCTCTTAACAATGTAAAAGCATGAGATTCAAGTTTCAGACTCATAACACTGTTATAATAGGTCTCGATTTATAGACCTCGATGGAAACCCTAGCAAAGCCAAGGATCTGATGTGGGAGAACCAAATTGGGGAAAAATTTCCTCCATTCATTCTTCAACCAATCAAAGCCAAGAATTCAAATCAGAATGAGACAAGAGTAATTAAAATGCAGCAGATAAAGCAAGAGAGAGGGGCGACCTCACCTTGACTGGAGGGTGGTTCACGGTGACATTTATGCGATGTGGCAAGATCAATTAATGCTCTTCCCATCTTCAACCATAAAACTCTGCAAAAGTTAGGCGTATGAGCTTGGTCTTGGGCTGGGTACAGGAAATTAATGTTCTTCCCATCTTCAACCATGCGCAGCAAAGCTCAGAGGAGAAAGGGAACTGCTAGGATTTCTATTGTGAAGAACAATTTCATAAATGACCGAATAATTTCATGAATAACCTAATTAAAATGAAAGCTTCATTTTAAGTCTAAATTTGACACTAATTAGGATTTAGGAAATTAAAATTATGCTAACGTCTTTGTAATTTAAGACATGACTTAAAATTGAGATGTAATTTCCTTATCGTATTTAAATATACAATTTTTCGACTTTGATGGAGTGAAACATTAATTCTTTAATATTCAAAATTCTTTTTATAACAATTACATTTATAATTGCCGGTTAAAATTCCAAAATTATGATTAATGATCAAAATGTGTGAAAGTAGGACATGATATACATTATATATACCAAGTGATATTTTGTCAAATGAAATGGCAAAAATATTCTTTGGAATAATTTTGTAAAATCATATTCGTCTTGTAAAAATTATATTTCACTTCGTCGGTGACTCGGAAACTTTGAATAATTAAATAAAATTATTGGAGGGTAAAAATTATGTGTCAACAACTGCCCCTTCATTGTTCGGGGATGGCTAGACCATCCCTGAGCAGTAAAATTTGACTGACCTAGTTTTTAGCCGACTAATAGAAAATTACTTATCATTTTTGTGCAATTTCAAAAATTGTGGTTGGACCTTGATTTTCGTATTTCCTACATATCTAAGGTTGCATGATAATTCAAGACACTTGTAGTTCAACTCAGTTAAACTACTAGAAAGCTGATATAACAAAAATATCAACCTAGAAAAATTCTAGGATGATCTTGTTGTAATGTGACCGATATTCGGAGATTTGAGTGGCCTACATATCTCTAGTTTTGGGGATTCAGGTCAATTGTAGTTTGACTTGATGTCCTGAAAAAGGTATCCCTTATAAGGGAATCCCTTTGACCCTTCCGGTATATGCCCGACCGGTTACGGGTTTTTTTAAAAATAAAAATCTTTGTGATTTGCGAGCGAGGTCGGCAAGGAGCGATGTTCAAGTTCATGTGCAGAGAGCTTGACTCTCATTGCCACATATTTTTGACCGGCTTCACAAGAACAAGTTCTATATTTGCTCTGCATGTGTCTGGATTTGGTCTTTTTGCTTCCCACCTCTAGTAGCTTTGACTTGTTTCCATATGGTGAGACATGCGTGCTGATTATTTTTATATTTTTCATACCTGCGCGGCTTGTCTGTTGTACCTTCATGGGTGACTTCTTTTGAGCGGGTATCACTTCCAACACCATCTGGCACCATTGACTTTGATATTTGAGCGGATGTCACTTCCGACACCATCTAGCTCTTATTGATTCTAATGAGCGGATGCCACTTTCGACACCGTTTGGCTCTATGAATTTGAATATTTTTTGAGCATATGTCGCTTGCGACATCGTCTGTATTTGTTGACTTGCTAGGGAGTGTTTGTTTGGGTGGATGTCACTTGCGACACCGTATGGCTCTACTGAGTATATTGACTCGAGCGAATGCCACTTTTGACACCGTCTTGCTTGTGTGTGAATGGCCCTCTCAACGTTTAGTTTGTATGAATGACCCTCCGAGCGTACATTTTGTATAAATGTCCCTCTCGGCTATGAATATATGGATGTCCCTCTCAGCAATAAATGGCCCTCTCGGTGTTGTTTGTATAAATGACCCTCTTGGTAGTGAATATATAAATGGCTCTTTCGAAAGTGAATGGCCCTCTCGACAGTGAATGGCCCTCTCGATGTTGTTTGTATGAATGACCCTCTCGGTAATGTATGTATGAATGACCCTCTTGACTTGAATTTGACTCTTGAGAATGAAGATTGTGACTTTCTAACCAGTTTTACATCGTTCGAACTTTGGTGTGCAGATTGCGGTTCCTTTGACCGAGTTTAAATCACTTTGATTTTGGAGTGAATACTGTAGCCCTCTGAATGGAATTATATCACTCTAGCTTTGGAATAAAGAATGTAGCCTTTTGACCGACTTTACATCATTCTGACTTTGGAGTGAACATTGCAGACTTTTTGACTAGAATTACATCGTTCTGATTTTGAAGATGAAGACTACGACCCCTTTGACCGGTTTTACATCACCTAACCCTTTATATGACCCCATGTTAGGGTTGTGCCTCTTCGTTATTTTTCTGGACTATACGGGTTGGATTGTGTCTTTCGTCTTTCGTCGGTTGTGACCCTCTTGGTCGGATAGCAGCTTTTTGTCCTTCTGTACAGCTCTTATAACCGTAAAGTTTTTTCTTCATCCTTTCCCGACTCTCTTGGCCAGGTATTATGCCCTTTGGCGCTTTTCTCTGTTTGTGGCTCTCAGGGCCTGGTTGTCCTCCTCTGGTGTTGGAGTGTTTTTCGTTGTACCTGTTTCGTACATGAAAAACCAAGTTAGTGGAAAAACATGTCGTCCTCTTGATTATTTTTAGCGACCTACAATCATAGAACATTTGTTAGTTTTCTATGGGGTCAATCGGTGTTGCCGGCTCCCTGCAGTGTCATTTCTCTACCTTTCTAATTTCGACCCCTCTTTCGATCCCGGTATCATGACATATTCATTTTGAGCGAGGTTCTTCGACCGTCCTTGGCACTCTTGCTTTTACTTTTTGCTTGTCTTGGTGAAATTTTTTAGATCTTTCAAAAATCTTGCCCTAGTTGAAGGTTCAGATTGGCTGACTCTCGTGCTAATTAGTGTTTGAAGGAATTTTTGAGTTCCTCTAAAAAAGTTTGCCTCAGTTGTGTGTTTTAGACCAGTTAACTCTCGTGTCGGTGGAATTTTTGTGATCTACTCAAAAATTCTGCCCAGTTTGCAGATCTAGGCTGACTGATCCTTTGTGCCAGGTTGGTGCTCTCAAAACTTCTGCCCAAGTTTGTACTTTGTGAGGCCATTCTTATTAATGTCTCTGAGTGTTTTTTTGGTTTTTTGTTTGGTGCGACCGAGTTTGAAGAGCACCTACGTATTTCTCTTTGAGAATTAGGTCAAAATGTAGTTCAAAAATGAAGTTGGTTGATTTTTGTAATAATGCGACCGAGTCCGAATGGAAGCCTACATATCCCTTCTTGGAAATCAAGTCATTACGTAGTTCATATTAAAAGGAAATATGAATTTTGATAATAAAGTGACCGAGTTCGAAATGGACGCCTACATATCCCGTTTTGGGAATCAGGTCCTCACGTAGTTCATTACAAGGAAATCATTTGGTTTTTTCAATGCGATTACAATTAAAGAAGTGTGATTACAAGCAAATGTAAAAATGCGATTACAAGTAAAAATACGATTACAAGAAAAAGTGATTACAAAGTGAGAAGCATGTCTTCACGCATAATACCACTTGATTTCATCTGAGTTGATTGCTTCGGGTCATTCTTGTCCATCTATTTCTGCGAGGATGACAGCTTCTCCTGAGAGTACCTAGCGCACGAAGTAGGGTCTTTGCTAGTTGGGTGCGAACTTTTCTTTGTACTTATTTTGGTGCGGAAACACTTGCTTGAGTACCAGCTGTCCTATTTGAAATATTTGAGCTCTTACCTACTTGTTGAAGGCGCGTGCCATTCTCTATTGATAGAGTTGACTGTGACATATAACAACTATATTTCTTTCATCGATTAGAGCCAGTTGCTCATATCTCTTCAGGACCCACTCTGCATTATCTAGTTCTGCTTATTGTATGATTCTAAGCGAGGGTATCTCTACCTTGGCTAGTATTACTACTTCAGTGTCGTAGATAACAAATATAGAGTTGCTCTGGTTGAAGTCCGAGTGGTTGTTCGATATCCTAGCAACGTGTAGGGTAGCTATTCATGCCAACACTTGTAGTTATCAGTCATTTTTTTCAATATCCTCTTGATGTTCTTATTTACTGCCTCTACGACTCTGTTCATCTGTGGCCTGTATACGGTCGAATTTCGATGAGTTATACAAAATTGTTCACAAACGTCCTTCATCAAATGACTATTCAAATTCGCTCTATTATCTATTATGACTGACTCTGTATTATGGATGCTATTACTGCAAGAGCATCAACAAACTCATTCTGGGATGTCGGCGTGTGCCAGATTTTAATCTTTCTGAATCTGTTGCACAATCTTTGTGCGAGGTTGACGTATGGTAGGATCTTCTCGTTCTTAATGGCCCATTGTCTTTGGACATACTGAATCAAAAGATCTATGTCTCCTAATACCAAGAGTTCTTAAATATCCGGCCATACAAAGATCCAAAATGCAGGCTTCGTACTATGCTATGTTGTTTGTGCATTGGAAATTGAGCTTGGCTGCCATCAGGTAATGTAGACCCATTTTTAGACCAAAACCGCTCCTATCCCTGAACTTTTGTAGTTGACTGCACAGTCGAAGAACATTCTCCATCCTAAGTATGCTTCGACTGTTTCTTCTTCGATTGCCATTACTTTCTCATATGAGAAATATGTCATTAAGGGTGCAAACTCTTCATCGACTGGACTTTATGCTAGCAAATCGGTCAATGGCTGTCCCTTGAAAGATTTTTTGACCACGTATTTGATGTCAAACTCACTCAAAAGCATTTTCCACTTGTCCCGTTTTCCTATAGGCATGGGCTGGCGAAAGATGTACTTCAAGGGATCCATCTTGGATATCAAGTAAGTAGTGTACACCGATAAGTAGTGTCTTAGATTTTGTGTTATCTACGTCAGTGCACAACATGTCTTTTCTACGAAGGTGTATCTTGACTCACAGACGGCGAACATTTTTCTGATATAGTAAATTGCTCACTTTTTCCCCAATTTTATCGTGTTGTGCCAAAATACATCTGAATGTGTTGTTTAACACTGATAAGTACAGCAATAACGGGCTTCTCGGTCTGGGAGGGACCAATACTTGTAGATTGAAAAGGTATCTTTTGATAGTGTCAAAGGCTTTTTGAAACTCATCTGTCCACTTAATGGGTGCATTGATTTTCAGTAGCTTGATGATGTGTTCCACGATTATCGTAGACTGGGCTATGATGCGTCCAATGTAGTTCAACCTTCCCAAGAAACTCATGACATCCTTCTTAGTTTCTGGCGATGGTAGCTCTTGAATGGCTTTGATCTTTGTGGGATCTAGTTCTATGCCCCTGCGGCTGACTATGAATCCCAATAATTTTCCAGTATGCACTCCAAACGCGCACTTAGCCGGATTCAATTCAGGTTGAACTTGAGGAGTTTGTCGAAGAACTTTCGCAAGTATATGATGTGGTCGGAGCCTTCGTACTATGCCATGTGGTTTGTGCATTGGAAATTGAGCTTGGCTGCCATCAGGTAATGTAGACCCAATTTTAGGACCAAAACCGCTCCTATCCTTGAACTTTTGTAGCTGACTACACCGTCAAAGAACATTCTCCATCCTAAGTATGCTTCGACTGTTTCTCCTTCGATTGCTATTACTTTCTCATCTGAGAAATATGTCATTAAGGGTGAAAACTCTTCATCGACCATACTTTGTGTTAGCAAATCGATCAATGCATGTCCCTTGACAGCTTTTTGGACCACTTATTTGATGTCGAACTCACTCAAAAGCATTTTCCACTTGTCCAGTTTCCCTATAGGCATGGGCTGGTGAAATATGTACTTCAAGGGATCCATCTTGGATATCAAGTAAGTAGTGTACACCGATAAGTAGTGTCTTAGATTTTGTATTATCTACGTCAGTGCACAACATGTCTTTTCTACGAAGGTGTATCTTGACTCACAGACGATGAATGTTTTGCTGATATAGTAGATTGATCACATTTTTTCCTAGTTTTATCGTGTTGTGCCAAAATGCATCCGAATGTGTTGTTTGACACTGATAAGTACTACAATAGCGGGCTTCCTGGTCTGGGAGAGACCAATACTTGTAGATTAGAAAGGTATCTTTTGATAGTGTCAAAGACTTTCTGACACTGATCCGTCCACTTAATGGGTGCATTCATTTTCAGTAGCTTGAGGATGTGTTCCATGATTACCGTAGACTGGGCTATGATGCGTTCAATGTAGTTCAACCTTCCCAGGAAACTCATGACATCCATCTTAGTTTCTGGCGGTGGTAGCTCTTGAATGGCTTTGATATTTGCGGGATCTAGTTCTATGCCTTTGCGGCTGACTATGAATCCCAATAATTTTCCGGTACGCACTCCAAACGCGCACTTAGCTGTATTCAATTTTAGGTTGAACTTGCGGAGTCTGTCGAAGAACTTTCACAAGTGTATGATGTTGTCGGAGATTTCGTACTATGCCATGTTGTTTGTGCATTGGAAATTGATCTTGGCTGCCATCAGGTAATATAGACACATTTTTAGACCAAAACCGCTCCTATCCCTTAACTTTTGTAGTTGACTGCACAGTCGAAGAACATTCTCCATCCTAAGTATGCGTCGACTGTTTCTTCTTCGATTGCCATTACTTTCTCATCTGAGAAATATGCCATTGAGGGTGCAAACTCTTCATCGATCGGACTTTATGCTAGCAAATCGATCAATTCCTGTCCCTTGATAGCATTTTGGACCACTTATTTGATGTCGAACTCACTCAAAAACATTTTCTACTTGTCCAGTTTCCCTATAGGCATGGGCTGGAGAAAGATGTACTTCAAGGGATCCATCTTGGATATCAAGTAAGTAGTGTACACTAAAAAGTAGTGTCTTAGATTTTGTGTTATCTAAGTCACTGCACAACATGTCTTTTCTACGAAGGTGTATCTTGCCTCACAGACGATGAACGTTTTGCTGATATAGTAGATTGCTCACTTTTTCCCAGTTTTATCGTGTTGTGCCAAAATGCATCGGAATGCGTTGTTTGACAATGTTAAGTACAACAATAGCGGGCTTCCCAATCTGGGAGGGACCAATACTTGAAGATTGAAAAGGTATCTTTTGATAGTGTCAAAGACTTTCTGACACTGATCCGTCCACTTAATGGGTGCATTTATTTTCAGTAGCTTAAGGATGTGTTCCACGATTACCGTAGACTGGGCTATAATGCTTCCAATGTAGTTCAACCTTCCCAGGAAACTCATGACATCCTTCTTAGTTTCTGGCGGTGGTAGCTCTTGAATGGCTTTGATATTTGCGAGATTTAGTTCTATGCCCCTGCGGCTGACTATGAATCCCAACAATTTTCTGATACGCGCACTTAGCTGGATTCAATTTCAGGTTGAACTTGCGGAGTCTGTCGAAGAACTTTCGCAAGTGTATGATGTTGTCGGAGATTTCGTACTATGCCATGTTATTTGTGCATTGGAAATTGATCTTGGCTTCCATCAGGTAATGTAGACCCATTTTTTAGACCAAAACCGCTCCTATCCCTGAACGTTTGTAGTTGACTGCACAGTCGAAGAACATTCTCCATCCTAAGTATGCTTCGACTGTTTCTTCTTCGATTGCCATTACTTTCTCATCTGAGAAATATGTCATTGAGGGTGCAAACTCTTCATCGACCAGACTTTATGCTAGCAAATCGGTCAATTCCTGTCCCTTGACAACTTTTTGGACCACTTATTTGATGTCGAACTCACTCAAAAGTATTTTCTACTTGTCCAGTTTCCCTATAGGCATGGGCTGGCGAAAGATGTACTTCAAGGGATCCATCTTGGATATCAAGTAAGTAGTGTACACTGATAAGTAGTGTCTTAGATTTTGTGTTATCTAAGTCAGTGCACAACATGTCTTTTCTACGAAGGTGTATCTTGCCTCACAGACGACGAACGTTTTGCTGATATAGTAGATTGCTCACTTTTTCCCCAGTTTTATCGTGTTGTGCCAAAATGCATCCGAATGCGTTGTTTGACACTGATAAGTACAGTAATAGCGGGATTCCCGATCTGGGAAAGACATGTTGACACCCAATTTTTCCACGCTTTTCGATATTTATTTGCAATTTTAAATATTTTGACACCTCAAAAAAAGTTATATATATATATATATATATATATATATATATATATATATATAAGCCTTTTAATATCGTCGTCTATTTTCAATATCGTTATTTATTATTATTATTCGTATTTTTACTATCATTTGCCTTTAATATCATAATCATAATTTTTATCGTAATATTCTACGCATTTTTATTTTTCGTAAAATGACACTACTTTTTATCAAGCATTAAGCATTTCGCAAATGTTATGTTTTATTATTATCACATCGTTATATCTCATTTTTAAAAATAATTTGCATTTTTCAAAGTTTTTTTTATATATTAAACCCTTTTTATATTTTTAAACCCACAACCCACTTTTTATTTTCCTTCACCACAAAAACAGCCCAAACCGGACCGGCCCAAGTCGCCCTAACCAAACACCTCAACTCGTCGGCTTAACAAACCTAACCGAGCCCAAATTTTTGGCCCAACCGGCCATTCCCTTTATTCCCTAAAAAAAAGTCCCAAACAAACCAGCCCACACCCAATCAGCCCAAAAATCGGCCACCTTTCTTCAACCCATCGAAGCCCAAACCCGTTGGCCCGCTCGACTAGCCCAATATCCCTTTTCCCCATTTATTCAAAGCCAACACCCCTTTTAACCAAACCCTACCCTAATCTCAAACCTGCCACCACCAACCCCCGACACCGCCACCTGACAACGTCGGTCACCTCACCCCTGCCACCACCAACCCCTAACACTACCAACCCCCTCTGTTACGCTGACACCACCAACACGTCAACCCCCATAACTTATCCCTCTAAATCCGCTTTCAAAATTCAGAAATCTTTGCCTTTAATTCAAATTTCAAACTCGATTTGATGGGGTGAACGTTGGGGGGAAAACCTTCTATAAATACCTCCCTTTTGTTCACTGTTGAGGGAGGAGTTTTGGGTGGATATTTGGTTCGAAAAGAGGGAGTTGAGGTCGGGTTTTGGGGATTTTTGGTTGATTTTTAGGTCCAAAATTTAGGTTCACGTTTTGGAAATCCGAAATCTTCTTAAAGGTCGGGTCGGATCAAAAAAATTTCAGAAACAGAATTCTTTTCAGAATTACAAAAATTCAAAATCCGGTGATCAAAATCCAAAAAATCTGAATTCTAAACATCCTCGAGCGGATTCGACGATTCAAAACAACGCCTCGGTTCGCTGCCCGGAGAAGGTCAGTAAAACACAAACTCCTCTCAATTTATTTTCTGTATTTTTATGTGTTTTGTGTTGATTATATACTTATTATTCATGTTGCCGTGTTTTAATGCCTAAGTGTATTAAGTTTATTAGACTTGTTTAATTATCTATTGTTGAGTTTTGAATTCTAAGCAGTATGGTAGAGGCGATTTTTGTTGTGTGATAATGGCTTGTTAATTCAGGTCTTATAGAATGACCTCATCAATTATGCCATATCATGTTCTAAATGTTATTGAGATGATGATTTCTTACCTATTGGGTTCTTTGTTAAGTAATAACAAGAGTTTAATTATTCTACAAGTTGGATATATGCTAGCATGATTTGTTCATATGGCTTTTTTATGATTTAGGAGTAATATGGGTTAGGTCTTCGAGTATCTGTTATAATGAATTTGTGGGCATGGGTTTGAGTCTCATGTATGCTTGTTGGTTTCCTTAATTGGTTGGTAGATTCCAAATCAATATGACTATTCTGTTGAGTTCTTACACTTAGTTCAATATGCCTTGGATGATAATTGATAGACTAAGTGTTTACGTGATGACCATGTTAACCATACTATATCTAATATAAGTGTAGTATGCATAATATATCCTAAATGGGATTGAGCATGTCTATGGTATTTATGTTCTTGCATGCTTAGGATAGTATCCTCCAAAGGTTAATTGACCAGGCCTAATTGCCCTCCTTATCTGCTTGAACAAACTCTGCATTTATCCTTGTTTGCTTTAATATAAGACTATCATCATGTTAATGCATATGTCTTTTGGGTTGTTATATGTCATGTTTTGTTTAACAGAGTAGGATGTATATCCAGTCTAGTACCGGATAATCTTGTTTGTATGAGGTCGTTGTTGGATTGCTCCATCATGTAACTAAATTATAGTGTTATGGCTATTTAAGTTAGCTGCACACTTATCCTTACCTACTTTAAAGATATGCATATTTTGTTTAGATTAAGCAATCATGTATTTATAAATATGCCTGGGTTGGGTTAGCTTTGAGTCTGTATGCATATTAGTTTAATTATATGACTGCTTTTCTTACTTGAGTGTCATCATGCTGGGTGAGGTAGCATGAATAGGACCATGTATGCTTAGTCTAATTGAAAATACCATGCATCTTTGGAAATGCTTCTTTTTAATGGTCACTTGTTCATTTTTCTAAGTTTACATATTTGTCAAGCTAACTACACATTTGTTTTGCCTAAGTGTTAAAATGCATCCATATTATCATCTTTTAAGCTATCTTATATCATGCCCTGTTTACTAAGTTGTTGAATAATATCTGTATTAACATTTTGTGCGTATTTGAACTAGTTTGTGGCGTGTTATATTACTTCTCATGTCTGCATTCTATGTTCACTGCCGAATGTTTTCTTTCATAGTTGTCTTGTTTGAATTCTCCTATTGTATTGCTTTGTCGGCTGAAAGCCAAGGCATGATTTGGGTTTGGGCTTATCCTCTTCTGATAGCCCGCCATGCCTGAGGTTCTAGAAACCTTTTTGATCTTGTTGCGGCATCGGAATATGGATGGTGGTAGCCCCTTTGATTTCTTGTCTTTCAACTTTGTGGTTTAGCTTGATTGTCAATCTCTAAATTCATTTCCTTTTTTAAGTACTGAGTTGGTTGATATCTCTGCTCCCTGATAACTACCAAGTGTTCTGTTAGTTTATTGTTTTGTTAAAATATAAGTAATTTTGAATACTCATTCTTCACCCCTCCTTTCTTTGCATAACCCGGGGGAGTTTCAAATATCAAATAACCTTGTGATGCTTCAACGAGCTTGCTGTATCTACTGTTGTGCTTGGTTGTTAGGCTCGCTGGATATACTTGTCTGTTATATTGGACTATTGCTACTTGTTGTTGGTGCACTGCAAAGCAGATGACTGTTGGCATTTTGAGATCATCCCTGCATCTGCAAGGCCAATTGTTGTTGCAACTTGAGACTTCAAAACTGTTGCTATGTTTGGCTTGCTATCGCTATCTTTCGGTCTGCTGGTTACAACATTTTTGGGATTAAATTGCTGCATTCTGAGGCAGATGGCTGCTGCATCTTGAACCAATTGTTGCTGCTCTTTGGTGCCCCTTTCTGGGGGGGGCAAAACAGTTGTTGTTTCTGAAGCTTTTAAAAGGGCTTAATTGTTGCCACTTTTGAGCTAATTATTACATCATTCTGCTCAAATTATTGCTGCACTTTTGAGCATATTTGATGTTTATCACTGCTTTGTTTCAAGCCCACTGTTGCGGTATTTTTTAAACCCAATTGTTGTTGTTTTCTCGGCTGAAAACAACCACTTTAAGACTGCTTCGGACAGCCTCAATATTTCTGAAAAGTCTACTGACTTGAACAGAATACTACACTTAGGACAATGAAATTGAATTTGAGGCCGCGTCCCTTCGAAAAATGCCTCTCGGTTTCGGTTTTACTGTTTGGTATTATTTTACTAATTTGTATTTTACTAATTTGAATAAATACTACACTTAGGCCGATGAAATTGAATTTGAGGTCGTGTCCCTTCGAAAATTCTCTCTCGGTTTCGGCTTGTTGCTTTGGTATAATTTACTGATTTAAACATGATACAACACTGATCGATGAAAATATCCATCGATTTTGAGGCCTCCACAGTTGGAAAGACGGAAATAAAACTTATGGACAAGGATGAAGCTTAAATCTTTTTCTTTTTTCATCCGAGAGATCAACATGTTTAGTAGGCGTGGCAACTAAAATGACCAACGAGTTATATGTTCGCAGCCACGACGTGATTGGAATGATCTTTTCTTTTTTCATCCGAGAGATCAACATGTTTAGTAGGCGAGACAACTAAAATGACTAACGAGTTATATGTTCGCAGCCCCGACGTGATTGGATTGATCTTTTCAAAATTTAAGTCTGATCCCTCCATAATCAAAACATTCACTGTTTTGGATACGGATCTGAAGTTATTTATATTCAACTGTTTCTAACCGTTTGTTCTTGACAGCTTGCAAGTAACAAAGTCAACGAAGGCAAATACTCCTCGGAGATTATTTTTTTATTTTTTTATTTTTTTACTTTCTTTAATTTAGCTTTGTCTCGTTCTGTATTGTAATATTATTTATTGTACTTGTAATTATTGAAATGCTTAGAATAGGTAGAATTAGAATTAATTAATAGGGTATTCTAAAACCCGTCGCTAGCTTATTTACTTGTAGGCTCGGTTAAATTCAAACTTAGAAATCCTCCGATAGTTATCTATTTTTAGGCTCGTCATGCATATTCAAAAATTTTAAGACAGCCTTGGTCATCTTTTATTTGCTTTATTAATCTTACAAATAAGTTTGTCTTTTCCGATTTGCAAATGATTTCCAAAAAAAAAAGAATTACTTCTTTGGCATTATAAATAAATTGATTTTCTATCAATTGTCAAAAATGCATGTTTTTATTCAAAATTATTTTACTTGTACTTTTATAAATAATGCTATAAATGCATGTCTTTTATCTCAAAAAATCAATTTTACATATAGTTGCATAAAAATGCAAATCTTTACATCATCAAATGCACCTCTTTTATTTTCAAACATCTTTTTAACTTTATATAGTTTTAAACATGGTTTTTTCTTTGCACAATAATTAACCTGAGTTTGATCGAATAACCGCAAGTTAGTGGATCTTAAAGGATGCCTAGCCCCTTCCCTTTAGGATAATAAAGAACCCTTACCTAGAATCTCATTAGTTTCGCAGACCTTAAAATTGGAGTTACATTGCAGCATTTATAGTCAACATTTAGGTGCCCTAATTCACCGTAGAATAAATAGGTGGCGACTCCTTAATCCAATATCCAGGAATCACCGATATGTCGTCCTCCATTTTGACCCGCGGGTTAAAAAATGGGCACGACAGGACCAATACTTGCAGATTGGAAAGGTATCTTTTGATAGTGTCAAATACTTTCTGACACTGATCTGTCCACTTAATGGGTGCATTCATTTTCAGTAGCTTGAGGATGTGTTCCACGATTACAGTAGACTGGGCTATGATGCGTCCAATGTAGTTCAACCTTCCCAGGATACTCATGACATCCTTCTTAGTTTCTGGAGGTGGTAGCTCTTGAATGGCTTTGATCTTTGTGGGATCTAGTTCTATGCCCCTACGACTGACTATGAATCCCAATAATTTTTCGGTACGCACTCCAAACGCGGACTTAGCTGGATTCAATTTCAGGTTGAACTTGCGGAGTCTGTCGAAGAACTTTCGCAAGTGTATGATGTTGTCAGAGATATCGTACTATGACATGTTGTTTGTGCATTGGAAATTGATCTTGGCTGCCATCAGGTAATGTAGACCCAATTTTTAGACCAAAACCGCTCTTATCCCTGAACTTTTGTAGTTGACTGCACCGTCGAAGAACATTCTCCATCCTAAGTATGCTTCGACTGTTTCTTCTTCGATTGCCATTACTTTCTTATCTGAGAAATATGTCATTGAGGGTGCAAACTCTTCATCGACCGGACTTTATGCTAGCAAATCGGTCAATTCCTGTCCCTTGACAGCTTTTTGGACCACTTATTTGATGTCGAACTCACTCAAAAGCATTTTCTACTTGTCCAGTTTCCCTATAAGCATGGGCTGGCGAAAGATGTACTTCAAGGGATCCATCTTGGATATCAAGTAAGTAGTGTACACTGATAAGTAGTGTCTTAGATTTTGTGTTATCTATGTCAGTGCACAACATTTCTTTTCTATGAAGGTGTATCTAGCCTCACAGACGACGAACATTTGATGATATAGTAGATTGCTCACTTTTTTTCCCAGTTTTATCGTGTTGTGCCAAAATGCATCCGAATGCATTTTTTGACATTGATAAGTACATCAATAGCGGGCTTCCAGGTCTGGAAGGGACCAATACTTGCAGATTGGAAAGGTATCTTTTGATAGTGTCAAAGACTTTCTGACACTGATCAGTCCACTTAATGGGTGCATTCATTTTCAGTAGCTTGAGGATGTGTTCCACGATTACCGTAGACTGGGCTATAATGCGTCCAATGTAGTTCAACCTTCCCAGGAAACTCATGACATCCTTCTTAGTTTCTGCCGGTGGTAGCTCTTGAATGGCTTTGATCTTTGTGGGATCTAGTTCTATACCCATGCGGCTGACTATGAATCCCAATAATTTTCCGGTACGCACTCCAAACGCGCACTTAGCCGGATTCAATTTTAGGTTTAACTTGCGGAGTATGTCGAAGAACTTTTACAAGTATATGATATGGTCGGAGCCTTCGTACTATACCATGTTATTTGTGTATTGGAAATTGAGCTTGGCTGCCATCAGGTAATGTAGACCCAATTTTTAGACCAAAACCGCTCTTATCCCTGAACTTTTGTAGTTGACTGCACCGTCGAAGAACATTCTACATCCTAAGTATGCTTCGACTATTTCTTCTTCGATTGCCATTACTTTCTCATCTGAGAAATATGTCATTGAGGGTGCAAACTCTTCATCGACCAAACTTTATGCTAGCAAATCGGTCAATGCCTGTCCCTTGGCAGATTTTTAGACCACTTATTTGATGTCGAACTCACTCAAAAGCATTTTCCACTTGTCCCGTTTCCCTATAGGCATGGGCTGGCGAAAGATTTACTTCAAGGGATCCATCTTGGATATCAAGTAAGCAGTGTACAATGATAAGTAGTGTCTTAGATTTTCTGTTATCTACGTCAGTGCACAACATGTCTTTTCTACGAAGGTGTATCTTAACTCACAGAGGGCGAACGTTTTGCTGATATAATAGATTGATCACTTTTTTCCCAGTTTTATCGTGTTGTGCCAAAATACATCCGAATACGTTGTTTGACACTGATAAGTACAATAATAGCGGGCTTCCCGGTCTGGGAGAGACCAATACTTGCAGATTGGAAAGGTATCTTTTGATAATGTCAAAGGCTTTCTGACACTCATCCGTCCACTTAATGGGTGCATTCATTTTTAGTAGCTTGAGGATGTGTTCCACGATTACCGTAGACTGGGCTATGATGCGTCCAATGTAGTTCAACCTTCCTAGGAAACTTATAACATCCTTCTTAGTTTCTGGAGGTGGTAGCTCTTGAATGGCTTTGATCTTTGTGGGATCTAGTTCTATGCCCCTGCGGCTGACTATGAATCCCAATAATTTTCCGGTACGCACTCCAAACGCGCACTTAGCTGGATTCCTTCAGGTTGAACTTGCGGAGTCTGTCGAAGAACTTTAACAAGTGTATGATATTGTCGGAGATTTCGTACTATGCCATATTTATTGTGCATTGGAAATTGATCTTGGCTGCTATCAGGTAATATAGACAAATTTTTTAGACCAAAACCGCTCTTATCCCTGAACTTTTGTAGTTGACTGCACAGTCGAAGAACATTCTCCATCCTAAGTATGCTTCGACTGTTTCTTCTTCGATTGCCATTACTTTCTCTTCTAAGAAATATGCCATTGAGGGTGGAAACTCTTCATCGACTGGACTTTATGCTAGCAAATCGATCAATTCCTGTCCCTTGATAGATTTTTGGACCACTTATTTGATGTCGAACTCACTCAAAAGCATTTTCTACTTGTCCAGTTTCCCTATAGGCATGGGCTGGCAAAAGATGTACTTCAAGGGATCCATCTTGGATATCAAGTAAGTAGTGTACACTGAAAAGTAGTGTCTTAGATTTTGTGTTATCTAAGTCAGTGCACAACATGTCTTTTCTACGAAGGTGTATCTTGTCTCACAGACGACGAACGTTTTGCTGATATAGTAGATTGCTCACTTAGTCGAATTTAATTTCAGGTTGAACTTCCGGAGTCTGTCGAAGAACTTTCGCAAGTGTATGATGTGGTCGGAGCCTTCTCACGATTTAATTATGACATCATCTACGTAGATCTCTATTTCTTTGTGAATCATATCGCGGAATATGGTGGTCTTCACCCTTATGTAAGTGGCGCCAGTGTTCTTGAGACCGAATGGCATTACACGATAGTGATAAAGTAATGAGTGCCATTTTCGGAGCATCTTCTTCGCTTATCATAATATTATGGTAACCGACGAAGCAACCCACAAATGACTGTAATTCATGCTTTGCGCAGTTATCGATGAGTATGTGGATATTTTGAAGTGGAAAGTTATCCTTGGGACTAGCTACGATGTCCTTGCTCAATCCGGGCATATCCGCGTACGACTACGCGTATACGTCAACGTACTTTCTAAGAAAATTTATTAACTCTTCTTTTCTAGGCGCGTCCAAATGCGCACTTATCCTGGTTTCTTTAACCGTTTCCTCGTCCTCGAGGTTGATCACTTCGGTTTCATCCAAATTAGGTATTTGCCTATTCTCATACCGATCTTCCTCATCGATGAGGCTTTCTAGTAACTCTGTTTCTTCATCATACTCCTCATACTCTTTCTCATCTGTATCACTCAACTCGCTCGTCTCGCGACATGTCATGACATTATGAGTTGTTTTGTTATTATTACTAAAAACAAGAAAAAGCAAGGTTAGTGTGTAAAAACATGTTACATATAAATAAAGAGACTGTTTTTGCATAAACTGAGGCTTTCATTGATTTGATAAAAAGTATAAACTATGGTCCTGACTCGGATCAATGTCAAGTCATTTCCATTTTTGAACAAACTATGGATTCCAACAAAGGGCTGGACCCCAACTTAAGCAATAACTAGTCGAATTTAACTTGAAAATGGCTCTTAACAATTTAAAAGCATGATATTCAAGTTTCAGACTCATAACACTGTTAGAATATGTCTCAATTTATAGACCTCGATGAAAACCCTAGAAAAGCCAAGGATCCGATGTGGGAGAACCAAATTGGGGTAAACATTTCCTTCATTCGTTCTTTAACCAATCAAAGCCAAGAATTCAAATCAGAATGAGACAAGAGTAATTAAAATTCAGCAGATAAATCAAGAGAGATGGTCGACCTCACCTTGACTGGAGGGGTGGTTCACGGTGGCGTTTGTACGATGTGGAAGAATAATTAATTATCTTCCCATCTTCAACCATACAACTCTGCAAAAGTTAGGCGTATGAGCTTGACCTTGCCAAAAATGGCAACGACGCAGCAAAGCTCAGAGGAGAGAGGGAACTGCTAGGATTTCTATTGTGAAGAACAAAATAAATAGGGCCTTCCCCTCTTCGTTCAACGCTTTACGCTTGGTCTTGGGTTGGGTCAGGGCCATTTTCGGCTTTGGCTAGACCGACTTTAAACAAATGTAGGCACAAAATGTTTTCAAAATAAGATTAACCATTTACGGTCATATTTTGCAAATATGGTCATATTTTAAATTAAAAAATGGCCGAATAACTTCATGAATAGCCTAATTAAAATGAAAGCTTCATTTTAAGTCCAAATTTGACACTAATTAGGATTTAGGAAATTAAAATTATGCTAACGTCTTTGTAATTTAAGACATGACTTGAAATTGAGATGTAATTTCCTTATCGTATTTAAATATACAATTTTCCGACTTTGATGGAGTGAAAAATTAATTCTTTAATATTCAAAATTCTTTTTATAACAATTACATTTATAATTGCCGGTTAAAATTCCAAAATTATGATTAATGATCAAAATGTGCAAAATTAGGAAATGATATACACTATATATACCAAGAGATATTTTGTAAAATGAAATGACAAAAATATTCTTGGAATAATTTTATAAAATCATATTCGCCTTGTAAAAAGTATATTTCACTTCATCGGTGACTCGGGAACTTTGAATAATTAAATAAAATTATTTGAGGGTAAAATTTAGGTGTCAACAACAACCACTTTGTAGAACTTGCCTTTATGTTTTGGTGGCACCTTCTTATCACACAGCACTCCGAAAGCGAGCCTCTATTTCATCCACCCTGCACCAATACGATGTGTGACATCATCATCAATCTCTCCATTTTTTTGAATAAGAAATTCAAGATACTTGAAACTGTCCTTCTTCTAGATAAATTGGGTACGAAGCCTCACTACCACGTCAGCCTCGTGCGGCATGTCACTGAACTTGCACTCCAAGTATTCTATTTTGGTCCTACTCAACTTGAACCATTTAGACTCCAGAATTTGTCTCTAATCCTCCAGCTTAGCGTTAACCTCACTGCGGGTCTCGTCAATCAGGACTATGTCATCTGCGAATAACATACACCATGGAACCTCACCTTGAATTTGTTGTGTCAATCCATCCATTACTAAGGCAAATAAAAACGGGCTAAGAGTTGATCCCTAGTGCAACCCCATCACACCTCGAAAGTGCTTCGAGTCTCCATACACTTTCCTTACGCTGGTCTTGGCTCCATTGTACATGTCCTTGATCGTCCTAATGTACGCCACATGTACACCTCTAGCCTCCAAGCATCTCCATAGAACCTCCCTTGAAACTTTATCGTAAGCCTTTTCTAGGTCGATGAATACCATGTGTAGATCCCTCTTTCTCTCCCTATTAATGAATTATTAACACATAATTAACCCTTATTAAATAAAATAATCTAATTTATATTAATAATGAAAATGTCAAATCAGCTAAGTAGCACAATATGCCCAACACTGCAACTAATTAAGTCAACATGACTATAATACGATACTACCCACAACACTAACATATGAATATGAAGCATCTAAGAGGAATGAAAGAATCAGCTATATCCTAACACAGCCAGAGACTAATATAAATAAAATAATGAATAAATGGAGTTTCATGAACAAGCATGTGAACCTATCAATATTTGAAAGACATAAGTAGTCATAGTCTACGCCCTCTCCTTGTACATTCTCTTCTTTGTTATCTAACATATCATAAAAATAACAGTGATATACCTAAGTATTGGGTATTGAGTGAGATGTCCAACCAAAGGGAGACTGCGATATCAATAAAAAAGACAGTCGTCGCTACTGAACGGAGAAATGGATTTTAAATGCATTCAACGCATATTGGTTTAGAGAGATGCTCTCCTCTTCTTTCTTTTATTTTCTCTTATCAGTATTCTTATAGCAATATCTTTCATCAAAATTTCCAATGTAACAAACAATTTTTTTTTGAAAACATCTCTCTAGAAATAATTGAAAAAATGCTACTGACCTTGAACTCTTTCACACATCAATCTGGTATGTATCAAGGAAAAAGTTTAAATAACAAGATAATCATAATAAATATGGTAGAACAATATCAATGAAACGTTTTAAAACCCTTCAACATAGTTAGTCATGAAACTTAGTAAAAACAACAATGACGTGATTATCCAATTTTGGTTCATTAAGTTTGAAAGTTACATCCCGCCAATCAAGGACATACCAAATCAATAAGTTATCCACATGTCAACAAAAAGGCAAATCAAATCAATCATTTAAAAGGAATATCCACTTTAAGGATCCTAAACCTCATTGTCGCATCACATCAGGCTACCATTCATCGGTGACTACTCTTCGTCTCGAATGGCTAGACAAACACTTTGTTAGGGTTCATAACGACTGCACTTCCTCTCGAGTAGCTAGGCCACACAAATCAACGTCAAACAAGTCATATTGTTGTTATCAACATTGACATATTAGTTGAAAACGTTCTTTATTGTTCATAATCATCTTTACATTAATAGAAGTATTTCAAAAGTCATTATTCAATTAAGAAATCGTGTTCAAGAATCATAAATCAATTTCAAGTGAAAAAACCCATGCATATGGTAATCCACATGAGCATACGTATATCATACTAGATATTAAAACACAGAGACTCGATGCAAGCTTGTTCGGTACCCGCATAAAGTAATATTCAAAACACCTTTATTATTAAAAGAAGATTTTCAAAGCAGATATTGTTATTAATCTGTATTCCAAAAAACCAGTAAATAATAAACACTGAAAATAAACAGAATCAGTGTTGAAACATAAGAATAATTTTTCAGAATATAATCGAGCCCACTTAGTTCAAAGTGTGTCCTTAAGGAAATTATTCCCCTCACAGTATTCGAGGTTGATGGAATATCCCCTCCCAGGATAGAATGATTATCTTACCAGAATAGTAGTACTCCAAATTCAGGTAGCGGCGAACCACTCAACGGCAGTATATCACACAGAATTTATTTGTGCAGAAGAAGAAGAAGTTTGTATTGTTCAAAAAATTCGTAAGTAAAATTCTGAGGAATCAAACGAATTTATAGCCATGGAAGTACTGTTTCTGAAGGTTTGCAACCTTTCTGAACAGCCACTGAAAACTGGTAGGAAATTTAAATATGGAAAAGAAATCGGGTCGCGGGTCAGACACGCGGATCCGGCCGGATCGCGGGTCAGGGTCACTAACGGGTAGGATTGGATAAGTTAATTAATTTAATTAAATAATAATTAATTAAATAGATCATTTGACCGAATCCGAATCCGAATCCGAATCCGAAGCCGAAGCCGAAGCCGAAGCCGAAGCCGAAGCCGAAGCCGAAGCCGAGCCGAGTCGAGCCGAAGCCGAGCCGAGCGAGCGACGACGACGGCGTGAGGGGTCCTTGCCCCCTCAATCCTTTTACTGAAAAGAAGGAGTAATTCTACTTATAAGTAGAAGAACTTTTCTTTCCACTACCGATGTGGGAAAAATGCTTATTTTATAAAGCAAGAGGGAACTCCCACTTTTCTTTCCACTACCGATGTGGGACAACTCCCACTTTTCTTAAAAATCATTTCCCATTCACCAATATCAATACCCAACAATCCCCCACATGAATGAGGAATGGCTATAATATAAAAGCGCAGACAAGTGTGATATGCAAGCGAGAATTGACTGCATCTGGATAAGTAGGTTTCCCTTTGAACTTTCCGTAGTGAACTTATATCGGATATACTCGATCAATCGGTAGATTTGATATCTTTGAACCGTCGAACTTTGTTGTATACCTAGACAACATAAGTCACATAATCAACCCTCAACCGTTTATGGTTCTCACGGTTGTGTTCGTTTCATCCATGAGCACATCCTGGTTTCATGAGTGCGTAGAGAATGGGTCTTCACTGTCATTCCCCTTTAAAGAGGCTTACACTTAACACTCACATAAGTGATTTCTAAGCATGTGGTCCTATAGCCACATTATCTGGTCATACACTGCCAAATTTAGATAATCATTAAAGAACCTTAATGCTTTATTAACTCATTAACAAGCCATAAGATTTTATCCTTATTTCTGAACATTGTCTTCATCCGAGAATGGGTTGAGTTATTTGACAACGTTGAACCGCCGGTCACAACTTTGTTTGATCTCCTTGAACCTAGATCTTGGGATCTCCAGTCTGCTAGGTAGAGTTACCGCCATGATGACTTATCAAATAAAGTGAACTTTTTCCGAAGAAAATGAAAATTCTCATGATGCTCGAATCATCTAAAAAAAATGTCACTCCTAGTTTTTCATAAAACAAATGAAATAGGAGTAGTAAAAGGATGCTCGAATCTTCTAAAAAAAAGTCGCTCCTAGTTTTTCATAAAACAAATGAAATAGTAGTAAAAGGGTTGTAGGCGAATACTCGAAAACAATATAAAAGAATTGTCAACTCAGTTCTGAAAAATTTCAAACAAACGCCTAATCTTTTCTCTTTCCCTCTCTTCTTGAAAACCCCGTCATTTTGCCAAAAGAATTGAAAACCTCATTGACGATCCATGCAAGAAATACTAGTCCCTGTTCGGCAGGTGTATTTTCTTTGTTGTTAATTTAGTACTTATTAATTTGGTGAAACAATAATGCTATTGTAATACTAACATTTACTTCAATTATTTGAATTTCTCTTATAGAAAAAGTCTAAAAAGAGAATATGGTCATGAAAAGGTTGAACTTTTACATTTTTTTTCTTACGTACCCATTCTTATTTGCCTTCTGTACCATACTGGCACCGCAATTATGGAGTGTGACTAATTTTCCATTGGGTGTTATCAGCTATTTGAAAATATTTGTGTGTTGTGCATCCATGACTTAGTGGTTAATGAAATCAATGCAAACTCTGAAGATCAGTGGTCTAGTCCCAATAGAAATTAAATAGTAGTAGGTGATTTCTTTCCAATGTCTAAACCTTTGGGAGACAGAGTATTTGGTGAAATAATCAAGGCGTGCAAGTTAGCTCGTTGCATCATTATCATTATTATTTTATTATTTTGTGTTGTTTCTGATGCTGGGTAGTTTTATGAAGTACATTCTTTTGAATGCCTCAATAGTTTGAATGTAATTGTGTTGTTTCTTCTATGGGAGAGTACTCACAACGTTTGGAAGAAGAATTTGAATGATTATTACAACAACATATACAGTGTGAGGGTAGTGTACACAAACTTTATCTCTAACTTGGAAAGTTAGAGAAGCTATTTCAGAGAGACTCTCCGTTCAATAGACGGACGAAAAATAAGCAGTAGCAACACGCAAATATAATAGCATAATGAGTGTTTTTTAGCAACCTCTCACACCTCTTTACCAATCTCCCATATAACACTCACAAATCTTCCATAAAGCATAATGAGTGTTTTTTAGCTCTCAAACACATTATCAGATACATCCAGGGGACACTTGATTATGACTTGCATCTATATCCATCATCAGTCTCTATACTTGTCTCGTATACCGATGCTGATTGTGGTGACTGTCCAGATATCAGATGCTCCACGTCTGGTTATGGCATGTTTCTTGGTGATAACTTGGTCTCATGGTCTGCCAAACGACATACTACCTTATCACGCTCCAATGCAGAGGCCGAGTATCGAGGGTAGCCAATGTGGTATCTGAATCATGTTGGTTACGTAATCTTCTTTTGGAGCTTCACTTTCCCTTTCACAAAGCTACTGTAAAGTCTTGGAAGTTGTGTTTCATGTGTGTGCAGCTTGCATGTCTATGTGCATGGGTTACGACCTTACTCACATTCGAGGACGAATGTTGTTTAAGGAGGGGAGAATGTAAAGTCCCAAAAAAAAAAAAAAAAAAAAAATCTGTGCACAAATACAGTTTTATATACAACACAACACACACATACACTTTTATATAAAACACAACAAAAAGGGAAAGGGATATACAAAAGAAAAACAGCAAAATCAGAAACAAAACACAGTGAAAAAAAATAGAATAAGAGATTAAAGAGAGCAATTAAGGAGTCCCAAAAAGGTTTGATTGAAGTTGAAGTTTTGTTCGCAATTACGAGGCAGCAAAGGTGAGTTTTCTCACTCAAAGTTCTTAGTAAAATCCTTTATTTTTATGTTACAATACATGTTAGAATATAATCCGGTTATTGAAAGAATGAGCATGAAGTTTATGATTGTTTAATAACTAGTTGGATTGTGAAATTGTAGTCTGTTATACTGGGCTATACTTGTTAGAATTGGATGAAATTTTACAGATTTATACATCTTTCTGTTACGGTCAGTTTGAGACTTTACGGGGATAAATCCGACTTACGGTTTAAGAGTTATCGCTGTTTGAACATTCTGCCTCGGATCAACCGAAGTCTGGAAGGGCAGAATGTATAACGTAAAAACTGTACAATTCGGTAATGAATATGAAAGTTTGTGCTGAATAAAAGTTATAGATTATTGTGTTCTTGACAGTTTGAGACTTTACGGGGATAAATCCGACTTACGGTTTGAGAGTTATCTCTGTTTGAACATTCTGCCTCGGATCAACCGAAGTCTGGAAGGGCAGAATGTATAACGTAAAAACTGTACAAATCGGTAATGAATATGAAAGTTTGTGCTGAATAAAAGTTATAGATTATTGTGTTCTTGACAGTTTGAGACTTTACGGGGATAAATCCGACTTACGGTTTGAGAGTTATCTCTGTTTGAACATTCTGCCTCGGATCAACCGAAGTCTGGAAGGGCAGAATGTATAACATAAAAACTGTATAAATCGGCAATGAATATGAAAGTTTGTGCTGAATAAAAGTTATAGATTATTGTGTCCTTGACAGTTTGAGACTTTACGGGGATAAATCCGACTTACGGTTTGAGAGTTATAACCCTTACAAGCGGAAAGGGCGAAATATTGAAGGAAGAAAATATTATTTTGAGTCTTTTGAACATATGACATATTTAAACAACAAATAAGTGCATTGGATCGGGTTGCACGTACCGCAACAAATAAGTGCATTGGATCGGGTTGCACGTACCGCAACAAATAAGTGCATTGGATCGGGTTGCACGTACCGCAACAAATAAGTGCATTGGGTCGGGTTGCACGGACCGCAACAAATACATAAATGCATTGGATCGGGTTGCACGGACCGCAACATATATATATATATAAATGCATTGGATCGGGTTGCACGTACCGCAACAAATATATAAATGCACTGGATCGGGTTGCACGTACCGCAACAAATATATAAATGCACTGGATCGGGTTGCACGTACCGCAACAAATATATAAATGCACTGGATCGGGTTGCACGTACCGCAACAAATATATAAATGCACTGGATCGGGTTGCACGTACCGCAACAAATGTATAATATGTTATATGGGAAAAAGAAGGAATACTGATTAAACTAAGTAGTTGTTTTTTTTAGACGACTGGGGAGGAAATTTTGCACGTGAATATTTATTGATTTATTTAATAAAAGGGTTGAAATCTGTTTATTTCAACATGCTTATTATTTTCTTATAATGTGATTGTAATTAAAAATATTGTGAGGTTACTTTGGACTGTAAGGTGAGATTCCCACTCAGCCCCGGATGGTAGGTGACTCTTTTATTTAACATATTTCGGGAAGGCGCGATCGAGGAAAAGCTCGCAAGAAGGCTAGCGATCGTCCCATGACCTCATCGTACCACCAATCCATTGTTTCGGATTTGGTGAAAATTTCTCTAGACTAAGTTTGTTTAAAGAATTAAGTTTTATTATCTCGGGGAATGCCCCACATGAGATTGTTCTTCGTAAACTTCAAATTGATTTTTATATATATTATTTCCGCAAATGCCTGTCTAATTTAGGAAGAAAATGAAGTAAATGGTTCGCCTGGAAAGGAATAGTTGTCCAGGTGCCATCACGTCCTAAAGAAAGACTTGAGAAAAGTCGGGGCGTGACAAGTTGGTGTCAGAGCTAAACCAGGCTAAGAGATCTTAGGAACTTTCTTTGAGTTGGGTGTTTGAACGATTACTTATTGCGACGGTGTGCGCGCCACCTTAGTAATAAGTGAACGGAATAACATCCTAAACAGTTTCCCTTCTTTCATACTCTTCTCGTGCATATCTTGAGTCTTTTTAAAGACTTGATTCTTGTACTACCTCTTTAAAAAGGTCTTGGGAAAGGAGAGTACAACGATAAACTAACTGACAAGTGTTTTGTAGATGGTGGTTATAAGACGAGTTCCAACAAAGAAGGAAGTACGCATGGAACAGGAAAGGGCAATGAGAGCTGAGGAGGAATTCGTGCGCCGTAAGATGGACTCGAGAGACGATTTTGACGAGTATATAGACGACACAATCGTACTTTGTACGTATTTGCTTAGGGCTAGACAGAAGAGACGTTCCTACGACCCGACCTTCTTCAACATCTCAATTGGGGTCATATTACAGATAATAGTCAACTCTGTCCCGGAAAATTTCCATTCCTCATTCAGAGGGGCAAGGATGCTAAGAGGAGATGTTACAGAAGATTCTTTGTCCAAATTTCTATGCCATGTAAGAGGAGTAAGGGATAGAATGAGCGATATGGAAAGGGAAGCAAGAAAGAAGGTTCACATGGAGTTGAATGCCAACCTGCAGAATAGGCGAATCATGCGGTTAAGCCAATGATCGGACCTATCTTCAGGTCGTCGACATGGCTATGAAGGTAGAAAGTTTTGCTAAAGCAAAAAGGGAGTATTCGCAGAAGAGGCTTCGATCGTTAGGATCCTTTAATCAGAATCAGAACTTGAGGCAAGAGAGTAGTAGGGGTTCGTCAAAACCGAACCAGTCAGTAGGCCAGTCTCATTTCAGGCCTCATGGGCATAGATGGGTCAATCATCAAGGTGGCAAGGTTAAGGCCACTAGCCCTAACACAGGAGGTGACAACTCGGTTTGTAAGGTTTGTCAAAAGAAACATATTGGAGAATGTTGGTTCTCACCAAAAGGATGTTACACCTGTGGAGAACCAGGCCACCATGCCAGGGATTGCAAGAGGAGAGTCCAAACTCAATTTTCTCATGGGAGGTCAGAAGCAACCATAGCCGCCTACAAGGGAAATCGGAAACCAGTCCCAGCGGTCGTGGAGGTCAACAGTCCAACAATTCTAATCGGCTCTACGCTTTGCCCCAGAGGAATGAGGCGGAGGCATCTAATGCAGTGGTCACAGGTATTTTGCTGGTCTCGAGTATTCCTGCATTTGTATTATACGATCCCGGCTCTACATTTTCATATGTGTCAATGGGTTTTTCTAAGAATTTACATGTAGAACCTTCCTGTTTAAGTGAACCTTTTGAGGTTATGACCCCCGTAGGGGCCTCAGTTTGGGCCTCTCGAGTAGTTAAAAATTTCTCATTAGAAGTGAATGGTAGAGGAACAATAGTAAATCTAGTACTACTTGATATGATAGATTTTGACATCATTTTGGGTATGGATTGGTTGTCAGCATGTTATGCCATGTTAGATTGCCGACGAAAGATAGTGAAACTATCTTTTCCCGGGGAACCAGAAGTTGTTATAAAGGGTAAGATTGGAATATCCTCACGTCAGCTTATCTCCTATCTTAGGACTCAAAAGTTATTAAGAAGTCACAAAGTGGAGTACGCATATCTGGCTAATATAGTAGATACCCAAAAAGAATCCCAATGATTGCAAGATGTCCCTATTGTTCGAAATTTTCCGGAGGTTTTTCCTGAAGATCTTCCAGGCCTTCCTCCGGTTAGAGAAGTGGAGTTCGCTATAGAGTTAATTCCGGGTACAAGACCTATTTCTATTCCTCCTTATCGAATGGCCCCAAATTGAATTGAGAGAGTTAAAAGAACAGTTAAAGGATCTTACGGATAAAGGTTTTATAAGGCCTAGTGTTTCCCACAGGGTGCACGATCCTTTTTGTGAAGAAGAAAGATGGATCGCTCAGAATGTGCATTGATTATCGACAACTCAATAAGGTCACGATCAAGAACCGATATCCATTACCAAGAATCGATGATCTTTTGACCAACTTCAAGGAGCCGCTATTTCTCCAAGATTGATCTTCGTTCAGGATATCACCGGTGAAAATAAATCCGGATGATATATCCAAAACAGCGTTTAGAACCCGATATGGTCATTATGAGTTCTTGGTCATGTCTTTCGGGTTAACCAATGCTCCAAAGACTTTTATGGATCTCATGAACAGAATCTTCAAACCATTCTTAGATTTGTTCGTGATTGTATTTATAGATGATATCCTAATTTACAAGAAGAGTGTTGAAGAACATGAAGAACATCCGAGGTAGTGCTTCAAACCTTGAAACAAGAGAGATCAGACGCTAAATATTCAAAGTGTGAATTTTGGTTGGAAAAAGTAGCCTTCTTGGGCCATGTTGTGTCAAGGGATGGAATTATGGTGGACCCCCAAAAGATAGAGGCGGTGAAGAAGCGGCCAAAACCTACCACTCAAGCGAAGTTAGGAGTTTCTTGGGTTTGGTGGGTATTATAGAAGATTTGTAGAAGGCTTTTCTAGTCTTGTCGCTCCCTTGACCCGATTGACTCAAAAAGCGATTAAGTACCCGGTGGTCGATGCATGTGAAACAAGTTTTGAACTGAAAGAGTTGTTGACTCTTCGCACCGATCCTAACCTTACCATCGGGACAAGAAGGGTTCACAGTCTATTCTGATGCCTCTAGGGTTGTGTTAGGATGTGTCTTGATGCAATCTGGAAAAGTTATTGCGTATGCATCTCGACAATTGAAGATACATGAGAAGAATTATCCAACTCATGACTTGGAATTGGCCGCGGTAGTGTTTGCCTTACGAATATGGAGACACTATTTGTATGAGGTGCATGTAGATATATTTACAGATCATAAGAGTTTGCAGTACATAACCACGCAAAAGGATTTGAATCTCCGACAAAGAAGATGGTTAGAGTTACTTAAGGATTATGACCTTAGCATTCTTTACCATCCTGGAAAAGCTAACGTGGTGGCTGATGCACTCAGTAGGAGATCAATGGGCAGTTTGGCCCACTTGGCAGTACAAAAGAGAGGTATTGTCCGTGCAGTACAAAAATTGGGGAACCTCGGGATTAGTTTAACTGAGGTCGGTGAAGGTAGGGTGGTGGTACGTGATACCTCACGGTCTGCCTTAACTTCAGAAATAAAAGAGAGTCAGTTTGAGGATATGGAATTTGTTAGGTTTCGGGAGAGGATTCAACAAGGAAAACCTTCACAATTTACATTAGGAGGAAATGATGGCACCCTTCGGTATAAGGGTAGGTTATGTGTTCCTAAGGTAAGGGATCTAAGAAGAAGGATCTTAGATGAAGGTCACAATACTAGATATTCCATTCATCCAAGATCAACGAAAATGTATCATGATCTCAAGGCAAATTACTGGTGGAAAGGAATGAAGAGAGGTGTTGCAGAGTTTGTCGGAAAATGTCTTACGTGTCAACAGGTGAAAGCCGAACATCAAAAACCTGGCGGCCTACTTCAGGACATTGGCGTCCCCATGTGGAAATGGGAGGCGATTCATATGGATTTTGTGACCGGTCTACCAAAAACACGAGAAGGTTATGATTCTATATGGGTGATTGTAGATCAACTTACAAAGTCAGCCCATTTCCTACCAGTCAAGACTACATATCGGGCACCGCAGTATGCACAAATTTATTTGAAAGAAATAGTGAGGTTGCATGGGATTCCATTGCAAATTATTTCCGATAGGGGTTCCCAGTTCACCTCACACTTTTGGCAAAGTTTCCAGCAGGCCTCGGGACAAAGGTCAAGTTGAGTACGGCTTTCCATCCGCAAACCGACGGACAAGTCGAGCGAACAATTCAAACATTGGAGGACATGTCGCGGTCTTGTGTGTTGGACTTCCAGGGCAACTGGTTGGACCATTTATGTCTAATTGAGTTCGCCTACAACAACAGCTTTTCATGCTAGTATACATATGGCTCCGTTCAAGCATTGTATGGGCGAAAATGTAGATCTCCACTCGGGTGGTTCAAGTGGGCGAAACACTACTGTTCGGACCAAGTCATTCAAGAAACAAACGATAAAGTTCAGATGATCCGGGAGCGGATCAAGGCAGCTCATAGCCGCCATAAGTCTTATGCGGATCATCGCAAAAGAGATCTCGAATTCCAAGAAGGGGAGAAAGTGTTTTTAAAAGTCTCTCCAATGAAGGGAGTGATGGGATTTGGCAAGAAAGAAAAAATGAGCCCAAGAGGTATTGGACCAGATGAGATCTTACGAAGAGTGGGAAAGGTGGCTACGAACTAGCCCTTCCACAAGAATTAGAAGCGGGCCATCCGGTGTTTCATGTGTCAATGTTACGAAAATACTTGCATGATCCAAGTCACGTCATCCAACCCCAAGAAATAGTCCTGAATGAAGAGCTTCAATATGAGGAAATGCCGGTAGAAATACTGGATAGACAGATTAAACGTCTTAGGAATAAAGATATTGTGTCCTGTGAAGGTCCTATGGAAATCACTCCACAAAAGAAGCAACCTGGGAAGCCGAAGACGCGATGAAAATCAAATATCCTTTCCTGTTTGAGTAAGGTAATAAAATGTGTTTAGTTATGTTTCATGTGTGTGCAGTTTGTATGTCTATGTGCATGTGTTACGACCTTATTCACATTCGAGGCCGAATGTTGTTTAAGGAGGGGAGAATGTAAAGTCTTGGAAGTTGTGTTTCATGTGTGTGCAGCTTGCATGTCTATGTGCATGGGTTACGACCTTACTCACATTCGAGGACGAATGTTGTTTAAGGAGGGGAGAATGTAAAGTCCCAAAAAAAAAAAAAAAAAAAAATCTGTGCACAAATACAGTTTTATATACAACACAACACACACATACACTTTTATATAAAACACAACAAAAAGGGAAAGGGATATACAAAAGAAAAACAGCAAAATCAGAAACAAAACACAGTGAAAAAAAATAGAATAAGAGATTAAAGAGAGCAATTAAGGAGTCCCAAAAAGGTTTGATTGAAGTTGAAGTTTTGTTCGCAATTACGAGGCAGCAAAGGTGAGTTTTCTCACTCAAAGTTCTTAGTAAAATCCTTTATTTTTATGTTACAATACATGTTAGAATATAATCCGGTTATTGAAAGAATGAGCATGAAGTTTATGATTGTTTAATAACTAGTTGGATTGTGAAATTGTAGTCTGTTATACTGGGCTATACTTGTTAGAATTGGATGAAATTTTACAGAGTTATACATCTTTCTGTTATGGTCAGTTTGAGACTTTACGGGGATAAATCCGACTTACGGTTTAAGAGTTATCGCTGTTTGAACATTCTGCCTCGGATCAACTGAAGTCTGGAAGGGCAGAATGTATAACGTAAAAACTGTACAATTCGGTAATGAATATGAAAGTTTGTGCTGAATAAAAGTTATAGATTATTGTGTTCTTGACAGTTTGAGACTTTACGGGGATAAATCTGACTTACGGTTTGAGAGTTATCTCTGTTTGAACATTCTGCCTCGGATCAACCGAAGTCTGGAAGGGCAGAATGTATAACGTAAAAGCTGTACAAATCGGTAATGAATATGAAAGTTTGTGCTGAATAAAAGTTATAGATTATTGTGTTCTTGACAGTTTGAGACTTTACGGGGATAAATCCGACTTACGGTTTGAGAGTTATCTCTGTTTGAACATTCTGCCTCGGATCAACCGAAGTCTGGAAGGGCAGAATGTATAACATAAAAACTGTATAAATCGGTAATGAATATGAAAGTTTGTGCTGAATAAAAGTTATAGATTATTGTGTCCTTGACAGTTTGAGACTTTACGGGGATAAATCCGACTTACGGTTTGATAGTTATAACCCTTACAAGCGGAAAGGGCGAAATATTGAAGGAAGAAAATATTATTTTGAGCCTTTTGAACATATGACATATTTAAACAACAAATAAGTGCATTGGATCGGGTTGCACGTACCGCAACAAATAAGTGCATTGGATCGGGTTGCACGTACCGCAACAAATAAGTGCATTGGATCGGGTTGCACGCATCGCAACACATAAGTGCATTGGGTCGGGCTGCACGGACCGCAACAAATACATAAATGGATTGGATCGGGTTGCACGGACCGCAACATATATATATATATATAAATGCATTGGATCGGGTTGCACGTACCGCAACAAATATATAAATGCACTTGGATCGGGTTGCACGCATCGCAACAAATATATAAATGCATCGATCGGGTTGCACGTATCGCAACAAATATATAAATACATCGGATCGGGTTGCACGTGCATAACAAATATATAAATGCACTGGATCGGGTTGCACGTACCGCAACAAATGTATAATATGTTATATGGGAAAAAGAAGGAATACTGATTAAACTAAGTAGTTGTTTTTTTTAGACGACTGGGGAGGAAATTTTGCACGTGAATATTTATTGATTTATTTAATAAAAGGGTTGAAATCTGTTTATTTCAACATGCTTATTATTTTCTTATAATGTGATTGTAATTAAAAATATTGTGAGGTTACTTTGGACTGTAAGGTGAGATTCCCACTCAGCCCCGGATGGTAGGGCTGACTCTTTTATTTAACATATTTCAAAAGGGCGCGATGGAGGAAGAGCTCGCAAGAAGGCTAGCGATCGTCCCATGACCTCATCGTACCACCAATCCATTGTTTCGGATTTGGTGAAAATTTCTCTAGACTAAGTTTGTTTAAAGAATTAAGTTTTATTATCTCGGGGAATGCCCCACATGAGATTGTTCTTCGTAAACTTCAAATTGATTTTTATATATATTATTTCCGCAAATGCCTGTCTAATTTAGGAAGAAAATGAAGTAAATGGTTCGCCTGGAAAGGAATAGTTGTCCAGGTGCCATCACGTCCTAAAGAAAGACTTGAGAAAAGTCGGGGCGTGACAGCTACCTTGGTATATTGTGATAATATTAGTGTCGTATATCTTTCTGGGAATCCGATTCAACACCAGCGCACTAAACATATTGAGATGAATATCTATTTTATTCGCGAAAAAATAGCTCGTGGACAAATACGCGTCTTATATATCCCTTCCAGGTATTAAGTAATGCCTTTTGCAAATATTTTTAAGGAATCTTTGCAAAAGGCCAATGATATAAAACTAATTTTTTTTTATTTCTACTTTAGTTTCCTCTGCCTTTCTCTACTCTCTTTCCTTGTTTTTGCTTTTCACTTTTGACTTATTGGCTTCTTAGCTTTAATTCGCTTTTTCAATAATTTCACTTGTCTTCTGTTATTTCAAGGATTAAGATCAAGTCTTGAAGCAGATTCAAGAGTATTATCAGTTGATGCCGGACGACAAGAAGATGCCGTGCTTGCTCTTTGACGATAACAACTTGGAATTCGGTTATTTACTAGGCTTTTCTATATGGCTACCCGCGATTGTTCTTGTTTATTGTTTGCTGAAATTTCTTCTTCAGTTGCTAACTCATCATCCTCAAAATATATCCCGGCCAATGGAAGGAGATACAGAAATAGCTAAGAAAAAAACATCAGATGCTTCTCAAGCAGAAGATCTGTTGGATGAAGCGAAAAAACACTCAAGTGTCAACGATAGAATAGACCTGCAAGCTGTTGTGTACAGATTTAGGCAGAGGCAGAAAAAGATACAAAGAGAAATAACAAGAGAAGAGGAATCAGGATCTAAATTGATTGTTAAGGAAGACGAAAGTTGCGTGTCAAAAGTGCCTCGTCGTCTTTGTGATGGTGATCTAGACCATTTTAGCCATAGGCATCCGATGCTAAGATTCCACCTCCGAGGAACAGAAGATATAAGATGCAACATGTGTGCTATTCTAATATCTGGGGTAGCTTATGGTTGTGATCATTGTCATTACTTTCTCCACGAGGTATGCTCTAACATTCCTAAAAGAATTCGACATGATTTTCACCCTATGCACTCACTCACCCTTCTTCCCTTTCCCTCATTCGATCTTTGGCATTCGAAAGTTGAAAGCGAATTCCGTTGTGTGGCTTGTGGATATGACGACTCCTACCCTCACCACTCACTGTTTTCTTTTTACTATCATTGCGACTTGTGTAAATTTGATCTTCATCTTGAATGTGCTTCTGTGTCGACGACATTGATCCACAAGGTAAAATACCCTCTTGATCTCTTCACTTTCTTTCCACTAGAAAGTGAAGGTGCGGCCCTGTTTTGTGGTATTTGTAACCAAGTGATGAATAGGGAATCCTCTTGGCTTTTCTACAATCGCGGGTTTGATTACATCTGCCATTTCGAGTGTGCTGCTGAAGAAGAGCTTGGACTAGTAGGGGATCACAGTTTCCTATCCGAAGTCCAAAAATCCTTAGTCCTCCAAAAAGGTTGTCCTGACCAACAACCAAAACTAGGACAGCTAGGAGAAGTTACACACTTCAGCCATCGCCATCCACTTAAAGCAATCAAACAAACGAACGAGGCATCATCGATCATGAGTACTTGCAGCATATGTTCAAACAAGGCTTCATCCGGTTACATTTGCCAGCGATGCAATTACTTCATCGACGAGACTTGTTTCCCTCTTCCGCGAAAGATTCAACACCATTTTCACCCGAATCACCCCCTCATACTTGCAAGCTATAACGATCATCCAAAGTTCAAATGCCCAGCTTGCACCCAAAAAGTTGGTGCAGCGTATCATTGTTCTGCTTGTAAATTCAGTCTCCATCGTAGCTGTGCTGGTGCTCCAATGACATTAACCCTTGGCACAAACAAGAAAGTTTCGTATAAACTCCTCTATTCGTATCCATATGAGAATGAGATGGCAGAGATCAAATGCAGTGATTGTTCCAGTGAGTTAAACTCAAAGCAGAGCTTTTTGTACTACAATTTCGACCTTGATGAAGTGCTCCATGTACAATGTGCGCTTGATAGAGAAGTTAACACTTATGGTACTAAGTTTCTTTTAGTTAGTGAAAGACTGAAAAGTATTAAAATAGAGGAAGACCACTCTTAGTAGCATGTGCTGTAACTGCAAAGTTGAATCTATCTTGTATGTATTAGTAGTAACTAATGGCAGGATAATACCTAGTAATCAACTTATAGTCTTGTATGAAGGGGAGCTATGGAGCAACGGTAAAGTTGTCAAAGTGTGACTTATAGGCCACGGGTTCGAGCCGTGCAAGAAGCAGTCACTAATGCTAGCATTTGAGTATGCTGTCTACACCACACCCCTAGGGATGCGGCCCTTCCCAGACACTGCTAACACATGATGCTTTATGGACCCTGTAAGAACATCTGTTTATTGTAGCATTCTACATTGCTCAATTAGGACCATTGTTACCATTCAACGTGAAGACCCTAAACAATAAACAAAGATGACTCGTCATATACTCACAATTCACATAGGCTTCTCCAGGTGACTACATTAGTATTGAGAATTACATGAATGGATCAATTGAAAACCACCTTCAGTATATATATATATGAGTGTGTGAATGAATATGATTGGAGTATGCCGTTGCATGTACCGTACAAGATAGTTTCCATCTAACATACTGTTTTTTTCTTAACTTCTTTTTCTAGTCATTCTGCTTCGTTGATAGATAGTATGTGAAATATGTAATCCCCGAAAATCTATGGACAATGTTGTGTTTTTAGAAAGAGCGAGTTGACGAGGTTGCATTTGGAATGTGTCATTCAGGACTATATTTTATAATGAGCACGTTCCAAACGTATTCAGTATTGTGAAAATTCATTATAAATTAACTAGATAGCCAAATTCATTATAAATTAACCAGATAACCCGTCCCCGTGTGATGCTCGGGCTTATGCCTAATCCCTGCACAAATGCCCATAATTCACTCATACCTGGACATTGGACAATAATGCAGCATCTCTTAAATCATAATGAAAAGCAAGCAAGAAAGAAAAGCTCATATTATGTATATTTTCCAATCAAAGCTAAGTTATTAAATGATTGCCTGGACTTGTTTAAACATGTAGCTCATATTGATCAGTGTAAACAAGTAAATAGAATCACTACGGTTTAGACTCTTCCATCATGCATATATTGACTCTTTTTACAAAAAGTATGCCTCTCTGGGAGAACACATGAGATGTGTTACCAAATAATTAATGTGGGTGTACATTTATATTCATATTCATATTCATAGATGAAGAAATTCTTGATTTTAATTTCTATTACTCCCACAATTTTTATTACCGTAACACCTAAATAGTTAATAGCCATGTTTATGACATATTTTGTTATTTCTCGTTATAATCTTACAAATAGACTTTGTAAGTCTTTGTTGAAGGCACTTTAAGAAATAAGAAAAGTTTTCTCGTCCTCTCTGTATTTCTTATCTACATCTTGTTCCATATTATTCTTATTTTACAACAAGACATAGTTAATGATCTTAAGCCTTAATTTTCATGTTACATAAGGATCATTTATGCAATTTAGCTCATAGTAGTGCTAGAATTGCCGCACCATTTAGTGTTACTACACTGCTTTTTAAAAAGAAAAATTAGATCTAGATATATAACGGTGTTTTTTTTTTGCCGTTGGATTGTTTTTCTCTCCCACCATTTCAACTAGCCGTTAATCATTAACTAAACGGCTAAATACATGATCATATCACTTCTTCAAATACCCATAACTTTCTTCTCCAAAATCATCAACAATTTCTAAAATCAATTCAAGATTTCAATTTCTTCATCAAATTCAATGCAATGGGTCTTTCCGCCATCACTTCAAGTGAGTCCAAATCTCACTATCACCGATAGGGATGGCAACAGATCGAATCTGGACCGAATCCTACTAGATTCAGATTCAGATCCATTTTTCATACCTGGATCCAGATCTATCGGGTCCATAAAAATCAGATCCAAATCCGGATCCATCGGGTCCACAGATCGGATCTGGATCTACATGTAATTTTTTTGGCTTGAATAATATTCCCACATGTTGAAACTTTTATGACAAAATGAAACGCAATCTGATTGAAAAAAATGATTGAGTTCATTCAATCAACCTACACAAACATGACACCATTCTTCCAAAATACTGAACAAAGTTTTAGCATCACAAGAAAATAAAGACGATTGACGATGCTGAACAGGTTGCAACTTTGAGCTAATTTTTGGAGGCTTTAGTGATGCTCCACTTGTAGTTCTACCGATTGACTTCATTAAACAACATAAAACAATGTCAGTCATATATCAAAAGTCCCAGTTTTTTTTTTGCTGATCAAACAAATGAGAGAAAGATACTTAAAACTTATGACTAGCAGATTCAAGTAAGGAAAATTTAAAGAAGAGTGATAATTTTTTCTTTTTATAGAAATGAAAATATGGAAAACTGCAGAGAGCATATAGGTAAAAGAAATGAAACTTCAAAGACAAATTACATGACTGTGTGACTTGTGCCTTATCCTGGTTCAACCCTTTACCCAATACATAAATTATGAAAAACATTTAAGAAAATACTTATAAAATTATATTCTAGGTTATGGATATATTTAATAAAAAACGGATCCACGGATAGGATCTGGACCGGATACGGATTTCAAATACAAGATCCAGATCCAGATTCGATCCGTCAGAAACGGATCCGGGTCCGATCTGAATCCGTCGGGTCCAAATTTTGATGATCCATATACTATAAAACGGATATGGATCCATTGGATCCGGACCAGGTCCAAGATCCATTGTCATCTCTGATCACCGATCTCACCAAATATTTCGTTTAACAAATTACATTCTCTTAAGTGCATCATCGAGTTGTATCTTCCTTACCCTCTCCTTACGCCTAATCCCCTCATTATACGGCAACCTCTTTATCCTCCTCCACGCTCTCACAATCGTTGGTGCAGCCAGTACTGCGACCCCTAGCCGGGTCCCACATTTGGTATGCCATTCACATGGTTGCTACGATTTTAACGGCAATATTTCAAGGCTCAGCATCCGTGCTTATTTTCACAAAGATATATGATTTTTTAGGAGAATTGAAGTCTTATGTTAGTGAAGAATATGGTGTTGAAATCTTGAAATTGGTTGGTGGATTGTCTATTTTGATATTTGCTTGGAGTGGGTGATTTTGCTATTGGCTTTTGTATTGTGAGGTACAATACCTACGTGGAAGGGAATTCAAATTCTAAAAGCAACTATAAAGTTGATCAAGATGAAAATTCTAAAAGCAACTACAATACCATGATTTACCTCCTTCACAGATCTGTCGGACCGGGGTGTGGGGGCTCCTGAGGTGGGAGATTCCACCTTTTGGAATAAGATGAAAATTTGAAAGGGTGTCCTTGTCCAATTCAAGTATAAAATTTATTTATTTATTTGGGAAGAGTCACCATGTTCCAAATCTTGGAGCTCTACGGTGATTTTATTATTTATTCATACTAAAATAATGGAGTAGGAAAAATGAAGTGTTCTATGTCTTATATTAAATTTGTATTGTTACTCCCTATTCAAAGGTAATAATTGTACAATGTAACGCGTGCACGGCATGAAACATAATTTACTACACCTAGTGAAAGAATTTCTTTTAATGGAGTTGATACTCAAGATTTTCTATATTGAGTTTACTAATTGCGAGTGAGCTCTTAATTTATTTACTTTATTTGGTCTCATGAGATCTCATTTGTAGGTTTTACCAACTGTAATTTGAGTTATAACTTGCTGAAAAATCACGTTGAATGAGATATGTATCAACGAATGTGCTAATTTTGAGGTATAAATCGATGGTCGGTTTTATTTGTGTTAATGAGAAGATTGACAGTTTTCTGATTTTGTGGTATTTCCTTTACTCAACATTTAAATTATGTGAACTTTAACCAATAGCTTAAAATATATTGTTTTATCATTGTAATATGAAAAGAATTGTAACTTAAAGTACTTATCATTACACAACTTTTGTATAACTAAATTTAAAATATACAATATTGAGTTAATCTCATTCAATTTAACTTCAAAAATTAGTCCATTACCTCTCTGGAAATGGAAATCAAAACTGTAATATTAATTGGGACAAATGGAGTATAATTTAAGAAATCAACAAAGAAAAACAACATGCATACATAATCATAGGACGAATTGATGATTTGTGGTCCAATTCTTTTTATGTCACGTTCTATTTTCCTTGTACTCTTTTGGGGGTATGAGAGGTCATTTATGAACAAAGACAAAATACATGAAGATTTTATTCATTTGATTCTTTTTTATTTAATTTTTAGTACGATTTCATAAAGACTTTGGAATTTTAGGGCAATTGTAGGTCCTTAAAGAAAAAGATGGAGCATTGATCTTGAAATTGGGTGGTCGATTGTGTAATTTTAGTATTTTGCTTGGAATGGGTGGTTTTGCTTTTGTATTTCACTGTGAGGTAGTCTTTGTGGGAGGGAATGAAGTTGATATGAACAAGGCGACTCTAAAATCGAAGATGAAAATTTTGATAATATGTATGTTTGAGTTCATATGAAAAATTAATTATATAATTTTACTTTTGCACTTCGTATACAGCCACATAAAATGAAAAAAAAAATATCTATATACATGTTTTGGAGGAATATCTATACTTTAGCATCAAGAACTGCTTCGATGCTAAAGTATAGATATATTTATGTTATTATCTGTGCTCAAAAGAAACCAAAAACTGAAAAAAAGACAATATGCAGAAACTGAAAAATATCCGAGACCACAAAATTTATTGTGTGATCTTAAGGAATTTAATCCCCTCACCGTACCCGAGGTTATTGACTACTTCCTCCCAGGATAAAACGGATATACTTGTCGCAGGAGTAGCGGTACCTCAAATGCCTACAACTTCGACGAACACAAATCAGGAAATAAATCACACAAGACCCGATTTTTGTTTGTAATAAAGTATGCCAGATGTTCGGAAATTTTCAGTGCAGAAAATGAGGTTATTCCTCTGAATTTATAGCCGAAATTTGGATACCATAGAATTTAATTTCTGTGAAATTTAAAACTCCGTTCGGTTGTTAATATTAGAAAAGAAAATAATGAAAATGGAAAACTGACCAAGCCGAAGCCGAGCGATGACGACAACTTGAGAAGAGACTCTCTTCTCAACTCTTTATGAGCTAGAGTATGAGCTTACATATATAAGTAAACAACTCTCCCTTTCCACCACCAATGTGGTTTGTGGTTTGTTGTTTAGAGTTCTCGTCCAAAAAGAACTTTGCTCAAATTTTCAATTTTTCTTTCATTTTTCATTCACACCGCCTTATCTTTAAAGACAACCACTCAAGGGTCTTTAAAGCTCGACAATTTAATGCACTTAAATGTCGTAATGCTTTTAATAATTTATATGTTATGCATTCATGTAGGAAGGGATTATTGAGATTCACTAAGTACCGAAAATTGGTGTATGACATTTTCTTTATAAAACCAACATTGACCTATGTTGATGTAAGTGCATGATTTGCAGACGAGCATATTATAGATTATACATTCCCTCACTCTCCACCAAGAGTGGATCTACGTGGGTGGCAGGATGTTCACCCGAACACCTTCGACAAAAAATTATAGTGTATATATAGGATAGATTTTTTTATTTTATTGACATATATTGTAGAATTGTATTAATCTCCCTTAGGGAGTCTTTCTCATTAATACAAATATATATATTGTACAATGTGGAACTCTAATACAATAAGGATCATATATCTACCATAATTATACATCACTAAATATTACACAATATATGAAATATATTCTAATTATGGTAAGGTTCTTCAGTCGGAGCGGGAGGAGGCCGGACACTAAGACTGGATCTGAAGTCAAGGAAGAGCTGACTAGGAAAGCCTTTTGTGAATATATCCGCATACTGATATGAAGAAGGCACATGTAACACCTTAACTTGACCAAGGGCAACCTTCTCACGAACAAAATGTATATCCATCTCAATGTGCTTGGTTCGCTGATGCTAAACCGGGTTATGAAATAAATATATGGCGGATATGTTATCACAGTAAACCAAAGACGCCTTACGTAAGGGACATTGTAGCTCCAAAAAAGATTTCAAAGCCAACAGATCTCAGCAACAACATTAGAAACGCCTCTGTACTCTGCTTCTGCACTCGAACAGGATAGGGTGGCCTGCCTTTTGGCAGACTAAGAAATGAGATTATCCCCTAAGAACACACAATAGCCGGAGGTGGAGCGTCGCGTGTACGGACAGCCTGCCCAATCAGCATCCGTATATGATAACAACCAGGTCGGTGTTGAGGGGTAGATGTACAATCCATAATCAAGTGTGCCCTTAACATATCGAATGATACTCTTAAGGGTAGTAAATGAGGTTTCCTGGGGGCATGCATAAATAGAAATACATGCTGAACATCATAAGAAATATCAGGTATGGTGAAAGTAAGGTATTGAAGTGCACCTGCAAGACTCCTATAAAGAGTGGGATCTGACACTAGATTACAATCAACTGCACTAAGCTTCGATTTAGAGTCAATCGGAGTGGACATGATCTTGTAATTCACCATCTTAGCCCTGTACACAATCTCTTCTGCATACTTACGCTGGCAAAGAAACATAGTGTATGCACATCTAGTCACTGAGATCCCCATAAAGTAACTCAACTTTCCTAAGTCAGTCATAGCAAATTTTGTTTTAAGTAGTGCAATGATCTTGTTTTTCAACACATCAGAAGAGGCAGTAAGAACAATGTCATCCACATATAACAACAAATAAGCAATGTTACTACCTCTATGGAAAAAAATTAGAGAATTATCACACTTGTTGCATACAAACTCAATCCGCATAATGTACTGTGCAAAGTGATCATACCACGCTCCAGGGGCCTGTTTTAAACCATAAAGTGACTTACGAAGACGGCAGACATAGTGAGGGGCTGCAGGATGGACAAAACCTAGCGGTTGGTGCATATAAACAGTTTCTTCCAAGTCCCCATGTAAGAATGCATTTTTTACATCAAGTTGATGAATCGACTAATGCTTACCTATGGCAATACTCAGAACTGTGCGAATAGTGGTTGGTTGGTTTAACAACCGGACTGAATGTCTCACCGCAATCAATACTCTCCTGATAATTAGTACCATTAGCCACAAGTCTCGCCTTATATCTCTCTAAGTCACCATTGTCTTTGTATTTGTGATGAAAACACCACATGCAACGGATCACATTCACCCCTCCGATCTAGGAACTAAATCCCAACTGTGCTATTTTATTAAAGTATTACATTCCTCACACATGACCGCATTCCAATTAGGGTCTAGTTTGGCTAGTTTTGGATTTTTGGGAATTGGGGAAACAGTTTGTGTAGATAGGTTAAATTGTACATTGGGTTTGAAAATTCCGTGTTGGGCACGAGTTTCCATATAGTGTGTGGGGGCAGGGGTAGGTTGGGTATTTTGGTGTAGGTGTGGTGTCGGGTTACTGGCAGGGACGAAGTTAGGGTTTCTGTATAGTTGGTCGATGGGAAACTGAACTAGTTGGGTCATTTTTGGGGAGGATGTCAGGATAGGTATGGGCACCGATATGGGTAGATCGATGTGGGTTGGGGTGGTTGTTGCCGGTATTGTTAACTGTGGTAAGTAGAAACTGGGTTTTCGGTGTGGTAGGGTAGTGGGGATGTTCTGGGTACCAGGGCTGGTTGGGTTTCGGTTACTGGTAGAGTGTCGGAATTAGTGGCGGCCGGTGACTGGGGCGCAGTGGGCGTTGGTTCAATATCGGAGGTGGGGACGTGATGAGGCTAAAAGACGGTGGGCTGAGTGTTAGTGATGGTGATGACAATCGGTGTTGACCGACGTGGAGCAGATACACTGCCAGCGATGGCAGTGTCTCGGGTCGGAGAGAAAGATATGATGGTGGGGATGTTCTGGGGGACAGCCAACCGATTGCCGGTGATGGTAGTGGCAATCAGCGGTGGCGGAGGGTGGCCGGAAATAGTGCTGGCAGTGGTAGTGGTATCTTGCCGCGATGGGGATGCAGGGACGGTGGTGGCTGTTCGATAGAGTTCGGTGAGTATGACGGGTGAGTTGCCGGACTCGTTTAGAAAGGTATAGTCCGTGTTTCTAAACTTTTGGTTATTTGCAAATGAGAAGATTGCTTCATTGAACGTGACATGATAAGACACAATAATTTTGCGGGAAGACACGTCATAGCACATATAGGCCCTATGATTATGTGGGAAACCTACAAACACACAAGGAGTGGTGCGTGGTGCCAGTTTATGCGGGGCTGTGGAAGCAAGATTCGGGTAGCACAGGCAGCCGAAAATTCGTAGGTGCTCATAAGTTGGGATCCTACGGAATAGAATTTCGGTGGGTGTTTTATTGTGAAGGGTTTGAGTGGGAAAAATATGTAGAACATATTCGGCCATTTTAACAGCATAGACCCTGAAAGAGGGGGGAGAGAGGCATGAAACAAGGTCGTACGAACCATGTTATTGATAGTGCGAATGATTCGTTCAGCCTTGCCATTTTGGGAGGAGGTATGGGGACACGAGAACCGGAAACCATGCCATTAGTAGAGCAAAAATTATGAAATGCGGAATTATTGAACTCACAACCGTTATCACATTGAAGCGATTTTATGTCTTTTTCAAATTATATTTTGACATAGACACGGAAAGCAAGAAACTTGGCAAACACTTCAGACTTGGATTTAAGTGGATAGACCCAGACAAACTGAGAAAAGTCATTTAATAAGACGAGATAAAATTTGTGACCTAGTGAGCTAATGGGAGATGTCCATAAATCTGCATGAACAATGTCAAAGAGAGAATATGTAACACTTGAAGAAGACTGGAATGGAAGGCGAACATGTTTGCCTAAAGGACAAGAAAGACACTGTTAGACAAATTTTCCATTATGACAACGAATTAAATTATTGTTTCTAAGAAAATTAAAGATATGTGCTCCTGGGTGTTCAAGTCTATTGTGCCAAGTCGACGGAAAAATGGTTGCTAAAGCGATGGGAGGAGTGACATGAGCAGTTAGAGATGTGGGATGGTTGGCACTAGCAGCGGACGTGGATAGGAAAGAATATAGATCACCCTCACTATTGTATTTTGTAAGGAGTTTTTCGGTACGGAGGTCCGTTATGGAAAATTTAAAAGGGTCAAAATTAATTTATACAGAGTTATCGGTGGAAAATTTCCTAATGGAGATTAAGTTTTTGATAATGTTAGGAGTATATAAGACATTATTTAGGGAGAAATAGGGATGCGGTGGTGGGGATAGTGTGTGGCCAAACCTTTGAATTGGAATGCCATGACCGCTTTCAACCATAATAGATTGTGGAGTATTTAAACTTCGTAGTTGAGGAAGATTACCAGAATTATTGGTGAGGTTAGAGGCAACACTCGTATCCATATACCACGCATTATAGGACTGACGCGGAGTCAATATGATGAAAGTCGGGCCCAAATTAGATTGGGAGAGGCATGGAACGGACTTCTCGGCTCCAGGAAATATGACCGAATTGTTGTGGTCCATTGACTGGCCTGGGGCGAATTGGTAGGTTGCCTGAGATTGGGCCCAAAATTGGTTTTCAGAACTTAGGATGTTAGGCGGCCAGAGGCTGGGCAGCGGCTGTAGCCCCAACTGCTGTTGGGCCGCGGCTGCTAATTGCATGTTCCTGAATGATGGCAGTGATGTGTTGACGCTGCCATGAGAGCTTTCTGGAGGGTAGATGGAGTCGTATATGAGGTGTATAATGGCTTGTAGAGGCTGTATACGAGGGGTGTACGGCCTGTTGAAGAGGGAAGATAAAATAAAAAAAAATGTTGTTGGACCATACGGAATAAAGCTCTGTTGGTTCTCGGCACAGAGGCCAAGATTGCTCTGACAGAAAAGAAAAGAAACAGAGGAAAAGTATGGAGTGGCGTTCTTCTCGGTTAAAGCGTCAAGCTCTTATGGTTCTTGACATAGAGGCCAAGATTTCTCTGACAGAAAACGAAAGAATAGAGGAAAAGTAATGATGTTCCTCGGGTAGTGACAGAAAAAGAAAAAGAATAGGGTTTAGGTTTTGGCTCCTGATACCATTGAGAATTGTATTAATTCCCTTGGAGAGTTTTTCTCATTAATACAAATATATATAGTGTACAATGTGGAACCCTAATACAATAAGGATCATATATCTACCATAATTATACATCACTAAATATCACACAATATATGAAATATATTCTAATTATAGTAAGGTATGTACACGTTAATATATATTAACTTGTGAACACCCTAAACAAATGCAAAAGGTTAGCTCAAGTTGTCATGAATGTTCAAAATTGTCTCCAGTACCCTAGGTTCGGTTCCCATTGACAAAATTATTTTTAATATTTAGCTTTTGTTATTTTTTTCGAACCTCTTGAGTGAAAATCCTGGATCAGCGAATGCTCTCCACGACATATAGACGACATATAGTGAGCGTTCTTCACAGGCTTATGGTGAGCTCCACCTTTGCCATTTAGTGGGACATTTATTTCCCTTCAGTTTTGTTTATTTTCTTAGAATAGCCGGGAATCTTTTTGTCTTGTGCATTCTGGTTTTTTTTTTTCTTATGTTATAGAGGCTTCACAGATATAAATGTGTTATGAATTCCCTTTTTGCATGAGTATTGATATGAAATGTAAAACTACATTATTTCATTATGAGGTTCACGATTACGAAAGTTAAAGATTAAGTTTTCAAACTTTACGATTTACTTATTTTCAAAGATTGCATAAAGTTGCATATAATATGAAGCATGACAAGGATAGTCTGGATGGTATGCTCTGTCAGTTAAGACAGCTGATATCAATTACAACTCGATAAAAAATTGGGTCATGAAAGACTTCTTTCCTAATTTTACTTATTTTGGATTGTATCCTCGGGGTCTCATGTTCAGGGTTGTACATCAACTACAAATTGAGCTAACTTGCAGAACCTAGAAGTATGAGTTGTAATTGATTGTGCTAATCTTTGAACTATAGATCAATGACTCAGTGGTTAGTTTTATTTAAGGGGAGACTAAGTACATGTTTAGGGGAAGAAAATTGATGGTTATATTTTACTAAGAAACAAACAACCATTCAAACAATATGATATTTCTTAATGATTTGTGGACCAACTCTTTAATTTGTAACCTTCAATCGTTTTATGCCCTTTTGGGGTGTAATAGGTCATCTATGGCCAAGAAGATACAGGCTGGCATCTGATTCGTTTTAATCTCTGGTACAACATTATTCTATATGTTATGATAGAATATATGAAAACATATTCTATTAATATAATTAGTGATTTTGTATATTTATAATTATTATAGCAATATTTTATATAATTAGTTAGATGAATATTTGATTTCCGTAATTATAGTGTAGGATGACTATTGTATATCATGTATGTAAGCTAATTATATTAATGAAATCATCAAGTGTTATTCTCCTTCATGGTATCAGCAGTTTAGGGGGAAAAAATTTCCTTCTCCATTCTTCCGCCGCCCTATCTCCTCCTCGGTCACCCCTTCTAAAAAAAAAATTCTGCCACCCTAATTTTATTCTTGCTCCTCAATCATTTCTAACACAAAGAATACATTTCATCATGCACTTGCAGTCTCCAACATCAAGAACAACATCCCTATCGTCCTTGAAATGGAGAACGTCCAATACGCGACGTGGGCGGAACTTTTTAAAATTCACGCAAGGTTTCATAGAATCCTCCATCACATCGTCAAACCGGAAAAAGACAAGGAGAAGGTGCCTTCCACCGATGATGAAATAGAGTTATGGGAAACTCTTGATGCAACGGTCCTTCAATGGATTTATTCCACCATCTCTACGAAACTCTTGCACACAATTATCGAATCCGACACCACGACAATGGTAGTTTGGAATAGGGTGCGTGATATATTCCAAGATAACAAAAATTATCGTGCCATAACCCTTGAGCAAGAATTCTCTCACACAACTATGGAGGATTTTCCGAATGCCTCCGCATATTGTCAAAGGCTCAACTCAAGAACGTCTGTGCGCCGGTCACGAATGACTGTCTCATTCTTCATATGATTGCGGGCCTCTCCAAGGTGTATTTGGGGTTGGGAACTCTCCTTCGCCAAAGTAATCCTCTCCCACATTTCTACCAAACACGTTCCATGCTCACCCTAGAAAAAGCAGGGTTGGCTAAAAAGGCCGCAACCAGAGCACATTCTGCCATGATGGTGGCCACGTCCCGAGACACCGATGACCCTCAATCATTCTCTGAAAATTATAGTCAAAACTGCAACAATGATGGTGGCAAAAAGGGTCAAAACCGGAAAAATGGTGGCAAAAATCGTGCCAGCGGCCGCAGTGGTGGAAATGGTGGCAGCCGCGGTTGCGGCGGTGGCGGATATAGTGGCGGTCTGCAGGGGTCCAGGCCACAGCACCATTGACAACAGCCTTGGGCCAGTGGGTAGTGGCTCATTCCGCCCTTCCCTTTTTCCAACATAAATTTGGGCCAAGCCCAATGGTAAGCAGCAATAGCATGTTCGACAACAACAGGCTTGTCAGCAGCCTGGCCTGCTAGGGCCTCGGCCACAGCATGCCTTCATTGATGCGGGCCCAGCAGTCTCACCGACCCAAATAGATATCGAGGCAGCGATGCATACACTTAGGCTAAATCATCCGAATATGAATTGGTACATGGACACCGGTGCTACTTCTCATATGACATCCGCGTAAGATAATCTCTCGTCTTATTTCAATTTGAGCAAACAATATGGCATAATTGTTGGTAATGGTCATTCAATTGCAATTCGTGGTTATGGTCACACAAATTTGTCTCCCCGAACCCACCTTTAGCCTTGAAAAATGTCCTTCATGCTCCTAAATTAATTAAAAATTTGGTGTCTGTTCGAAAATTTACAACAGATAACTCGGTTTCTGTTGAATGTGATCCATTTGGATTTTTTGTGAAGGATTTTTGGACGGGGATACATCTAATGAGATGTGGTAGTCGGGGCGAGCTCTATCCCATCACTACCACCATCACCACAAAAAAGTCACACCGTCAACTTTTGCCGCTTTAGCACCTTCCTTATGACATGAATGTTTGGGTCATTTGGGAGCGTCTGTTGTTGCTTCCCTGAAAAACAATAAATTTATTGAGTGTAATAACTCTCATAGTGCTAATGTTTGTCCTTCTTGTCCGCTTGAGAAACATATTAAATTGCATTTTTTGCCTCTAATTCCAGTACTATGTTTCCTTTTGATATTATTCATAGCGATCTTTGGACGTCTCCCGTTTTGAGCTCTTTTGGCCACCGTTATTATATTTTATTGTTGGATGATTACTCGATTTTTTTGTGGACATTTCCTTTATCTAAAAATTCTCAATTTTTTCCACATTCCTATCATTTAGAGCATTCATCCGTACTTAATCTGAACGGGTGGTTAAGAACATTCAATGTGATAATGGAAGGGAATTTGATAATGAGTCATTTAGAGAATTTTGTAGGATTAACGGTATATCTTTTTGGTTCTCATGTCCTCATATGTCATCACAAAATGGGAAAGCCGAGAGAAAAATCTGCACCATTAATAATATTGTTCGTACTTTACTAGCCCATGCATCATTACCACCTTCTTTTTGGCATCATGCTTTACAAATGGAAACTTACATTCTCAACATACTCCCTAGCAAATGATTAGCCTACCAATCTCCACTCAATTTTTTTTACCAAAAAGACCCTTCATAGTCTCATCTTAGGATATTTGGGTGTTTATGTTATCCTTTATTCCCCTCCACTACCATTAACAAATTTCAAGCCCGGTTTACCACTTGTGTTTTTTTTGGGTACCCATCTAATCATCATGGTTACAAATGTTATGATTTATTCTCTAATAAAGTCATCATTAGTCGTCATGCAATTTTTGATGAAACCCAATTTCTGTTCGCTAAGTTGCATACTTCCGCATCCAATCCCTATGACTTTTTGAATGATGGGCTCTCACCGTATGTGGTCCATCATTTGGCCCAACCCGCACCTCTAAACATGGACCAGCGGGCACAGGCAGACCCACTGCCTACGGGACCATCACTCCCTCATCCACATATTCTGCCAGGAAGCCCATTGCCTGCTGGCCCAAATAATTTCGTCCCTAAGCTTCTGCTAGCAGGCCCACTGCCTGCTGGCCCAAATACTCCCATCCGTGAGCTTCTTCCAGCAGGCCCACTGCCTGATGTCCTAAATGCTTTCGGTCTGCAGCTTCTGCCTGATGGCCCAACTCGTTCCAGCCACCAACTAGCCCAGGTCCTCCCAACTCGAATCTAACCGAACACTTGATCTGCACTGGGCCAGCCCACGGCTTCCACCCAAATCCAGCCCACTTCTATTCTGGGACAAGGGCCCATTACTCGTAGCCAATAGGGTATTTTAACCAAAGAGACAATTTAATCTCAACTCTAACGGCACTACCACATAACCATGTGTCTACCCTTTCTGACCCGGATTAGAAAATGGTCATGGATGATGAATATGATGCTCTTATTAAAAATAAGACGTGGGAGTTGGTGCCCCGTCCACCTAGTGTTAATGTGATTCATTCTATGTGGATTTTTACTCATAAGAGGCATAAGACCCGTCTTGTATATGATGGCAAAACTCAATAGGTTGGTGTGATTGTGGAGAGACATTTAGTCCGGTGGTCAAACCGAAAACTATTCGCACTGTTCTCAGTCTAGCTCTCTCAAAATCATGGCACAATTATCAACTGGACGTGAAAAATGTGTTCTTACACGATGAACTCAAGGAAACTGTATACATGCATCGGTCCTTTGTTTCAGGGACCTCGCTCATCCTAATCATGTGTGCTTGCTGAAGAAATTCTTGTATGGGCTAAAACAGGCTCCTCGGTCCTGGTACAAAATATTTGCAGATTATGTGTCTACTCTTGGGTTTTCTCACAACAAGTCTAATAATTCTCTGTTCATCTACCGTCATGGTACTTTTATGGCCTATATTCTATTATATGTGTATGATATTATATTGACTACTTCCTCTAATAAACTTCGCAAGTCTATCATATCTCTTCTCAGCTCAAAATTTGATATGAAAGACTTGGGGCCATTGAGTTATTTTTTTGGGGATAACTGTCACTCGTCATGCAGGTGGTCTATTTTTTTCTCAGAGGAAGTTCGCAGCAGAGATCATCGAATGGGCTGGCATGTCAGCCTGTAAGTCATCTCCTACTCCATTTGACACTAAACCAAAACTGAGTGATACTTCTAGCACACCATATGAGGATCCCTCCCACTATCGTAGTCTTGTGGGGGCTCTTTAATATCTCATATTTATGAGACTCGATATTACTTATGCAGTGCAGCAGGTGTGTTTATTCATGCATGATACGAGGGAAGAACACATGCACGCTCTCAAACGCATTGTGCGGTACATACAGGGCACTCTTGATCATGGCTTACACTTATATCCATCATCGGTATCTACTCTCATTTTGTATACAGATGCTGATTGGGGTGGATGTCCAGATACCAGGCGTTCGACATTTGGTTATTGTATGTTTCTTAGTGATAACTTGGTCTCTTGGTCGGCTAAACGTCAGACTACTTTGCCATGCTCTTGCGCGGAGGCTGAGTATCGAGGGGTCGCCAATGTAGTGTCTGAGTCCTGTTGGTTGCGAAACCTCCTCTTGGAGCTTCATTTTCCTATTCAGAAAGCTACATTGGTCTACTACGATAATGTAAGTGTGATATATCTCTCGAGGAATCATGTACAACATCAGTGCACTAAACATATCGAGATGGATATTCACTTTGTTCGCGAAAAGGTTGCTCGTGGACAAGTACGTGTCTTGCATGTCCCTTCACGTTATCAAATTGTTGACATCTTTACTAAGGGTCTTCCCTTTGTTCTGTTTGAAGATTTTCGGGATAGTCTCAGCGTACGACAACCGCCCGCTACGACTGCGGGGGTGTGATAGAATACATGCAAATATATTCTATTGATATAATTAGTGATTTTATATAATATATAATTATTATAGCAATATTTTATATTAGTTAGGTGAATATTTGATTTCCGTAATTATAGCGTAGGATGACTATTATAATCATGTATATAAGCTAATTATATTAACAAAATCAGGAAGGAATTATTCTCTTTCAGTTATATCAACAAAAAAAAAAAGGGAGATCAGTTATATCATGTATGATTCATTATAAAAATTATTTTAGTTATGTCTTTTTAAAAAGATTAACAAAAACTACTCCGTAATAATAATATCAGTAAATCAAACATAAAAGATCTTTGTACAATGATCTTTTCTTTTCTTTTTTATTTAAATTGTAATTGGTCATAAGAGATCAATAAGAAAAGACCTCTTACAATAGTAATTTATACGGAATTTCAGTGATATTTTAAAGTTTTTGTATGGTCCTACTAAGCACCAAAAGCTTACAATTGTCTTTGATTGAATTAAATAATTCATTCAAATAACAAAAAGAAAATAATAATAATAATAATAATAATAAGATAAGTAAAAAATAATCATATCATACAATTCAAAACTCCTGCAATTTATGTAAGTGTTTGGATATAATTCAAAACTCGTGTAATCATATCATAAAATTTAAAATTTACCCTATATTTTCTATTTTTATAAATTTGATCCCATCATAAATTCGACTGATGAGTTTCATAATCGGAGGAACATAAAAGAGGTCGTATGCATCAGTGAACAAACTCAATTTGCAAATCGTGATCTTGCATGGTCTGAAAAATAGTATTGCAAAGCAAAATGTGTGGAATGGAAAAAATATTCTTGGAATAATTTTGTAAAATTATATTCGCCTTGTAAAAATTATATTTCACTTCGTCGGTGACTCGGAAACTTTGAATAATTAAATAAAATTATTGGAGGGTAAAAACTAGGTGTCAACAACAACCACTTTGTAGAACTTGCCTTTAAGTTTTGGTGGCACCTTCTTATCACAGAACACTCCAGAAGCAAACCTCTATTTCATCCACCCTGCACCAATACGATGTGTGACATCATCGTCAATCTCTCTATTTTTTTTAGTAATAGACCCAAGATACTTAAAAATGTCCTTCTGGATAACCTGGGTACCAAGCCTCACTACCACGTCAGCCTCATGTGGTACGTCACTGAACTTGCACTCCAAGTATTCTGTTTTGGTCCTACTCAACTTTAACCCTTTAGAACCCAATTCGATCGAGAAATCAAAAATATTCAGTGTGATAATTGCAAAGAATATGACAATGGGGTATTTCGAGAATTCTGTGCTAATAATGGGATCAATTTTCATTGTTCTTATCCTCATACATCTTCACAAAATGGGAAAGCCGAACGCAAAATTCGTTCCATAAATAACATTGTCCGAACTTTATTGATTCATTCTTTCGTACCCCCGTCTTTTTGGCATCATGCTCTCCAAATGGCTAACTATCTCCTTAACATAATTTACTTCCAAAGGTTTGACATATTCTCCCCCCCCTTCAAATTTTATATAATAAAATTCCTTCATATTCACATCTTCGGATTTTTGGGTGTTTGTGTTATCCGTTATTCCCGTCCACCACAATTAACAAACTTCACGCCCGGTCGACTCCATGTGTGTTTTTGGGTTTTCCGTCTAATCATCGTGGCTACAAATGCTTTGATATATCCTCTAATAAAATCATCATTAATCGCCATGTCATTTTTGATGAATCCCAATTTTCATTTGCTAAAATTAAAACTCTCGTGCCTAATTCGTATAAGTTTTTGGATGATAGTATATCCCCGTATATTATTCAGCATTTTTCGGACATCTCCCGCATCCAAATTTCTCCAATGCCCATCGCCTTGCCGGGCCCCATCGTCCGTCTACCCATCGCTTGGTCCCAATCCACCCATCGGGCGCCTCTGCGATTGGGCTAGTCGATCACCTCGAACCTGGTCCAGTTCCTACTCTAGTTTACCGATTTGGGCCAGCAGGCCCACTGCCTGCTGGCCAATCCATCTCGAGTCCTAAAAATTCCCAAAATCCACCCGCTTCTGCCCCAAATCATAGACCAGTCACCCGTAGTCAACGGGGGTTTTTTACACCAAAAGGACATTTTAATTTACATTCTAATGTTCTTAAATCACCCTTACCCCGAAATCCTGTGTCTGCATTAAATAACCCGAATTGGAAAATTGTTATGACCGATGAATATAATGCTCTTATTGATAATAAAACGTGAGAGTTGGTACCCCGTCCATCTGGTATTAATATTATTAGGTCTATGTGAATTTTTGCTCATAAGGAAAATTCAGATGGTTCATTTGCCTGACATAAGGCGCGGCTTGTAGGTGATGGTAAGACTCAGCAGGTTGGTGTTGATTGTGGTGAGACGTTTAGTCCGATTGTCAAGCCGGCTACCATTCTCATTGTGCTTAGCTTGGCTCTTTCGAAGGCATGGCTTATTCATCAGTTAGATGTAAAGAATGCTTTCCTACAGAGTGATCTCAAGAAAACATTCTATATGCATCAGCCGTTGGGATTCAGGAATCCCAAACATCCTCATCATGTCTGTTTATTGAAGAAGTCCTTATATGGTCTTAAGCAGTCTCTACTGGCCTGGTATACGGGGTTTGCAGACTATGTTTCGACTATTAGGTTCACTCACAGCAGGTCGGATAATTCATTGTTCATCTACCGTCGTGGTTCATCTGTGGCCTATATTATGTTATATGTGGATGATATTATTATGACGGCCTCTTCCGATGCCTTACGCCAGTCTATCATGACAATGCTCAGCTCTGAGTTTGCTATGAAAGACTTGGGGCCCTTGAGTTATTTTTTGGGGATTACTGTCACTCGTCATTCCGATGGGTTGTTCTTATCTCAACGGAAGTATGCATCTGAGATCATCGAGACGGTTGGGATGTCATCCTGTAAGTCCACTTCCACTCGAGTTGTTACTAAGCCCAAGCTTAGTGTCGCGACCGGTGTACCCTATGAGAATCCGACCCGCTATCGCAGTCTTGTAGAGGCCCTTCAGTAACTTACCTTTACGAGACTGGATATTACATATGTTGTCCAGCAGGTGTGTTTGTTCATGCATGATCCCATAATAGAGCACATGAATGCACTCAAACGCATCATTCGGTATATTCAAGGTACACTTGACTATGGTTTGCATTTATATCCTTCATCGACGTCCATACTTGTCTCGTATACGGATGCTGATTGGGGTGGCTATCCCGACACCAGACGGTCTACGTCGGGCTATTGCATATTTCTTGGCAATAACTTGGTCTCCTGGTCTGCGAAGTGTCAGTCGACTCTATCCTGCTCAAGTGCCGAAGCTGAATATCGAGGGATAGCTAATGTGGTCTCGGAATCATGTTGGTTACGTAATTTGCTTTTGGAGCTTCATTGTCCCATTCAGAAGGCAACCTTGGTTTATTGCGATAATATTAGTGTCATCTACCTGTCTGGTAATATGGTTCAACACCAACGCACTAACCATATCGAGATGGACATTCACTTTGTCCGCAAAAAGGTTGCTCGGGGTCAGGTATGCGTCTGTCATGTCCCGTCAAGATATCAAACTGCAAACATCTTTACAAAGGGTCTTCCCTCGGTCCTTTTTAAAGATTTTAGGGATAGTCTCAGCGTTCGAATACCGCCCACTATGACTGCGGGGGTGTGTTAAGCAAGGTATATACCCATGATATACACTTGGTATACATGGTGTATATCACGGGTGCTTTCGGATAAAGCCTAACACGGTAGAAGGCAGAAAGCCCATCTCGGGTTGGCCCATCACGGGTGGTGTATATTGGTTGTATATATTATTGTAATATTGTAGTGTAAAGGTTACCTTAATTAGTCTTGTACACTTACCATAATTGTATATTTAGAATCCAAGTAGAATAAGGTTTTATGAGTAGAATAGGAATATGATTCTACTATTATGGAAATATGTAACTTGTATATATAGCCTTTCAATTAATGAAAATAATCCAGGGATTAATTCTTTCACTAACATATGAATATGAAGCATCTAAGAAGAATGAAAGAATCAGCTATACTCCTAACACAGCCAGGGACTAATATAAATAAAAGAATGAATAAATGGAGTTTCATGAACAAGCATGTGGACCTATCAATCTACACACTCTCCTTGTACCTGCTCTTCTTTGTTACCTAATATATCATAAAAATAATAATGGTAGACCTACGTATTGGGTACTGAGTGAGATGTCCAACCAATGGATGACTGCGGTACAAATCAAAAAGACAATCGTCGCTACTGAACGGCGAAATGGATTTTGGATGCATTCAGCCATATTGGTTTAGAGAGATGCTCTCATCTTCTTTCTTTTATTTTCTCTTATCAGTAGAACTTTCTTATAGCAATATCATTCATCAAAATTTTCCAATGAACAAACAGATTTTTTTAAGACATCTCTCCAGAAATGATTGAAGAAAATGCTACTGACCTTGAATTCTTTCACTCATTAATCTGGTATGTATGAAGGCAAAAGATTAAATAACAAGATAATCATAATAAATATGGTAGAACAATATCAATGAAACGTTTTAAAACCCTTCCACAGAGTTAGTCATGAAACTTGGTAAAAATGATGTGATTATCCAATTTTGGTTCATTAAGTTTGAGAGTAACATCCTGCAAATCAAGGACATACCAAATCAATAAGTTATCCACATGTCAACAAAAAGGTAAATCAAATCAATCATTTAAAAGGAATATCCACTTTAAGGTTCCTAAACCTCATTGTCGCATCACATCGAGCTACTATCCCTCGGTGACTACTCTTCATCTCGAATGACTTGATAAACACTTTGTTAGGATTCATAGTTAGGCCACACAAATCAACGTCAAACAAGTCATATTGTTCTTATCAACATTGACATATTAACTGAAAACGTTCTTTATTGTTCATATTCATATTTTCATTAATAGAAGTATTTCAAAAGTCATTATTCAATTAAGAAATCGTGTTCACGAATCATAAATCAATTTCAAGCTCAACAACCCATGCATAGGGTAATCCACATGAGCATACGTACATCATATTAGATATTAAAGCATAGAGACTAGAAGCAAGCTTGTTCGGTACCCGCATAAAGTCATATTCAAAACACATTTATTAATAAAAGAGGATTTTCAAAGCAGATATACCTCAAATCCTACTAAACAGTTTCAAATGTACACTTCAACCCTACTAAACAGTTTCAAATGTACACTTCAACGCTCGACAATTACTGTACAATCAATAAGAGTGATAAAGATTAAAACTTGGTTAAATTCTAGGTTCTCCCCTTCTTTTTTTATGAAACTAGTGTTTTAGGCTTAGAATTGTGTTCTTCACAACATGGTTCAACCTCAACAAATTCAAGGGTTTAGAATTATCCTACTTCCCTTCCCAACCAATTAGAAACACCAATAAGAAATGAAGTTCTTTCCTTTGAAGAAATTCCCAAACTTTCACTTCAACTGATTCTTGATGAATTTCAACAAACTAGGAATTTGAATGATGATTTGGTGTTAATTCTTGTTAATACGATGTAAGAATAGTGAGAATTAAGTAGGAACTCACTTTACATGGTTTGGAGAATCCCAGTAGTTTTCCCCTAAAAAAATCGGTCAAAATGAAGTAGAATTTTAAAATTCCAAAATGCACGTTTCTATATATTTCAGCTCAACCTGTGACAGACGGCCGCCACATGCGGTCCGCATGTTGGCCCGTATGTCAATTCTTGAACCAAGGTGTTAATCTAGATGCGACCTATGCATTCAAAGAATCATGTTCTTTGAGCTACTATGCAAGAAGATAAATTGCGGAATAAAAATCAACACAAAAAATTTTATGTGGAAAATTCCTTGTTCAAGAGAGGAAACCACGACCCACCTCTGTAGAATTTTGCCAAACTTTTCCACTAAACTCGAACAACCTTTAAAGTTGCAACACTTTGTACATCTAAGGAACTGTTCCGAATAATCCCTTCCCCAACACCTAATGTGTACTTAGTTATAATTTTTATTAATTAGTTCAACTAAATATTATCTAGTTGAAAACCGTATACAATTATGCTTTAACAATATTAGTTATAAATCTACAATTATTTAAGACTATCTTGAATACCTAGTAATGGATAAAATTTAGTAATTTCTCAGGCCATGATGGGATTAAACACATTATATATGTTTCAGAAATATTTAATTACTTTTGAAGGGCATTTAAACGTTCATTTTCAAAATTATGATAGGAAATAAACACTCATATAAGCACGTTGTTAAGAGTCTCACATCGGATATGGAACATGGAATCCTTATATGGATTTGGACAATCCTCACACTACACGCTAGCTTTTGGGTTGAGTTAGGTCCAACATCCATTCTTTACATGGTATCAGAGTCATGCCTATTCCAATTCTTTGTTCACCGATGTTGGGCCCCCAAATTATATTATCCACGCTCCAGTTAACAAGGTCTGGGCGTGTGGGGGAGTGTTAAGAGTCCCACATCGGATATGGATTGGGAACATAGACTCCTTATATGGACTTGGATAATCCTCACCGTATAAGCTAACTTTTGAGGTTGAGTTAGGTTTAAGATCCATTCTTTACACACGTGTTTTTCAAATATTATTGTTTAGTTTTTGATAATTAATTTTTATTCATAAAGTTTAAAAGAGTTAATTGTGTAATTACATTGAGCAACAAAGAATTACGTTTGTGATTATAATATTTTATAAATACTAGATTGTGTAATTATTACTTTAATAATTACACCAAATCCAATTATGAATATGACTTTCCAAACCGACCTAATGGTGCCTAGGCTTATAGCCTATTCGGGCAAGCTTTTGGAAAATTTTGAAAATTTAGTAGGCGTTGCCATAAAAGTTAAATATTTTTTACTTTATTTGAAATTTTAGAGTTAGAGTTGTTTGATTATAATTTTTTCAAAGAATATCTTATTGTTTATGTAATGAAAGTGAAAAAAAGTGAAAACAACACTTTAAACGTTTTCCAAATTCCAAATATAAATTTTAAATTATATTTGAAATTTTTATGGTCAAACACTATTTTTAAAATAAAGTGAAAAAATTTTCTCGGAAAAATGAAAAATTCTCATGATGGTCGAATCTTCTAAAAAAAAAAAAAACTCGCTCCTAGTTTTTCACAAAACAAATGAAATAGTAGTAGTAAAATGGTTGTAGGCGAATACTCGAAAACAATATAAAAGAATTGTCAACTCAGTTTTGAAAAATTTCAAACAAACGCCTAATCTTTTCTCTTTCCCTCTCTTCTTGAAAACCCCGTCATTTTGCCAAAAGAATTGAAAACCTCATTGACGATCCATGCAAGAAATACTAGTCCCTGTTCGGCAGGTGTATTTTCTTTGTTGTTAATTTAGTACTTATTAATTTGGTGAAACAATAATGCTATTGTAATACTAACATTTACTTCAATTATTTGAATTTCTCTTATAGAAAAAGTCTAAAAAGAGAATATGGTCATGAAAAGGTTGAACTTTTACATTTTTTTTCTTACGTACCCATTCTTATTTGCCTTCTGTGCCATACTGGCACCGCAATTATGGAGTGTGACTAATTTTCCATTGGGTGTTAGTCATCAATTATGTGAAAATATTTGTGTGTTGTGCATTCAAGAATATGACTTAGTGGTTAATGAAATCGATGCAAACTCTGGAGACCAGTGGTCAGAGCCGTCCCTGGGGCGGTCAAGGCGGCGCTGTCGCACAGGGCCCTCGGCCGGCGGGGTCTTCGCCCCAGAATTTTTATTTTTCTTTTATTGGTTTCAATATTAAGATATTTATAAAAAATGCCTCAATCTTATCCGCCCCAGAATTTCTCTTTTTGTTTTTCGCACCGGGCCCTTAAAAGTACTGCCACTGGTCTAGTCTCAATAGAGATTAAATAGTAGTAGGTGATTTCTTTCCAATTTCTAAACCTTTGGGAGACAGAGGTATCTGATGAAATAGTTGAGGTGTGCAAGCTAGTTCGTTGCATCATTATCATTTTATTATTTTATTATTTTGTATTGTTTCTGATGCTAGGTAGTTTTATGAAGTACATTCTTTTGAATGCCTCAATAGTTTGAATGGAATGGTGTTGTTTCTTCTATGGGAGAGTACTCAAAACGTTTGGAAGAAGAATTTGAATGATTATTACAACAACAACATATCCAGTGTGAGGGTAGTGTACGCAGAATTTACCTCTAATTTGGGAAGGTAGATAGGACGTTTCGGGGAGACTCTCTGCTCAATAGACAGGCGAAAAATAGGCAGTAGCAACACGCAAAAATAATCGCAAGACAATAAGATAACTGAGGCTAAAGAAACAACGTATAGTAATAGAAATATAAAAGCAGGAAGATACAAGAATAATGCTAAAACTTCGGGAAAGGAGAAGAAATGCGCCCGATTACCCACTATCCTTATACCCTAATCCTCGACTTCTACACCCTCCTATCAAGGGTTATATCCTCAGTGAGCTGATGTTGTGTCAAGTCCTGCCTAATCACCTCAACCCAATACTACTTCGGTCAACCTCTACCCTCCTCAAGCTCACAACGGCCAACCTCTCACACCTCCTTACCCATCTCTCATATTAACACTCACAAATCTTCCATAAATCATAATGACATACAGACAAATTCTCAGAGTTTTTTTAGCAATGTTTGTGTTTCCCATAACTTATATGAAAGCCAAGTCTCACCTAAAATATCATTTTAGTTAGTGAATAATTGACACATAACGAGAGGAAAGGTTAAACAAGCCATTTTCAAAACAAATTGAACAAATATGACTTGAAGTTGACATCCTTCTAGTTTTATTGTACCATGAATGAATAGGAAAAGTCTAAAGAAGTTGAAAAGTGAAAGTGTATCATAATATACATACCTCATATAGAGGTATACACATCGTGTATATGAGGGTTTTTGGTAAAAGGTTTGTATATAATTAGAATTGTACACTTATCATAATTATAGAATTCTTGTAAAAATAGAATAGGGTTTTGGGAATAAAATAGGAATAGAATTTTCCATATTATGGAAATTGTAATTGTATATATACTCATTCATTAATGAAAATAATCAAGTGATTATTTCTTTCATGGTATCAAAAGTCTAGATATCACATACCTCCTTCTCCAAAAGCTTCCTCTTGTCTCGGTTTTCTCGAGTTTCGAGCCCTTCCGCGGTTTAGACTTTTTCATCATGCATATATTGACTCTTTTTACAAAAAAAATATGCCTCTAGGAGAATACATGAGATGTGTTACCAAATAATTAATGTGGGTGTCCATTTATATTCATAATTCATAGATGAACAAATTCTTGATTTTAATTTCTATTACTCCCACAAATTTTTATTAATGTAACACCTAAATAGTTAATAGTCATGTTTATGACATATTTTGGTATTTCTCGTTATAATCTTACAAATAGACTTTGTAAGTCTTTGTTGGAGGCACTTTAAAAAATAAGAAAAGTTCTCTCGTCCTCTCTATATTTCTTATCTACATCTTGTTCCATATTATTCTTATTTTACAACAAGACGTAGTTAATAATCTTAAGCCTTAATTTTCATGTTACATAAGGATCATTTATGCAATTTAGCTCATAGTAGTACTAGAATTGTCGTACCATTTTTGGTTAATTTAGTGTTACCAAGGCCACATTTACTGATATGAAGCAGGCACATGTATTACCTTGACATGACCCAAAGCAACCTTCTCACGAACAAAGTGGATATCCATCTCAATATGCTTGGTTCGCTGATGCTGAACCTGATTATGAGATAGATATACGGCGGATATGTTATCACAATAAACCAAAGACGTCTTACGCAATGGACAATGAAGCTCCAAAAGAAGGTTTCAAAGCCAACATATCTCAGCAAAAATATTAGCAACTCTTCTGTACTCTGCTTCTGCACTCGAACGGGATAATGTGGCATGTCTCTTGGCAGACCAAGAAATGAGATTATCCCCTAAGAACACACAATAGTTGGAGGTGGAGCATCGCGTGTCCGGACAACCTGCCCAATCAGCATTCGTATATGACAATAACATGGTCGGTGCTGAGGGGTATAGATGCAATCCATAATCAAGTGTGCCCTTAACGTATCGAGTGATACGCTTAAGGGCAGTAAAATGGGGCTCCCTAGGGGCATGCATGAATAAGTATACTTGCTGAACATCATAAGCAATATCAGGCCTGGTAAAAGTAAGGTATTGTAGTGCACCTGCAAGATTCCTGTAGAGAGTGGGATCGGACACTGGATCACCATCAACAACACTAAGCTTTTATTTAGAGTCAACTGGAGTAGACATGATCTTGCAATTTGCCATTTTAGCCCTGTACATAATCTCATCTGCATACTTACACTGACAAAGAAACATATTATCTGCAGATCTAGTCACTGAAATCCCCAAAAAATAGCTCAACATCCCCAAGTCAGTCATAGCAAATTCGGTTTTAAGTAAAGCAATAATCTCATTTTTCAGCAAATCAGAAGAAGCAGAGACCACAATGTCATCCACATATAACAATAAATAAGCAATGCTATTACCTCAGTGAAAAATAAATAAAAAATTATCACACTTGTTGCATACGAACCCAATGTGCATAATGTACCGTGCAAAGCGATCATACCATGCTCAAGGGGCCTATTTCAAACCATAGAGTGACTTACGAAGATGACAGACATACTGAGGGGCTATCGGATGGACAAAACCAGGAGACTGGTGCATATAAACAGTTTCTTTCAAATCCCCGTGTAGAAATGCATTCTTGACATCAAGCTGATGGATCGGCCAGTGTTTACCAATAACAATACTTAGAACTGTGCAAATGGTAGCTGGTTTAACAACCGGACTGAAAGTCTCACCACAGTCAATACCCTCATACTGATTGGTGTCATTAGCCACAAGTCTTGCCTTATATCTCTCAAGGTCACCACTGTCTTTGTATTTGTGGTGAAAAAGCCACATGCATCGGATCACATTCACCCCCTCATGTCTAGGAACCAAATCCCAAGTGTGATGTTTTGTTAAAGCATTAAATTCCTCACACATGCTGCATTCCAATTTTAATCTAGTTTGGCCAATTTTGGGTTTTTTGGATTGGGGATATGGTTTGTGTGGATAGGTTAAATTGTAATTTGGATTTGAAAATCCCGTGTTGGGCATGGGTTTCCATATGGTGCGAAGGGGCAGGGATATGTGGGTAGGTCTGCTGGGTGTCGGGCCAAGGTGTGGGTTCGATGTTTTTGTTCTAGTTTGGTATTGGTATTTGTGCGGAGTCGGTGGTTGGGTTTGGCAGTGGGTGCAAGTCGAAGGGGGTGACACAGTTCAGAGGGTATGGACTGGTGGTAGCAGGTGGTGGTGGGGACACTGGTTGGGTTAGGTAGGCTATCGGAAGTGGTGATGGTGCAGATCTGGAGGGTGGAACTGGTAACAAGTAGTGGTGGTGATGTCAGGTTTGGGTTGTCGTTGCTATTATGGTACTGGTGGGGTGGTGCTCGATCTAGGCTAGGTTGGTAGATCAGAGTTGCGGTGGTGTGTGGTGGTGACATAGGGACTGGTTGGTGAGTGGAGGGTATGGCGGTGGTCTATGACTGAAAGAGGGTCGGCTGACTGCCAGTGATGACAGGGGTTGTCAGCAGTGAGGGGGAACCAGACGACTGACTGACAGTGGGTACTGTGACTGGCGGCAATGGCGGTGATGGTGGGACTGTGGTGGCGATACGACGGATTTCATGAAGAATAACGGGAGAGGTGTGAGACTCGTCAAGAAAGGTGTAGACCATATTGCGGAATTTTTGAATGTTTGCAAACGAAAAAATCATCTCGTCAAACGTGACGTGATGAGAGACGTGAATTTTATGAGTGGACAAGTCATAGCACAAATATCCCCTATGGTTAGGTAGGAAACCTACGAAGACACATGGAGTGGTCTGGGGTTCAAATTTATGAGGGGCAGTGGACGCGAGATTAGGATAACAGAGACAACCGAAAATCCGAAGGTGGTCATAAGAGGGGATTCAACGGTATAATATTTTGGTTGGGGTCATGTTATGAAGAATACTAGTAGGTAAAATATTAATGATGTATTCTACCATTTTGACAGCATAGACCCAAAACGCTGGAGGTAGAGATGCATGAAACAGGAAAGTGCGAATCATATTATAAATAGTGCGAATGATTTATTCTTCTTTGCTATTTTGAGGGGAGGTGTGGGGACATGAGAAACGAAATAATATGCCATTATTTTTGTAAAATTTGTGAAACGTGGAATTATTAAATTCACGACCATTATCACATTGAAAGGGTTTAATGGCTTTTTCAAATTGTGTTTGCATAAAAATGCGAAACTCAAGAAATTTGGCAAAGACTTCTGATTTAAATTTAAGTGGATAAATCCAAATAAAATGAGAAAAATCATCTAACAAGACTAGATAATATTTGACCCAGTGAGCTGGTAACAGGTGAAGTCTATAAATCAGCATGAACGATACCAAAAGGAGCAAACGTAACACTAAGAGATGATTTAAACGGAAGGAGAACATGTTTGCCTAACTCACAAGAAACACAATTTTGGGCAAGTTTCCCATTATTACAACGAATGAAATTATTGCTTTTAAGAAAATTAAAAACAGGGGCTCCTGGGTGTCCAAGCCTATTGTGCCAAGTTGACGGAGAGATATAGGGGAGCAATGGCTGGCAGCGGAGGTGGATGGGAACGGATAGAGATCCTTCGTGCTATTGCATCTCGTAAGAGGTGTCCCCATGCGAAGATCCTTCACAGTAAAACCAAATGGGTCAAAGTCAACACTGACGGAATTATTACGAGTAAATTTTCAGATAGATATTAAATTCTTAATGATGTTGGGAGCATACATGACGTTATTTAGGGAGAAGGTTGGGTGTAGGTGGTACCATCTCACCTGCAGTCCGGGTGAGGTGAGATGTACCAATTTTCGTCAGGCTGTTGCAAGGTCATGCTGCTGAAAGCCTGACCCAATTCAGATAGGGTCAGATCGTTGTAATAAGAGGGTTGTTGGGCGTGGGCATAGTGGGCCTGTGCTGGCTATGGGCGGAAGCTAGGAAGTGGGCCGAGTATACCCGGCTTCTGGACTTGCTGGTTGATCGAGTGGGTCGTCTGCTGTTGTGGGTAATAAACTGGGACATAGGCTCAGGGTCAAGTGTTTGGCCACTTCCCTGGGCCTGCCCAATTCATTGGGACTGTTGGCTGCTGGGGGCTGGCCTTTCCTCTACGCCCTCGGCCCATCCCCCTTTGGCACTGCCCCGCCCCTTTCCACCTCTGCCGCCACCACGGCCACCCCGCTGTTGGTGGTTGTCCAACGATGGTTGGCCAGCTGCAAGGGCGGTGGAGAGACTAGCGGGAACGTCAACCGTTAGTGCTTTCTGGTTGTGTTCATCCTGTTTTATCACATTGTGTTTCTTCCAATAATAATTGCGACCGAGCCTTGTTGAAACTGGAAAGAGGATCGACCTGTTGGATCATCGTTTCTAGTGTATCATATTCACATTTCGGTAATCCTCCAATAAGTTGGAGAACTATTTTTGTTTCAGAAATTTGTGTCCCCGTGTTGGATAGTTGATCTACAACAAGTTTTAATTATTTGCAATAATCGAACATGTTGGTGAAGTTTTCTAGACGTGTGTTGTTGAACTATTCTTCCAAATACACGGCACGTGTATGTTTGTTGTCCTGAAAGATCTCCTCCAAACGGACCCAAAGTTCTCGTGCCGAGGCACCTGATTTCATAATCGTATGAAGCAGATCATTAGAGATAGTACCATATGTCGCGCCCATTTTTGACCCGACCCCGGCGAGAGGTCGAAAGCGGAGCACAACGTGTTCAGTGATTCCTGGGTATTGAATTGAGGAGTCGCCACCTAATTATTTTACAGTGAATTAGGACACCTAAATATTAAATAAATGCTGCAATGTAACTCCAATTTTAAGGTATGCGAAACTAATGAGATTCTAGGTAAGGGTTCTTTATTATCCTAAAGGGAAGGGGTTAGGCATCCTTTAAGATCCGCTAACTTGCGGTTATCCGATCAAACTCAAGTTAATTATTGTATTAAGAAAATGCATGTTTTAAAATATAAACTTAAAAATGATGTTGCAATTATTTAGTAAAAGAATGCATTTTGTACAAGTATGCATTTGTATAGTTTTTAAAGAAAAATACATGTAAAGTTGAAAGTATGCATTTTTAACAATTAATAGCAAAGAGAAAAATGAGCTACTTATATGCCAAAGAAGTAAATTTTTTGAAAGTCATTTTGAGTTGTACAATTAATAAAGTGACCAGAAGATGATCAAAGTTTGTTTTGCAAATAAAAAAATGCATGGCGAGCCTATAAACAAATAAACTAGAGAAGGGTTTATAAGTTTGAATTAACCGAACCTACAAGTAAATATACTAGCGAAGGGATTTCTAAGTTTTAAACTACCCTATGAATTAATTCTAAGTTTGCCTATTCTAAGCATTTCAATAGTTACATAAGTGCGATAAATATTATTACAACACGGAGCGGGATAAAAGCTGAATTAAAGAAAGTAAATAAAATAAAATAAATAAACTCCGAGGAGTATCTGCCTTCATTGACTTTGTTCCTTGCAAACTGTCAAGAACAAACGGTTAGAGACAAGTATATACAAATTACTTCGGATCTGTATCCAAAACAGTGAATGTTTTGATCACGGAGGGCTCAGACTTAAATTTTGGAAAAAGACCATTCCAATCACGTCGTGGCTGCAAACGTATGGCTCGGTGGTCATTTTGATTGCCTCGCCTACTAAACGTGTTGGTCTCTCGGATGAAAAAGAAAAGATCATTATAATCACGTCGTGGCTGCGAACATATAACTTGTTGGTTATTTTAGTCGCCTCGCCTACTAAACATGTTGATCCCTCGGATGAAATAAAAAGGTTTAAGCCTCATCCTTGCCCAGAAGTTATATTCTCCGTCTTTACAACTGTGGAGGCCTCAAAATCGACGGATATTTTTCATCGGCCCGTGTAGTATCGTGTTCAAATCAGCAAAATTAAATTGAAACAGTAAGCAGCAGCAGTAGGCAGTAAACAGTAACCAGAGAGCCAATTTCCGAAAAGACGCAGTGTTTAGTTTAAAACAGTAAAATAGTAAGATATCATCCGTTACACGGATGTTTAAAACAGTAAACTGAAAACAGAGAAACGAAAAAAAATGCGGCCTCGAATTCAATTTCATTGGCCTAAATGCGATATTAATAAAAACAATAAAACAGTAAAACAGTAAGATATCCGTTGCACGGATGCTTAAAACAGTACTGAAAAACAGAGGAACGAAACAAACAAACAAACAAACAAAAAAAGCGCGGCCTCGAATTCAATTTCATCGGCCTAAATGCGGTATTTTGTTCAAAACAGTAAAATAGTAAAGCAGTAGGATATCCGTTGCACGGATGTTTAAAACAGTAAACTAAAAACAGAGAAACGAAAAAAAAGTGCGGCCTCGAATTCAATTTCATTGGCCTAAATGCGGTATTTGGTTCAAAACAGTAAAGCAGTAGGATATTCGTTGCACGGATGTTTAAAACAGTAAACTGAAAACAGAGGAACGAAAAAAATTGCGGCCTTGAATTCAATTTCATCGGCCTAAATGCGGTATTTGGTTCAAAACAGTAAAGCAGTAGGATATCCGTTGCACGGATGTTTAAAACAGTAAACTGAAAACAGAGAAAGTGCGGCCTCGAATTCAATTTCATCGGCCTAAATGCGATATTAATAAAAATAATAAAACATTAAAACAGTAAGATATTCGTTGCACGGATGGTTAAAACAGTACTGAAAAACAGAGAAACGAAACAAAAAAAAGTGCGGCCTCGAATTCAATTTCATCGGCCTAAATGCGGTATTAGTTCAATCAATAATAACAGTGCCAAAGAAACAAACAGTGAGCAATTAAAGTATCCGACCCGAATTTTAAAATTTCAAAATCGAAACAGGATTAAGAAGTATTTATAAAAATCAGACCCGGATTATGAACAGTGACCCGAATGGGTGACCCAATTTCTGGAAAAAAAACAGACCCAAAATAGTGACCAGAATCGGAGTCAAAGTTCAGATTTTTCAGATAACCAACAACAAGATATGAAAAATGCAATAATTTGGAAATATAACCAAACCGGGTCGATCAGACCCGGGTCAGTGACCCGACCCGAATCAGAGATTCAAACCCGAAATCAAATATTTTCACCAATTCAGATAACCAACATACAAGATACGAAATGCAAGAATTCTAAAAAAATATCCAAATCGGGTCGACCCGACCCGAGGTCAGTGACCCGACCCGAATTAAATATCAAACCCGAAATCAAATATTTTTACCAATTTCAGATAACAAATATGCAAAAATATGAAATGCGAGAATTCTGGAAATATTACCCAAATCGGGTCGACCCGACCCGGGTGAGTGACCCGACCCGAATCAGATACCTAACCCGAAATCAAATCTTTTCGCCAATTTCAGATAACCAACATACAGAAATATGAAATGCAAGAATTCTGGAAATATTACCCAAACCGGGTCGACCCGACCCGGGTCAGTGACCCGACCCGAATCAGATACTCAACCCGAAATTAGATATTTTCGCCAATTTCAGATAACCAACATACAAAAATATAAAATGCAAGAATTCTGGAAATATTACCCAAACCGGGTTGACCCGACCCGAATCATACCCGAATCGGAGAATCAAAACAGTGGAGAACAAACCGTTTCGGACTTAATTCTTGAATAACGAGGAAGGCAAATGTTTGAAATCAAGAACACAACCAAAATATTTTTCCAATCGGACCTCCGAAAAAATCCTCCCTCTGTAGAACAAAAATGGGGGTATTTATAGATACTCACCCCGACGTTCACCCCCACCCATACCCCTTACAAAGTCGAATTCGAATTTCAAAATAAAGGGGGAACAAAATCTGATTTTTGGGGCTATTTCTTGGGGCCTGTGTTGCGGTGAGAGGTGATGGGGTTGGTGGTGTCAGGCGGCGGTGTCGGCGATTGGTGGTGTCAGGTGTAGGGTGCGGCGACGTGGGGGGTAGGGGTGTAGGGTGTGCGGCGATTGGGAGGGTTAGGGGTGTTAGGGTTTTTGTTGATTTTTTTGTTTTGGGTTTTGGGTTAAGGGGAGAAAAGGGACGGGTTGGTCGAGTGGGCTTCGGTTTTGGGCCGGTTCGGGTTGGGTTGGAAGGCTAAGGGAAATAAAGGGTGAGGGCTGTTGGGTCGACGAGGGGGTTGGGTTGGGGTATAAAGGAATTTTAATTGGGGAGTTTGGGCTCGGGTGTTGGCGATTGGGCTTTGGAGATTAGGGAAATAGAGGGAATGGATTTGGGGAATTAAGGTTGGGCTTTGAGGGGTGTGGACTAGTTTGGGATTTTTAGGGATTAAAGGGAATGGCCGGTTGGGCCAAAAATTTGGGATCGGTTGGGTTGTGATTTTGTTTTGATTTAGGCTTGGTAAGTTGGGCCGAAAATAGGGGTTAATTTGTAGATGTATTTTTGGGGTTGATAGAATGTTTTGGGGTAGAAATTATTTTGGGTTGGGAAATAAAATGTGTTATGGGTTTAAAAATATAAAAGGGGTTTAATAATAAAAAAAACATTGAAGAAAAAATGTAAATTATTTTAATAAAAACATAACGATGTGATGATAATAAAGATATAATATTTGCAAAATATTTAATGCTTAATAAAAAATGGAAATGCGATGCAATTTTGCGAGAATAAAATAACATAGAATTTTCGGATAAAACTTATGATTATGATAAAAATGCAAATGAGAGTAAAATGTGAATGATAATAATAATAAGAGAATAATAGTATATATATATACGCGTGTATGCATATAGATTAAAATTGTTTTGAGGTATTAAAAAATATTTAAAATTGCAAATAAATTGGAAAAGACGGGACAAAATTGGGTGTCAACAGATGCCCCTCTTTGGCCGGAGACGATGAAAGAGTTTTCGGACAAAGAAGTTGACCCAGTAGCCAATTTTGTCCTGACCCTCGGGCTTTGAACGAGGAGTAGGGGTGCACTTGGTAGAAATAGAATCCCGAGGGGGAGAGAAGTTGTAGAAGATGGTGCAGTTTCCAGAAATAATGCCCCAGTGTCGAGTTATGATGACACTGCTTGCAGATGTGAAAACTTATTGGGGAAGAGCGGAACAACGTTCGAAGTAGGCTGCTGACCAAGGTTGCCTCAGTTCGCCGTAAGAGATAGTTCCACGTTGTGATGAAGTTCCTGCAAATTAAAGCTCCTGCAAACTAAAGCTTAAGATAAAATTAGTGTATAACTGCTGAGAAAAAGTTATAGAGAATATGACTTGGAAATACCCGCATTATGAGGTGGACGTCTGACTGAAATTAAAATACCCACATTATAAGGTGGGCGCCTGACTGAAATTAAAATACCCGCACTATAAGGTGGGCGCCTAAAATGACGTCATTAGATTGACGTGTTGTGTTGAAGACGTCGTTGTAATGTTGTTGACGTCGTTGTAATGATGTAAAAGACAATTGTTGTGCTGCCGTAACGTCGAGGACGTTGTTGTAATGCTGATTTTCTATAAAAGATAATTGTTGTGCTGAAGACGTCGTTGTAATGTTGTTGACGTCGTTGTAATGCTGTAAAAAAATAACTATTGTGCTGAAAACGTTGTTGTAATGCTGTTGACGTCGTTGTAATGCTGTAAAAGATAGATGTTGTGCTGAAGACATCATTGTAATGTTGTTGACGTCGTTATAATGGTGTAAAAGATAACTGTTGCGCTGAAGACGTCGTTGTAATGATATTGACGTCGTTGTAATATTGTAAAAGACAGTTGTTGTGCAGAAGACGCCATTGCATAGACGTGTTGTTGATGACGCCGTTGTATGGGCGTGTTGTTGATGACGCCATTGTATGGGCATGTTGTTGATGACACCGTTGTATGGGCGTGTTGCTGATGACATCATTGTAATGCTGTTGATGTCGTTGTAATGCTGTAAAAGATAGTCGTTGTGCTGCAGTAACGTCGATGACGTTGTTGTAATGTTGTTTGCTGTAAGAGATAGCTATTGCGCAGAAGACGTCATTGCATAGACGTGTTATTGATGACGCCATTGTATGGGCGTGTTGTTGATGACGCCATTGTATGGGTGTGTTGTTGATGACGTCGTTGTATGGGCGTGTTGCTGATGACATCATTGTAATGCTGTTGATGTCATTGTAATGCTATAAAAGATAGTCGTTGTGCTGCAGTAACGTCGATGACGTTGTTGTAATACTGTTTGTTGTAAGAGATAGTTGTTGAGCAGAAGACGCTGTTGCATAGACGTGTTGTTGATGACGTCATTTTATGGGCGTGTTGTTGATGACGCCATTGTATGGGCATGTTATTGATGATGCTGTTGTATGGGCGTATTGCTGATGACATCATTGTAATGCTGTTGATGTCGTTGTAATGCTGTAAAAGATAGTCGTTGTGCTGCAGTAACGTCGATGACGTTGTTGTAATGTTGTTTGCTGTAAGAGATAGCTGTTGGGCAGAAGACGTCATTGTATAGACGTGTTGTTGATGACGCCGTTGTATGGGCGTGTTGTTGATGACGCCATTGTATGGGCGTGTTGTTGATGACGCCGTTGTATGGGCGTGTTGCTGATGACATCATTGTAATGTTGTTGATGTCATTGTAATGCTGTAAAATATAGTTGATGTATTGTCGTAAAAGATAGCTGTTGCGCTGAAGACGTCATTGTAATGCTGTTTGCTGATGACATCGTTGTAATGCTGTTGATGTCGTTGTAATGCTGTAAAAGATGATTGTTGCGCTGCCGTAATGTCGATGACGTTGTTGTAATGCTGTTTGTTGTAAAAGATAGTTGTTGCGCTGAAGACGACGTTGTAATGATGTTGACGTCGTCGTAATGATAATGCTGATGACATCATTGTAATGTTGTTGATGTCATTGTAATGCTGTAAAAGATAGTTCCACGTTGTGCTGAAATCTTCTGCCGATTCAAACTTCTGTGGACTGTGAATTGAAATGTCGCCCAGACGAAAATATGATGCGACGTCCTTGTCGTCGTTTGATGTAAATAACGTTCTTGCCGTCAGTTTGCTGAAATAGATGGTTTCACATCGGTTTGCTGTGTTTAAGCTCCCTGTGATTCGAAATAAAATCCTTGTGTAGACATAATGCTGGGCCTCTGTAGGTCAAGACGATGTCTTTGTATAGATGCTAAATAGGAGCGTGATCCTTGCAGTGAGCCGTCATGTAGAAATTCTTTGTGAAGTTGATCATAAGTGATGTGGCTTCCCTGCTTCTTTCAACCTGAAGAACATGTACTCAAAGAAAAAATTGTGAGTTCAGGGGAGGGACGGTTGATTCGCGTTGACTTTGTAGCTTCTGCTCTTGATAGTTGCATATCCTGCTGATTCGGACCTGTAGCCCCTGTCTGGCTCTCAGTCTTGGCTAACCGTTAATGAAAATATTTGTTGAAAATAATTTATTTATAAGAAAGTATGCTTATCAGTAAAAAGTTCTTGTCGAACTCTAATGAAAATATTTGTTGAAAATAATTTGCTCATAAGAAAGTATGCATATTAGTAAAAAAAACTCTTGTCAAACTCTGATGAAAATATTTGTTGAAAATAATTTGCTTATAAGAAAGTATGCATATATGTAAATGTCTGTCGAGCAGTGACATGCGGTGAAACAAAGCAAACGTCTTATCCAAGATCCTTCTTCTGGCTGAAGACTTAGTTTGCCGATGCTTTTCCATGTTTATCGGCGTCCTCTGGCAGTGATCCCTTACAAAAAAAAAGCCCCAGTTTCCGATATGTGAGGATGATGAACTTTCGAACGGACAACCAAGTCTTGTGTGGGTTGCTTGCCTGTCCTATCAGGGTGATCAGATGGGTGCATTTTGTCATAATGTGAGATAAAGGAGAAAATATTTCCTAATGGTGGGACCGAAGCCGATTTAGGCCGCCTACATATCCCCATGAGGGAATCAGGTCATAACGTAGTTCATTACAAGCAAATGGGATTGTAAGGGATTTTCTAAAAGTGGGACCGAAGCTGATGTGGCCGCCTACGTATCCCATCAATGGAATCAGGTCATAACGTAGTTCATACGGCAAAAGAGATTTTGAACTTTTCCAAAATGGGACCGAAGCCGATGTGGCTGCCTACGTATCCCGCAGAGGGAATCAGGTCATAACGTAGTTCATGCGACAAAAGAGATTTGTAAGGATTTTCTGAAAATGGAACCGAAGCCGGTGTGGCCGCCTACGTATCCCGCCGAGGGAATCAAGTCATAACGTAGTTCATGCGGCAAAAGAGATTGTGAACTTTTCCAAAATGGGACCGAAGCCGATGTGGCTGCCTACGTATCCCGCAGAGGGAATCAGGTCATAACGTAGTTCATGTCAAGAAAAAAATGCAATTTTTCAGGAAACTTCTGTCTTAAAGAGATGAAACCCTATGTGGGTTTTATGCGTGTCCCGCCGAGGGAGCGCAACCTTTACAACATAGAAAAAAGTATTACATAGAGTAAAGTGGCCCCGGACAAACTGCGTCCATCTGCTTTTCATCAATCAGTCTCTTCGTACATGATTCTGTATCTACTTGGCTTCGAAAGATATATTGTTGCCCCAGAAGAAAATGCTCGTACCAATGCTTTGTAATTATCAACCATCTTGATGTTTCATCCAAACCTGGCTTTGGCTTATGCCCCAGTTCTTCCAGTTGTGAGTCTTCCTCATATTCCTCGAAGTCTTGTTCGTTGTTTGGGACTTTTTTTGCTTGTTTCAATTATAAGTCACATATTATCGACAAATTTATTAGTTCGCATGATGAAAAAGAAAAGAAAATTATTAAACAAAACAGATTTTAAAATAGGAAAAGCAATGCAGATTTGTCTTTTTAAGCTTTCAAAAGGTGGAGGCAAAACACATTAAATGCATAGATGTGGTTCAGGCCTCAATCTGAATCGCATTATTTCATTAAACATTAACGAAATTAACTAGTTTCCGGGAGTAACAAGGTCGGGGCACAGGTCCAATCTTCCCAAAACATCTACTTGCTCTGCATCCTAAATGGTTGAGTCTTTAGCGTAATCATCGAGAATCACACTGCATCCTACTTCCTCTTCAATAATGAAAAAACTTTTGAATCCCCCAACGAGGTTGGCTGCATTGTCCCCCTTTGATTCCTGAGTGGCGCATGCTTTGACGAATGACTGACTCAGAGGTGGAACAGACTTCGGTAAATGAGCATCTCTCTTCCTTCGGAGATTGGTTGACAAGACTTTTTCAGGAAAAGATGGTGCCATGATCCGCGGCTTTAGAGAAAGTACTTCTACTCCAAATGGTGCCCTCACTTGGACTGTAATCATAGGGGTGATAAAGGCCGATAATTCAACCATTTCCTCTCTCTGGACTGGCACAATGGTCCCTTCCAAGCTGCGTTCTTCATCAACAGTAATCATGTTCACATTGGCATCGTCATGATTTGGCGAACGATTATTGTTTTCATTATAGGAAGGTCCTTTCAGTTGGATAACTCCTTCTTTGATTAATGCCTCGATTTTGTTTATAAGGGCGTAGCAATTTTCAGTGTCGTGTCCAGGGATTCCCGAGTGGTATGCACAATGCTTAGCCTCATCGTGCCATTTGGGAACAGGATTGGGGACATTTCCTGGGATGGGCTGGAGTATTCCTGCGATTTTTAGTCTTTCATATAACTGGGCTCGAGGTTCGGCTAAAGGTGTATAGGTTTTGGCTGGCTTTCTTTCGTATTTTGCGCGGGGTCTGGGTGCATTTGGTGCATGGATTTGTGGATGAGATAAGTATACGGGCTGATATTGTGGGGGATTCAGATAGGCAGGCGCTCGAGGCAGGCTATATATTGGATGGGTATGGTAGACATGGTATGGAGCAGGTGAGTATTGATAATAAGGTTGAGGGCTTTGGGCGTATGGGCTATAATAGGAAAGCTGAGAACTTTGGTTATTTTGATTGTAGTAGGGAGGCTGGGGTGATGGCATTTGGTAGGCTGACATTGATTTGGCCTATGTTTCTGAACTGTCGTGACAGGGGATACTCCGTCTCTCTTCCTCTTTACTGCTCCCTCAAATGAGTCCGACTGAATTGTCTCACTCGTTGCTTGCAACGCTACAAAGTTTGTAATTCTTCCAGTTCTGATTCCCTCTTCTATGAAATCTCCCATCCTTACAACTTCAGAGAAACTTCGTCCTATGACGCTTATCATTCTTTCATAGTATGCTGCATCTTTCAAAGATTGTACAAAGAGAGCGGTCATCTCACTTTCCGCTATCGGTGGTTGAACTTTTGCTGCTTCCGCCCTCCACTTCATGGCATATTCTCTGAAGGTCTCTGTGGATTTCTTTTCCAACTTCATCAGATAAAATCTGTCCAAGACTGTGTCAGTGTTGAACTTAAATCTGTCCATGAAATCTTGTGCCATCGTGCTCCAATTACGCCATTTTCGCGGGTTTTGGCTAGTGTACCAGTCGAGTGCTTCTCCTGTCAAACTCCTTACGAACAACTTCATTATGATAGCCTGGTCTTTACCTACCCCAATCAGTTTGTCACAGTACGATCTTAAATGAGCGTGAGGATTTCCCTTCCCATCAAACAAGTCAAATTTTGGCACTTTGTATCCGACAGGCAATTCAATGTCGGGATGCATACACAGATCTTCGTACTCGAGTCATTCATGCCCCTTGCTGGTTTGGATATTCTTGAATGCTTCTTTTAGGCTATGAATTTCTCTCGCCACACTTTCATCGGTTCTGATCCTTACCTGTCTCTCCATCTCTTCATACTGGCCAATTTCCTGAAGAGCCATGTTTGGTGTTGAGGTAGTAAAAGGTTGGGCTTCCATTACATATACTAGCGGCACATACTGCTTGTTGTGATCAGCGATGTGTGCCATCAGTATGTGCTGGGTTGCCGGGTGATTTTGTGTGGAAGGGGCGTTTTGGATGAGTGGGGTAATTTGTGTATGTGGAGTTGTGAAGGATGTCGGATCATTTTGTAGTGGGCTTTGTTGTGGACTAGCTTGTGGGTTAGTGTGTTGTGGATTGGTTTTGCTTGGTGGCGAATTTTCGGGGAGGTTTTGGGGAAATGGCTATTCAGGAGATGAAAAAGTTCGCGGTGCAGTTGCATTCGTCCCTTGTTCAGGGAGTGGGGTATTCGCGCTAATGGACAAGTTGGTGAGATTTTGGAGCCGCTCTATCTCAGTCTGCATGGCTGCCATATGTTGTAACAGTTGGGCGATGTATTTTCTTGGACGGAAGCATTTCTATTTTCTGAAGCTTCTGGTTCATCTCTCGAAATAGCGATAAGTCCCAGGCCGGTCTGTTCGGATGCATCTGAATCAGTCATTTTGTTGAATGATCGGGCCTTTGATCTCGTGAAGTAGGGGTGTTCCGCCAGTTTTAGTCAACGCAAATCAACCTCGGGAAAAAATAATTTAAGCAAAAATAACCTTCTGAAAAATGAAGAAACCAAGTTAGTATAAGGCGGGCAATTATTGCTTCAAATAACATGCGTAGAGTGTAAGCAAATAGCAAAAAAAATTGTATGAAAATTAAATGCGCGTCCTAATATGCATGGGCCTCTTATGCCAGAGGTGGGCCTAAACGCCAAATACGCGAGATTATGATAGATTGATCCAAACTACTAAATTGAAATGCCTTTGTTGAAAAAATGAACGTGCATTTTCCAATTTCGGCATATCCTGACTAGACTTGGATTCATCTATTATTATCACGCTACACACAATATGCTGATTGGTCGTTGGGTTGTGAGACCCGTCGACAACTTTGGTGGATTTCTTAATTGTGGAGTCGATGCCAAGGATCGACCCACCTAAGGTGTATGCATGCATGACTTAAAATAATGGGTGGTATAGCTCTATCCTAAATTTTCTAAGATTTGGATTACTAGACTCAAGGTTTCCGAGCGGACGACTCGAGTGAGAAGGCTACGCGGCCAACCGGATGGTCCGAACGCTCCGCGCATATACCAACTCTCCTAAAAATTTGGAAATTTGAAAAAATTTGCGGGTGCGCAAAACACACCTCGCGTGTAACGTGTGATAGTGTCAATTTTCCAGAGTGGAAGAAATATGAGCGAAATGCCAATTTAAGGAAAGCAGTAAGAGAGTATAGCTCTCAAAGTAGTTATGCATACAAAATTTTAAAAGGAAATAATTAAAAAACAATAGATCAAATAAGGAGCAATATAAAGCACAATAATAATTAACATGAATTTGCTATGGTTAAGAACCTGAAAATTCCCAGTGAAGTCGCCATGCTGTCGCGCCCGTTTTTTACCCGACCCCGGCGAGAGGTCGGAAGTGGAGTACAACGTGTTCGGTGATTCCTGGGTATTGGATTGAGGAGTCGCCACCTAATTATTTTACAGTGAATTAGGACACCTAAATATTAAATAAATGCTGCAATGTAACTCCAATTTTAAGGTCTGCGAAAGTAATGAGATTCTAGGTAAGGGTTCTTTATTATCCTAAAGGGAAGGGGTTAGGCATCCTTTAAGATCCGCTAACTTGCGGTTATCCGATCAAGCTCAGGTTAATTATTGTATTAAGAAAATGCATGTTTTAAAATATAAACTTAAAAATGATGTTGCAATTATTTAGTAAAAGAATGCATTTTGTACAAGTATGCATTTGTATAGTTTTTTAAAAAAATACATGTAAAGTTGAAAGTATGCATTTTTAACAATTAATAGCAAAGAGAAAAATGAGCTACTTATATGCCAAAGAAGTAAATTTTTTGAAAGTCATTTTGAGTTGTACAATTAATAAAGTGACCAGAAGATGATCAAAGTTTGTTTTGCAAATAAAAAAAATGCATGGTGAGCCTATAAACAAATAAACTAGCGAAGGGTTTATAAGTTTGAATTAACCGAACCTACAAGTAAATATACTAGCGAAGGGATTTCTAAGTTTTAAACTACCCTATGAATTAATTCTAAGTTTGCCTATTCTAAGCATTTCAATAGTTACATAAGTGCGATAAATAATATTACAACACAGAGCGGGATAAAAGCTGAATTAAAGAAAGTAAATAAAATAAAATAAATAAACTCCAAGGAGTATCTGCTTTCATTGACTTTGTTCCTTGCAAGCTGTCAAGAACAAACGGTTAGAGACAAGTATATACAAATAACTTCGGATCCGTATCCAAAACAGTGAATGTTTTGATCACGGAGGGCTCAGACTTAAATTTTGGAAAAAGACCATTCCAATCACGTCGTGGCTGCAAACGTATGGCTCGGTGGTCATTTTGATTGTCTCGCCTACTAAACGTGTTGGTCTCTCGGATGAAAAAGAAAAGATCATTATAATCACGTCGTGGCTGCGAACATATAACTTGTTGGTTATTTTAGTCGCCTCGCCTACTAAACATGTTGATCCCTCGGATGAAATAAAAAGGTTTAAGCCTCATCCTTGCCCAGAAGTTATATTCTCCGTCTTTACAACTGTGGAGGCCTCAAAATCGACGGATATTTTTCATCGGCCCGTGTAGTATCGTGTTCAAATCAGCAAAATTAAATTGAAACAGTAAGCAGCAGCAGTAGGCAGTAAACAGTAACCAGAGAGCCAATTTCAGAAAAGACGCGGTGTTTAGTTTAAAACAGTAAAACAGTAAAATAGTAAGATATCCGTCACACGGATGTTTAAAACAGTAAACTGAAAACAGAGAAACGAAAAAAAATGCGGCCTCGAATTCAATTTCATTGGCCTAAATGCGATATTAATAAAAACAATAAAACAGTAAAACAGTAAGATATCCGTTGCACGGATGCTTAAAATAGTACTGAAAAACAGAGGAACGAAACAAACAAACAAACAAAAAAAGCGCGGCCTCGAATTCAATTTCATCGGCCTAAATGCGGTATTTGGTTCAAAACAGTAAAATAGTAAAGCAGTAGGATATCCGTTGCACGGATGTTTAAAACAGTAAACTGAAAACAGAGAAACAAAAAAAAAGTGCGGCCTCGAATTCAATTTCATCGGCCTAAATGCGGTATTTGGCTCAAAACAGTAAAACAGTAAAGCAGTAGGATATCCGTTGCACGGATGTTTAAAACAGTAAACTGAAAACAGATAAACAAAAAAAAGTGCAGCCTCGAATTCAATTTCATCGGCCTAAAGGCGGTATTTGGTTCAAAACAGTAAAGCAGTAGGATATCCGTTGCACGGATGTTTAAAACAGTAAACTGAAAACAGAGAAACGAAAAAAAGTGCGGCCTCGAATTCAATTTCATCGGCCTAAATGCGATATTAATAAATACAATAAAATAGTAAAACAGTAAGATATCCGTTGCACGGATGCTTAAAACAGTACTGAAAAACAGAGGAACGAAAAAAGAAAAAAAAAGCGCGGCCTCGAATTCAATTTCATCGACCTAAATGCGGTATTAGTTCAATCAATAATAACAGTGCCAAAGAAACAAGCAGTGAGCAATTAAAGTATCCGACCCGGATTCTAAAATTTCAAAACCGAAACAGGATTAAGAAGTATTTATAAAAATCAGACCCGGATTATGAACAGTGACCCGAATGGGTGACCCAAATTCTGGAAAAAAAACAGACCCGAAATAGTGACCGGAATCGGAGTCAAAGTTCAGATTTTCAGATAACCAACAACAAGATATGAAAAATGCAATAATCTGGAAATATACCCAAACCGGGTCGATCCGACCCGGGTCAGTGACCCGACCCGAATCAGAGATTCAAACCCGAAATTAAATATTTTCACCAATTCAGATAACCAACATACAAGATACGAAATGCAAGAATTCTAAAAAAATATCCAAATTGGGTCGACCCGACCCGGGGTCAGTGACCCGACCCGAATTAAATATCAAACCCGAAATTAAATATTTTTACCAATTTCAGGAAACAAATATGCAAAAATATGAAATGCAAGAATTCTGGAAATATTACCCAAACCGGGTCGACCCGACCTGAATCAAATACTCAACCCGAAATCAAATTTTTTCGCCAATTTCAGATAACCAACATACAGAAATATGAAATGCAAGAATTCTGGAAATATTACCCAAACCGGGTCGACCCGACCCGGGTCAGTGACCCGACCCGAATCAGATATTCAACCCGAAATCAGATATTTTTACCAATTTCAGATAACCAATATGCAAAAATATGAAATGCAAGAATTCTGGAAATATTACCCAAATCGGGTCAACCCGACCAGGGTCAGTGACCCGACCCGAATCAGATACTCAACCCGAAATCAAATCTTTTCATCAATTTTAGATAACCAACATACAGAAATATGAAATGCAAGAATTCTGGAAATATTACCCAAACTAGGTCGACCCGACCCGGGTCAGTGACCCAACCCGAATCAGATACTCAACCCGAAATCAGATATTTTCGCCAATTTCAGATAACCAACATACAAAAATATGAAATGCAAGAATTCTGGAAATATTACCCAAACCGGGTCGACCCGACCCGGGTCAGTGACCCGACCCGAATCATACCCGAATCGGAGAATAAAAAACAGTGGAGAACAAACCTTTTCGGACTTAATTCTTGAATAACAAGGAAGGCAAATGTTTGAAATCAAGAACACAACCAAAATATTTTTCCAATCGGACCTCCGAAAAAATCCTCCCTTTGTAGAATAAAAATGGGGGTATTTATAGATACTCACCCCGACGTTCACCCCCACCCATACCCCTTACAAAGTCGAATTCGAATTTCAAAATAAAGGGGGAACAAAATCTGATTTTTGGGGCTATTTCTTGGGGCCTGTGTTGCGGTGAGAGGTGATGGGGTTGGTGGTGTCAGGCGGCGGTGTCGGCGATTGGTGGTGTCAGGCGTAGGGTGCGGCGATGTGGGGGTAGGGGTGTAGGGTGTGCGGCGATTGGGAGGGTTAGGGGTGTTAGGGTTTTGTTGATTTTTTTATTTTGGGTTTTGGGTTAAGGGATAAAAGGGCGGGTTGGTCGAGTGGGCTTCGGTTTTGGGCCGATTCGGGTTGGGTTGGAAGGGTAAGGGAAATAAAGGGTAAGGGAAATAAAGGGTGAGGGATGTTGGGCTGTGGGTGTGTTGGGTTGGGGTATAAGGGAATTTTAATTGGGGAGTTTGGGCTCGGGTTTTGGCGATTGGGCTTTGGAGATAAGGAAATAGAGGGAATGGATTTGGGGAATTAAGGTTGGGCTTTGAGGGGTGTGGGCTAGTTTGGGATTTTTAGGGATTAAAGGGAATGGCCGGTTGGGCCAAAAATTTAGGCTCGGTTGGGTTGTGATTTTGTTTTGATTTAGGCTTGGTAAGTTGGGCCGAAAATAGGGGTTAATTTGTAGATGTATTTTTGGGGTTGATAGAATGTTTTGGGGTAGAAATTATTTTGGGTTGGGAAATAAAATGTGTTATGGGTTTAAAAATATAAAAGGGGTTTAATAATAAAAAAAAAACATTGAAGCAAAAATGTAAATTATTTTAATAAAAACATAACGATGTGATAATAATAAAGATATAATATTTGCAAAATGTTTAATGCTTAATAAAAAACGGAAATGCAATGCAATTTTGCGAGAATAAAATAACATAGAATTTTCGGATAAAACTTATGATTATGATAAAAATGCAAATGAGAGTAAAATGCGAATAATAATAATAATAAGAGAATAATAGTATATATATATATATATATATATACGCGTGTATGCATATAGATTAAAATTGTTTTGAGGTGTTAAAAAATATTTAAAATTGATAATATATTGGAAAAGACGGGACAAAATTGGGTGTCAACACCATAAATCCATTGTTTGACAATAGCGTCAAAACGGCGCCATGTCGTGTCGAGGATGTCAAGAGGGTGAGGAACGAACTTATCAATGTGGTCAAGCACGTTGTACGCTCAAGCATGAATATAAAGAAGTTCAACACATGAAGAATATTGAACCATTCTCCTGATCAAGAATTAAAGGGACGAAATTCTTGATATTTGTGACGGTAAACGCCGGATGGAATGAGGGATTTGAGGAGGGAGGGTGGTCATCGAAGAAAATAGTAGAAGATACGGAAGCTTTTGGAATAGTGGGAGCAGACATGGTAGCCACAAATAGGGAAAAGAAGCCGTGAAAGAGAAGGAAACAAAATTGATGAAAAAATGTACAACGGTCGACGACGGGAGTCCCGAGAAGGGGCCTACGGCGATGGAGTTTTGTGGAGAGAAAATTAGGATTTTAGGGTTAGGCTACTGATACCATGTAGAATTGTATTAATCTCCCTTGAAGAGCCTTTCTCATTAATAAAAAAGTATATATAAGGTGTACAATGTGGAGTCCTTATGCAACAGGGATCCTATATCTACCATAATTACATAAAACTAAATATGGCTAAATATTTATAATTGTACACACGTAAATAGTGATCATTGTCATTACTTTCTCCACGAGGTATGCTCTAACATTCCTAAAAGAATTCGACATGATTTTCACCCTATGCACTCACTCACTCTTCTTCCCTTTCCCTCATTATATCTTTGGCATTCGAAAGTTGAAAGCGAATTTCGTTGTGTGGCACGTGGATATGATGACTCCTACCCTCACCACTCATTGTTTTCTTTTTACTATCATTGCGACTTGTGTAAATTTGATCTTCATCTTGAATGTGCTTCTGTGTCTACGACATTGATCCACAAGGTAAAATTGTTAGAGTGAATAATTATGGGGATATCCCATCTCCCTTGGCGGGATACGAAAAGAACCCATGTCGGGTTCCGTTTCTTTATAGCACAAATTTCCCCAAAATCTCATTTTTTACTTGTAACATGAACTACGTTATGACCTGATTCCCTCAGTGGGATACGTAGGTGGCCCGCATCGACTTCGGTCCCATCTTTAGAAAAACCCTTACAATCCCCTTTTGCTTGTAAGGAACTACGTTATGACCTGATTCTCTTGTTGGGATACGTAGGCGGCCTATATCGGCTTCGTTCACACCATTAAAAAAATTCCCCTTATCTTGCATATAACAAAGTACACCCGTCTGATCGCCTTGATAGAATAAGCAAGCAACCCACACAAGACTCGTATTGGTCCAGTTGAAAGTTCAGCATCCTCACATATCAGAAGCTGGGGCAAATTTTAAGGGTTCACTGCAAGAAGACGTCGATAGACATGGAAAGTGTTGACCAACTAAGTCTTCATGTCAAAAAAAGAACTTTGGATAAGACGTTTGCTCTGTTTCACTGCACGTCACTATTCAAGAGTTCGACAGTAATTCTTATTAATATGCATGTCTTCTTATAAGCAAATTGTTTTCAACAAACATTTTCATTAGAGTTCGACAGAAATTTTTATTTGATATGCATACTTTCTTATAAACAAATTATTTTCATTAATTGCTAGCCAAGACTGGAAACTAGACCGGGGTTACAGGTCCAAACCAGTGGGACGCGCGAGTATCAAAGGCCAAAGCTACAAAGTCAATGCGAATCAATTGCCCCTCTCCAAACTCACAAAATTTCTTTGAGTACAGGTTCTTCAGGTTGAAAGAAGCAGGGAAGCCGCAACATTTATGTTCAAATTCGCAAAGGACCTCCGCATCGCAGCTCACCACAAATATCACTTTCCTGTTTTGTGACTGTACAAAGACGTCATGTTGACCTACAGGGTCCCAACCGCGTTATGTCCATGCGAAGAACGGTATTTCGACTTACAGGGTCACATTCTCATCTACTCAACTTTTGCATCGCCTATGTCCACGCATTAACTTTTCATCTAGATTGATGACATAACAGTTCGACCTTAGGGTCACACTTTGCATTACGTCAATATAATGACGTAAATCAGGCGCCCACCTCCTAATGTGAGTATTTTAAGTTAAATCAAGCGCCCACCTCCGAATGCGGGTATTTTAATTTAAATCAGGCGTCCACCTCATAATGCGGGTATTTTAATTTAAATCAGGCGTCCACCTCCTAATGCGGGTATTTTAATTTAAATCAAGCGCCCACCTCCGAATACGGGTATTTTAATTTAAATCAGGCGCCCACCTCCTAATGCGGGTATTTTATTTTAAATCAGGTGCCCACCTCCTAATGCAGATATTTTAATTTAAATCAGGCACCCACCTCCTAATGCGGGTATTTTAATTTCAATCAGGTGCCCACCTCCTAATGCGAGTATTTTATTTTTCAATCAGGGGAACACCTTCTAATGCGGGTATTTTATTTTAATCAGGCGCTCACCTCCTAATGCGGGCATTTTAATTTCAATTAGGCGCCCACCTCCTAATGCGGGTATTTTAATTTCAATCAGGCGCCCACCAACGACGTCATCTGCACAAAGTCTAGGCAACGACGTCATTTCAACTTACAAAGTCGTATTCTCATATACCCATTGTATACAATAGTTATGCACTAATTTTTATCTTAGCTCTAGTCCGCAGGAGTTTGAATCGGCGGAAGCTTACGGCGAACCGAGGCAATTTTGGTCAGTGGCCTACTTTGAACGTCATTCCGCTCTTTCCCAATATGTTGCCACACCTGCAACTCGTGTCATCATAACCCGACACTGGGCAATATTTCTCGAATCTGCACCATTTTTTGCAACTTCTCTCCCCCCTTCAGGATTCTATTTCTACCCATGCATCCCTAATATTCCTTCGAGTCCCGATGATCAGGACAAAATTGGCTACTCAATCAACTTCTTTGTCCGAAAACTCTTTCATCGTTTCCGGCCAAAGAGGAGCATATGTTGATACCCAATTTTGTCCACTTTTTCCTATATTTATTTGCAATTTTAAATATTTTGACACCTCAAAAACAATTTTAATATATATATATATATATATATAAGGCTTTTAATAGTGTCGTCTATTTTCAATATCATTATTTATTATTATTATTATTCACATTTTTTACTATCATTTGCCTTTTAATATCCTAATCATATTTTTTACCGTAATACTCTATGTATTTTATTCTCGCAAAATGACACCACATTTTTTATTTTAAATAAGCATTAAGCATCTCGCAAATATTGTTTTATTATTATCACATCGTTATATTTTATTTACATAATTTATATCTTTTGCAAAGCATCTTGTTAATAATAAACCCTTTTATTTATTTCACTCAATACCCATTTTCATCCCTAACCCTCAAACAAACCCAAATTCCACAAAAAAAATAGGGCCCAGTTAGCCAAACCCGACCAGGCCCAACCGAAACTCCCCATTTCAGCCCACCCGAAAGGCCCAATCGGCCAAGCACACCCCTTAAAACCTAATACCCACCAAAACATAACCCTAAAAAACCCTAACACCCCTAACCCTCCCCCAGTCGGCAAGCCGCACACCCCCATAACTCCTACCCCCACACCGACCTATACCACTGCCACCACCAACCACCTGACACCGCCACACCCTACCCCATCACTTCACACCTACCCTTCCCCTAAAATCCGTTTCAAAATCAGATTTTTCCCTTTTATTTTCAAAATTCAAACATGAACGTTGGGGGAGGGGGAATACATCTATAACCCCCTCCCCTTTGTTCACTGTTTCGGGGGTCGAGTTTTGGGGGATTTTTTGTCCAAAAATTTAGTTTTTAAATTTGAAAGAAAATTTCCGAAATCTTCTTAAGGTTATTTGTTCTTCTTTGCACGTGTTCTTTATTTCAAAAAAGGTCTGAAATATAAGTTGAAAATCTTGATATTTGGGGGTTCCGAAATTCATATCTAGAATTCCAAATTTGTGTTCTAAATTTCAAAAAAAGATACAAAAATGGGTCGTTCTGGGTGTTGAATCCAAAATTTCTGCTATTTTTCACTGTTTTTTGGTTTTCGAATACGGTTCGGGTCTGCTTTCTGTTTCAGGTTGAAATCAGTGCCAAAAATTCGAAAATAAGGTTGGTTCTTATATGATTTATTGTTAATGATTATCTTCTTTTTTTTTTACCTTTGATCGGTTATCTGAAATTTGCGATGGAAACAAGTGTGTTTCTCGGATTCGGCACTGTTTTCCGGTTCTGTGGCTATGCTACTGACTTTATTGTACTAATCGATTCGGGGTACTGTATTACTTTGTCTTGCTGCTATTTTCTTGATTCTAATGTGTTGGACTGATGTTGTACGATTTTCATTTTTCCGATCACTGTTCCGGGTTAGGTTACTGTTCCGAAGGGTAAAATAATCAGAATTTTATTTCAATATTTTGTTGTTGGTTATCTGAAATATAAAAAAAATTGTTTGATTCCGGGTTGGGTCTGTTCTATCTCGGGTTGGATTTTCATAAGCGAATTCGAATTATGTTTCGGTTCAAAAATTCAGAATTCGGGTCGGATGTTTCGATCGCGGACTGTTGGTTTATTTTGGTATTTGAATATCCATTACGCGGCTACTTTGTTATTTTACTGATTCGAATAAATACTACACTTAGGCCAATGAAATTGAATTTGAGGTTGTGTCCATTCGGAAAACGGTTCCCGGTTTTGGTTTGCTATTTTCGGTATAATTGACTGATTTGAACATGATACTATACTTTGGGTGATGAAAAAATATCCGTCGATTTTTGAGGCCTCCACAGTTGGAAAGACAGAAATAAAACTTCAGGGCAAGGATGAAACTTAAATCTTTTTTTTATCCGAGAGACCAACATGTTCGGTAGGCAAGGCAACTAAAATGACAAACGAGTCATATGTTCGCAACCATGACGTGATTGGAATAATCTTTTCAAAATTTAAGTCTGAGCCCTCCGTAATCAAAACACTTACTGTTTTGGATACAGATCCGAAGTTATTTATATTCAATTGTTTCTAACCGTTTGTTCTTAACAACTGGCAAGGAACACAGTTAAAGAAGACAAGATACCCCTCGCAGATGATTTATTTTATTACTGTTTTATTTCTTTAATTCAACTTTTTATTCTGTATTGTAATATTATTTATTGTACTTGTGTAATTATTGAAATGTATAGAATATGTAGACTTAAAATTAATAATCTAGAAAGAGTAGATTTAAAATCGAAAACCGCTAGTTTATCTATTTTAGGCACGTCACCCATACTTTCAAAACGTTAGTTTATTTATTTTAGGTTTGTCGCTCATACTTTCAAAATGCTAGCTAATTTTTGAATTGTTCAGAAATTTTTAAAACTATTGGTCACCTTTGACTCACACTATTAATCATACAAAATAGAGTCTTATTTTTATCCGATTCGTTATTTAAATGACTTCCAAAATATTATTTTCTTTGCATTACAAATAAGTTATTTTTCTTCTTACAAAATCACTTTATATATATTTATAAATAATGCTATACAAATGCATACTTGTACAAAATGCATCATTTTACTAAGTACTTGTAACATTATTTTAACTTTATATTTTTAAACATGTATTTTCTTAGTACAATAATTAAACCTAAGTTTGATCGGATAACCGCAAGTTAGCGAATAAAGGATGTCTAACCCCTTCCCTTTAGGATAATAAAGAACCATTATCTAGAATCTCATTAGTTTTGCAGATCATAAAATCGGAGTTATTTTGCAGCATTTAGTTAATATTTAAGTGCCTTAATTCACTTTAGAATAATTAGGTGGCGACTCCTCAACAAAGCAACGTTTAATCAATCCAGAGGGAATCGACGCCATCATGTCGCGAGTCGCGGTTAAAAACGGGTGCGACACACATGGCTGGGACCAATGGGATGGTGACCCACTGCTGCCTGGACGGGGCCCATTGCCATTATTCTGGCTACCGCCACCACTGCCAGAACCTCCGCATTTGTCCCCGGGATTTTTGCCATTATTTTTCTGAGTATTCTTGCCGCCACCGTGATCACGGTGTTGGCCCGAATTATCAACAAAACCTGGAGAATTAGTGGAGGAGGTCATCATGACCACGGGACTAGCGCTGGTAGCCACCTTTTTAGCCAAGCCGGCTTCTTCGAGCATAAGCATGAAACGAGCCTGATAAAATTAAGGAAGAGGATTGCTCCGTCGAAGAAGCGTGCCAACACCACTATAGGCCTCAGATAGGCCTGCAACTATTTGTAGGACCAAACGATCATTTGTAACGGGCGCGCCAACGTTGCGGAGTTGATCCGCCAATTATTTCAACCTTTTACAATAAGCTGAAACGTTCGGAAAAATCTTCCATGTTGACATGGGAGAATTCCTGCTCAAGAGTAACATCCTTAGAATTTTGATTATCTTGAATGTATCACGTATTCTATCCCAAGTAGCCTTCGTCATAGCATCAGGCTCAATAATCATTTGCAATAGGTCGGTAGATATAATGGAGTAAATCCACTAAAGAACTGTAGCATCAAGGGTTGTCCATAATTTAGGATCATCCTCGGGTTTAGGCACCCCCGTATCAGCAGGAGCCGCAGAGATAATCCCTTGATTATTCTCATTAATAAAAGAGTATATATACAATTTGCAATTTTCATAACAAGAAAATTCTATTTCTATTCTACTCTCAAAACCATATTCTACTTGTACAATAATTATACAATTATGGTAAGTGTACAATTCTAATTTAATACAAAATCTATGTTACCTAATATACACCAAACCGTGATATACAAGTTATGTATATCACGGACTGCTACTATTTATCAAGGACCATTGTTACCATTCAATGTGAAGACCCTAAACAATAAACAAAGATGACTCGTTATATGCTCACAATTCACAAAGGCTTCTCCAGGTGACTACATTAGTATTGAGGATTACATGAATGAATCAATTGAAAACCACCTTCAGTGTCTACACACACACATTCAGTGTCTACACACATATATATATGATTGGAATATGTGTGAATGAATATGATTGGAGTATGCCGTTACATGTACCATACAAGATAGTTGCCATCTAACATACTGCTTTTTTACTTTAACTTCTTTTTCTAATTGTTCTGCTTCGTTAATAGGTAGTATGAGAGATATGTAATCCCCAAAAATCTATGGACAATGTCGTGTTTTTAGAAAGAGCGAGTTGACGAGGTTGCATTTGGAATGTGTCATTCAGGACTATATTTTATGATGAGCATGTTCCAAACATATTCAGTATTGTGAAAATTCATTATAAATTAACTAGATAGTCAAATTCATTATAAATTAACTAGATAGCCCTTCCCCGTGTGATGCACGGGCTTATGCCTAATCCCTGCACAAAAGCCCATAATTCACTCATACCTGGACATTGGACAATAATGCAACATCTCTTAAATCATAATGAAAAGAAAGAAAGAAAGAAAAGATCATATTATGTTTATTTCCCAATCAAAGCTAAGTTATTAAATGATTGCCTGGACTAGTTTAAACATGTAGCTCATATTGATCAGTGTAAACCAGTAAATAGAATCACTAAGGTTTAGACTTTTTCATCATGCTTATATTGACTCTTTTTACAAAAAAATATGCCTCTCCAGGAGAATACGGAAGGGTTTTGTTGGGTTCAAAACATATAAGTAAGGCACAACGGAAGTTTAAAATTTTGTTTCTTACTTACCCCAACAACATTTCTGGTATGATTATACAATAATTAAACTTGTAACATAAAGCATAAACTTACAAGTTATAGTATCTGGATTCTTTATCTACTATAGGGTGGACACGTGGTTGCCCTTTCGATTGCAAGCTCCAAGCTTCAATGTATTTCTCTTTCGGAAAGCTAGGAAATCCGGCAGAGGTTCGAGAGAGTATTTGATTCTAAGTCTCTAAGGCTTAGAATGATATTCTGAAAATTGGTGTATGAATAATGAAGAGAATGCCTCTACTTATAGTTGAAAAATAGGTCAAAACTGGATTAGGGTTTGACCTTGGGCCTGACACAAAATTCGAGGAAGAGGCGGTGCGGCCCTAGGGTATGGGCGTCGCGGCGCTCGACGTGCTACTGCATTGTCTCGATTTATTTTTCGTGCATTCTTAATTAAATCCAAAATCTAATTTTGACTTAATTAAAATAATCATTATTCATTTAAATATCTCGATTCCAAATCGAACATTTAATTACTCTCTCAATACATCTTTAGATCGAAAATACAATCGACATAGTGTGGCCCTACAGGCCTTCTCATATCGACATTAATCAAATTAAGGTCTACGCGGAACTCCTAGACGGCGCCGGAAGACGAACTCAATATGTGAAGTACTTTTACGCGAATCCAGTAAACTTAACATTTATATGGTAAGATAAAATCATTTCATTCACGACACCCGATCAAGCTTAGGATTTGTCAAGTGTCTATCCAAATGGCTTAATCATTGTATCTCATCTATATTAATTGACAACTAGACCATAGTCTAAATATGTCTATTGCGTTGGCGAACTACTTAGTCAACCTAATATCACTAAGAATCCGAGTGTTCTCTCGAATATACATTTTGAGGAATGAATTCTAATCTTGGCTCAACTACCACCTTTAATCCACATCGTAATGTACCCAATACAAGCCGTATCTCAACCTATAAGGCATTTGAGCTTAGGACGGGATCAAAGTACATTACTTTGTAGACAAGGTGTATTGACCTCAAGTCTAAGGACTTCTATCTCCCACACGCTGATCATACTTTAGACAAGTATAACAAACAGTATATCAGCAGGGTATACCAATACTTCCAAAGTATCCATGTGTCCATCACGAGTGGTCATTACTCGTAGCAGGTGAGACATACTACATCCTCTAAGGATGTGATGCAGACCACATGTCGACTTATCACATATCATCGATAGCCCATTCTCGATGATCATTAGTCGAGGCTATTTTAAGAGTTACGCTCTATCATTAATATCTCACTCTATTAATGACAACGTAAGCTCAAGGGATGCACATTAATGAATAACTACAAACAATCAAATAATAATTCAATAATTGCAAATGCCAAAATATTAATTTCCATTAATAATGCGAATGTGTATAAAGTACATTTGTCCTAATACAGATTATCTCTAGGACATAAATATACTTTCAATCTCCCACTTGGCCTAGAGACAATCTCCAACGTATCTAATGCCCATATTCTCAAAATGACCATTATGCTTGACTAAGCTTAATGGTTTAGTGAATGAGTCAACTAGATTATCGTCTGTGAGAACATAGTCTAATCTAATCTCTTCAGTCTCCACCATCTCCCTGAGTATGTGGTATTTCCTTGGTACATGCTTGTTTCTGTTGGTTGATCTTGATTCCTTAGCTTTCGCAATCGCACCAGTGTTGTCACAACAAATCGTTATTGGACAAGTGGCATTTGGAACAACCCCTAGTTCCTTCAGGAACTCAGAGATCGCGACAGCTTCCTTACCAACTTTCGATCCAGCAATGTACTCAGCTTCTATTGTCGAATCAGCAGTTGTAGCTTATTTTGAACTTTTCCAGCTTACTGCTCCACCATTGAAAATGAACGTGTACCCAGATTGAGATTTGTAGTCATCAACATCCGTCTGGAAGCTAGCATCAGTGTACCCAGTAGCAGCTAGGTTTTCTTCCCCACCATAGACTAAGAAGTAATCTTTAGTTCGTCTAAGATACTTAAGAATACTCTTGACTTCCTTCCAGTGTTCTTCCCCAGGATTCTGCTGGAATTTGTAAGTCATACTAAGTGCAAAGGCCACATCTGGCCTAGTATAGGTCATGGCATACATGATCGATCCTATAGCCGAAGCATATGGGATCCTTTTCATGCGTTCAAGTTCTATAGTATTAGAAGGACTATCCTTCTTAGATAACTTGATACCTTATCTCATAGGTAGACCTCCTTTCTTGGAGTTTTCCATAGAAAAACGTCTAAGCACTTTGTCTATGTAGACTGACTGTGACAGCCCCAACAATCTGTTAAGTCTATCTCTATAGATCCTAATCCCCAGAATGTAGCAGGCTTCACCTAAATCCTTCATCATGAAGGTACTGGACAATCACTCCTTAACTGACTGCAGGAGAATCTTATTGTCTTCCATTATTAATATATCATCTACATATATGATAATGAAGGCAATACTCCTATCCTTGCGTTTACTATAAATACATGGATCATCTTTGCTTCTGACAAAATCAAATGACTTGATAGCCTTGTCGAAGCAAATGTTTCAACTCCTCGAGGCTTGCTTAAGACCATAAATGGACTTTTATAACTTGCATACAACATTTGGTTTGGACTTAAGTGAAAAACCCTCAGGTTGTTTTATATACATCTCCTCAACTAGATTACCATTGAGGAAAGCAGTTTTGATGTCCATCTGCCAAATGTCATAGTCATAATACGCAGCTATAGCAAGCAAAATTCGAATGGACTTAATCTTAGCAACAAGTAAAAAGGTTTTATCATAATCGACCCCAAGCCGTTGATTATAACCTTTAGCCACCAATCTTGCTTTATAAGTTTGTACCTTGCCATATGCATCAATCTTCTTCTTAAAGACCCATTTGCATTCTATGGGTCTAACCCCTGTTGGCAAATCAACCAAGTTCCAAACTTGATTTATGTATATCGAGTTCATCTCAGATTTCATGGCTTCTTGCCATCTCTGCGAATCAATGTCTAACATGGCTTCGCTGTAGGTTGTAGGTTCATCGTTATCAAGAATATCTATCTCATTGTGTGTTTCAACAAGGAGATCAAGTTTTTCAGGCGGACAATGAGTCCTAGTGGTCTTACGGAGTTGAGTATTCTGTGTTTCAGTGTTTATTGCATTCTGATTGTGAGAAGGTTTTTGTGTGTTGGACAATCCATCACCTTGAGAGCTTTCAGGAATGTCATTTTCATGTATGTCCTGAGTGGAATGATGTACAACCATTGTATCATCTTCCATTGGTTGTGTATGAGAGTCTTGCATTTATGCACTATCTCTCACAACACTCCCACTGGCTGAAGGGCGTACTCTAAGTACCCAATCTTCACCAGATACTCCCACTGAATCCTTGTTTAGGTCATTCCACAAGGGTTTAATTTCTGTGTTATCTTGTGGTTCTTGAATTTCTTCAAGTTCTATCTCTGTGCAGCTATGTTCCTTGTAGACATATTCTTCTTCAAGGAAAATTGTGTTCCTGGAAGCAATGACCTTATGTTCTTTAGGAAGATAGAAATATTATCCCTTAGTTTCCTTTGGATGCCCCACGAAGTAACATTTATCACTTTTGGATTCCAACTTGTCAGTGAGCATCTTCGTAACATATGCAGGGCACCCCTAGGGTCTCATATGTTTAAGAGATGGCTTCTTGCCACACCATATCTCATAGGGTGTCTTTTCTACTGACTTGGAATGAACCCTGTTCAGAATATATATAGAGGTTTGTATAGCATGTCCCCAAAGGTATATAGGTGGAGTTGAGGAGCTCATCATGGATCGAACCATATCCAATAGGGTTCAGTTTCTCCTTTCAGGAACACCGTTCACTTGTGACATTCCAGGAGGTGTCCATTCTGATTGGACTCCATGTAGCTTTAAGTAATCTAGAAAATCCTTGCTCAAGTACTCACCTCCTCGATCTGCTCGAAGGGTCTTGACACTTGTTGCAAGTTGCTTCTCTACTTTCGACTTGTACTCCTTGAACTTCTCAAAAGCCTCGGATTTGTGTCTCATAAGATACACATACACATATCTTGTGAAGTCGTTAGTAAAAGTGATGAAGTATGGGAAGCCTCCTTTAGCTTGAGTCGAGAATGACCCACATACATCAGTATGCACCAACTCAAGCACCTCCTTGGCTCGCACACCTTTCCCAAAAAGTGGTTTATTGGCCATCTTTCCTCTCAAGCAAGATTCGCAATTACCATATGACTCCAAGTCAAATAGTTCGAGGTAGTCTAACTTCCTCAATCTTGCTATCCCTGATTCATTGATATGACCAAGTCTGCAGTGCCATAGGTAGGTAGAGTTTCTATTACTTATCTTGGCTCATTTATTTTGTACATTGAATATCTCTCGACTACAGTTCAGTGTATATAATCCATCCATAAGAGGAGCAGTTCCATAAATAACATTATCAAAAGACAGTACGTGACTGCCATTATAAATATATGAGAAAAAACCCTTCATGTCCAACACTGGATAGAAATAATATTCCTCGTTAATGAGGGTACATGAAAGAAATCATTCAACACTAAACAATAGCCGGAAGGTAAATTTAATATATAAGTCCCTACGCGCTCAGCATCCACTCGTGCTCCATTTTCAACGCGTAGGTCTACCTCTCTCGGTCCAACCTTCCTGCTATCAGTTAGCCCCTGCACATTTGTACAAATATGTGAGCCACAAGCGGTATCCAATACCCAAGAATGAGAGTTATTTATAGACATATTTATTTCAATGACGTACATACCTTGTCCACCAAAGACAGGAGCACCTGGTGCTTTTCCTCCTCTTGGGGCCGTGCAGTCCTTCTTTCAATGCCCCTTCCTATGACAGTTGAGGCGTTCATCCTTAGCCGGATTTGCCTTCTTCTTCACACCTCCCTTAGGCTTCATAGCTGAGGGCGCAGCGATTGCCTTGCCCTTCTTCTTTTGTCATTCCTTGCCTTTCTGCTTGGGTCGGCTAAAAGAGCTCACCATGAGCACAACTTTGCCTTTGGAAGTGGAAGACTCAAAGGTCTTGATCATGTTGTGCAGCTCCGGCAAAGTCGCCTTCGTTCCATTCATATTGAAATTCACTACGAAGTTCTCAAAGGAATGATGGAGAGAGTTCATGATGAGGGTGGTAGCGACATTCTTTTCAAGCTTCGTTCCAATCGAAGCAAGCCTTTCTATCAGCCCTATCATCTTCAACACGTGTTGTGAGACCTGGCCCCCTTCATTGAGCTTACACTTAAAGAGTTATATTAGTAACTCATATTCCATGGTCTGGAATTGTGAGTCATAGAGACTCTTCAAGTTCGAGTATCTCATTGGGCCCCATGTTCTCATGTTGTCTCTGTAGTTCCATAGACATGTAAGACAACATTATACACTGCGCTGAAGTGGCATCATCTAGGTGTTTTTGATAAGCATCCTTATCAAAAGAGGCATATTCAGCAGAGTCTATCGCTGGGACTGTTGTGAACACCGTGTCCAACATGTATTCTATTTTCTCTTGTCTCAGTACTATACGCAAATTCCTTAGCCAGTCAAGGTAGTTCGGTCCAGTAAGTTTGTTCATCTCAATCAACATTTTCAATGATAAGCTTGACATCTTTGATAATCTGAAGAATTAGATAGACCGAAATCAAACTCAAAATCTATTTCCTATTATACACATTCATTTAGGCTAATCAACAAGGCCTTTTATTTAATTAGCTTCCACTATTTTAACATACTTCTACGACCCATGGTAGAATACAGATCTATTTTAATTGAGGTCATAATGGGCCAAGATCCAAACCTATGCTATCTCCGCGTTTACTTTGGCTGATAACTTCAACAACATATCTTGGTAGGTTCTAAACCAATTGCAAAACTTATTCGCAACTCTTGGTTGATTAAATATTACATTTAATCTTGCATCCTTAGATTAGTCCGACACTTTGGCGCCAAGATTTGTCTAAGCAAGTCAACCCCATTACACGACTGTGTTTATGTATCTAAGTAAATTTAGCCTTTGTGAGCAAACACTTTGGTGTAAATACCCACAAAAGTTTATCATTTACTTTTACATTAAAACACATCTATGAAAGAGTCTGAGTCCTCGTAGACTTAGACCAAATGCTTTGGCATAAATACTCGTATAGCCGAAAAGGATTTTGTACTCTAACAATTATAATGGACGACGCATTTTAATTTAGACTTGTATTTAAAATTTTGGGGAACATTTTAATTTAGGGTTCTAACCAAGATCAACTCTTTTATGCCATATCCAATATGACATCTTAACATCATGCAAACTAAACACACATATAGTTGGAACCATCAATCCAATATGCATGATATAAGATGGTTTAATCAAAGGGTCGCGACGCTCATATCCTGACAAACGTTTCTGTGTTGATTTTCAAAATCGTTCGAGCCCTAAATCCAATTTAGGGATCAAATCACAGGTCCCTTATCATCACCCACCATTATCAATAACGCTCATATCGACCATCATACGTTCTTACTCGTTCTTAGCCGTGCACCGTGCAATGAGCCGGACAATGCACTTTTGGCTTAGTTCGAGTTAGAGCGGAATGACTTTCTTGAGTTAGCGTAGGAGATAATTTAGGGTGATATCAAAAGGTCAACATTCGTTCAAGACATGTAGGATTTCAAGAAACCTCATTTTAATCCAATTTTATATTTAACTCATATTATTATTCTATTCAATTGTTATATAACCATTGAACCAGCCTGGGCTCTGATACCACTGAAGAATTTTGTTGGGTTCAAAAGTTGGAGAGGAGCTCTAAGCAACTCGCTTGGCTTTTGCTTTGTTTACTCGGAGTTCTTTCCGTCTAGTCTGGTTTGCTTCTTTGCGTTCACTCACGGAGTTCTAGTTAGGTGAATTCTTTGCATCTATCAATAATCAAATGAATGCTAAAATTCTCTCACCAACCAATGTAACCTGTGCGGAGCAAGCCTACACTGGCCTGCAACTGCTTTCTCATTGGCTTGATCCGGGTTGGTTGGTCCGGAAAGTCATGGGAGAGGCAGGCTAAGTAAAAACATGGGGACGTAAAAAAGGGGGTCCTAACATATAAGTAAGGCACAATGGAAGTTTAAAATTTTGTTTCTTACTTACCCCAACAACATTTCTGGTATGATTATACAATAATTAAACTTGTAACATAAAGCATAAAATTACAAGTTATAGTATCTGGATTCTTTATCTACTATAGGGTGGACATGCGGTTGCCCTTCCGATTGCAAGCTCCAAGCTTCAATGTATTTCTCTTTCGGAAAGCTAGGAAATCCAGCAGAGGTTCGAGAGAGTATTTGATTCTAAGTCTCTAAGGCTTAGAATGATATTCTGAAAATTGGTATATGAATAATGAAGAGAATGCCTCTATTTATAGTTGAAAAATAGGTCAAAACCAGATTAGGGTTTGACCTTGGGCCTGGCCCAAAATTCGAGGAAGAGGCTTTGCGGCCCTAGGGTATGGGCGTCGCGGCGCTCGACGTGCTACTGCACTGTCTCGATTTATTTTCCGTGCATTCTTAATTAAATCCAAAATCTAATTTTGACTTAATTAAAATAATCATTATTCATTTAAATATCTCGATTCCAAATCGAACATTTAATTACTCTCTCAATACATCTTTAGATCGAAAATACAATCGACATAGTGTGGCCCTACAGGCCTTCTCATATCGACATTAATCAAATTAAGGTCTACGCGGAACTCCTAGACGGCGCCGGAAGACGAACTCAATATGTGAAGTACTTTTACGCGAATCCAGTAAACTTAACATTTATATGGTAAGATAAAATCATTTCATTCACGACACCCGATCAAGCTTAGGATTTGTCAAGTGTCTATCCAAATGGCTTAATCATTGTATCTCATCTATATTAATTGACAACTAGACCATAGTCTAAATATGTCTATTGCGTTGGCGAACTACTTAGTCAACCTAATATCACTGAGAATCCGAGTGTTCTCTCGAATATACATTTTGAGGAATGAATTCTAATCTTGGCTCAACTACCACCTTTAATCCACATCGTAATGTACCCAATACAAGCCGTATCTCAACCTATAAGGCATTTGAGCTTAGGACGGGATCAAAGTACATTACTTTGTAGACAAGGTGTATTGACCTCAAGTCTAAGGACTTCTATCTCCCACACGCTGATCATACTTTAGACAAGTATAACAAACAGTATATCAGCAGGGTATACCAATACTTCCAAAGTATCCATATGTCCATCACGAGTGGTCATTACTCGTAGCAGGTGAGACATACTATATCCTCTAAGGATGTGATGCAGACCACATGTCGACTTATCACATATCATCGATATCCCATTCTCGATGATCATTAGTCGAGGCTATTTTAAGAGTTAGGCTCTATCATTAATATCTCACTCTATTAATGACAACGTAAGCTCAAGGGATGCACATTAATGAATAATTACAAACAATCAAATAATAATTCAATAATTGCAAATGCCAAAATATTAATTTCCATTAATAATATGAATGTGTATAAAGTATATTTGTCCTAATACAGATTGTCTCTAACACATAAATATACTTTCAAATACATGAGATGTGTTACCAAATAATTAATGTGGGTGTCCATTTATATTCATAATTCATAGATGAACAAATTCTTGATTTTAATTTCTATTACTCCCACAATTTTTTATTACCGTAACACCTAAATAGTTAATAGTCATGTTTATGACATATTTTGGTATTTCTCGTTATAATCTTACAAATAGACTTTGTAAGTCTTTGTTGGAGGCACTTTAAGAAATAAGAAAAGTTCTCTCGTCCTCTCTATATTTCTTATCTATATCTTGTTCTATATTATTTTTATTTTACCACAAGACGTAGTTAATGATCTTAAGCCTTAATTTTCATGTTACATAAGGATCATTTATGCAATTTAGCTCATAGTAGTACTAGAATTGCTGTACCATTCTCGGTTAATTTAGTGTTACTACACTGCTTCTTTTTTAAAAAAAAAAAAAGAAGATAATTAGATCTAGATCTATAACGGTGTTTTTTTGCCGTTGGGGTTGTTTTTTTCTCCCACCATTTCAACTAGCCGTTAATCATTAACTAAACGGCTAAATACATGATCATATCACTTCTTTAAATACCCATAACTTTCTTCTCTAAAATCATCAACAATTTCTAAAATCAATTCAAGATTTCAATTTCTTCATCAAATTCAATGCAATGGGTCTTTCCGCCATCACTTCAACTGAGTCCAAGTCTCACTGTCACCGATCTCACCAAATATTTCGTTTAACCAATTACATTCTCTTAAGTGCATCATCGAGTTGTATCTTCCTAACCCTCTCTTTACGCCTAATCCCCTCATTATTCGGCAGCCTTTTCATCCTCCTCCACGCTCTCACAATCGTTGGTGCAGCCAGTACTGCGACACTAGCCGAGTCCCACATTTGGTATGTCTTTCATATGGTTGCTACGGTTTTAACGGCAATATTTCAAGGTTCAGCATCCGTGCTTATTTTCACAAAGACATGATTTTTTAGGAGAATTGAAGTCTTATGTTAGTGAAGAATATGGTGTTGAAATCTTGAAATTGGTTGGTGGATTGTCTATTTTGATATTTTGCTTGGAGTGGGTGATTTTGCTATTGGCTTTTGTAGTGAGGTACAATACCTTCGTGGAAGGGAATTCAAATTCTAAAAGCAACTATAAAGTTGATCAAGATGAGAATTTGAAAGGATGTCCTTGTCCAATCCAAGTATAAGATTTATTTATGTATTTGGGAAGAGTCACCATGTTCCAAACCGTGGAGCTCTACGATGATTTTATTATTTATTCATACTAAAATAATGGAGTACTAAAATGAAGTGCTCTATGTCTTATATTAAATTTTTATTGTTACTCCCTATTCAAAGATAATAATTGTACAATATAACGCGTGCACGGTATGAAACATAATTTACTACACCTAGTGAGAGGATTTCTTTTAATTGGGTTGATACTCAAGATTTTCTGTATTGAGTTTTCTAATTGCGATTGAGCTCTTAATTTATTTACTTTATTTGGTCTCAGGAGATCTCATTTGTAGGTTTTACCAACTGTAATTTGAGTTATAACTTGCTGAAAAATCACGTTGAATGAGATATGTATCAACGACTGTGCTAATTTTGAAGTATAAATCGATGGTCGGTTTTATTTATGTGTTAATGAGAATATTGACAGTTTTCTGAGAATATTGACGGTTTTATTTGATGTCGAACTCACTCAAAAGCATTTTCCACTTGTCCAGTTTCCCTATAGGCATGGGCTGGTGAAATATGTACTTCAAGGGATCCATCTTGGATATCAAGTAAGTAGTGTACACCGATAAGTAGTGTCTTAGATTTTGTATTATCTACGTCAGTGCACAACATGTCTTTTCTACGAAGGTGTATCTTGACTCACAGACGGCGAATGTTTTGCTGATATAGTAGATTGATCACATTTTTTCCTAGTTTTATCGTGTTGTGCCAAAATGCATCCGAATGTGTTGTTTGCCACTGATAAGTACTGCAATAGCGGGCTTCCTGGTCTGGGAGAGACCAATACTTATAGATTAGAAAGGTATCTTTTGATAGTGTCAAAGAATTTCTGACACTGATCCGTCCACTTAATGGGTGCATTCATTTTCAGTAGCTTGAGGATGTGTTCCACGATTACCGTAGACTGGGCTATGATGCGTCCAATGTAGTTCAACCTTCCCAGGAAACTCATGACATCCATCTTAGTTTCTGGCGGTGGTAGCTCTTGAATGGCTTTGATATTTGCGGGATCTAGTTCTATGCCTTTGCGGCTGACTATAAATCCCAACAATTTTCCGATACGCACTCCAAACGCGCACTTAGCTGGATTCAATTTCAGGTTGAACTTGCGGAGTCTGTCGAAGAACTTTCACAAGTGTATGATGTTGTCGGAGATTTCGTACTATGCCATGTTGTTTGTGCATTGGAAATTGATCTTGGCTGCCATCAGGTAATATAGACACATTTTTTAGACCAAAACCGCTCCTATCCCTGAACTTTTGTACTTGACTGCACAGTCGAAGAACATTCTCCATCCTAAGTATGCTTCGACTGTTTCTTCTTCGATTGCCATTACTTTCTCATCTGAGAAATATGCCATTGAGGGTGCAAACTCTTCATCGATCGGACTTTATGCTAGCAAATCGATCAATTCATGTCCCTTGATAGCTTTTTGGACCTCTTATTTGATGTCGAACTCACTCAAAAGCATTTTCTACTTGTCCAGTTTCCCTATAAGCATGGGCTGGCGAAAGATGTACTTCAAGGGATCCATCTTGGATATCAAGTACTAGTGTACACTGATAAGTAGTGTCTTAGATTTTGTGTTATCTATGTCAGTGCACAACATGTCTTTTCTACGAAGGTGTATCTTGCCTCACAGACGACGAACGTTTTGCTGATATAGTAGATTGCTCACTTTTTTTCCCAGTTTTATCGTGTTGTGCCAAAATGCATCCGAATGCATTTTTTGACACTGATAAGTACATCAATAGCGGGCTTCCCGATCTAGGAAAGACATGTTGACACCTAATTTTTTCCACGCTTTTCGATATTTATTTGCAATTTTAAATATTTTGACACCTCAAAAAAGTTATATATATATAAGCCTTTTAATATCGTTGTCTATTTTCAATATCATTATTTATTATTATTATTATTCGCATTTTTACTATCATTTGCCTTTAATATCATAATCATAATTTTTATCGTAATATTCTATGCATTTTTATTTTTCGTAAAATGACACCACTTTTTATCAAGCATTAAGCAATTAGCAAATGTTATGTCTCATTTTTTAAAATAATTTGCATTTCTTCAAAGTTTTTTTTATATATTAAACTCTTTTTATATTTTTAAACCCACAACCCACTTTTTATTTTCCTTCACCACAGAAACAACCCAAACCGGACCGGCCCAAGTCGCCCTAACCAAACACCTCAACTCGTCGGCTTAACAAACCCAACTGAGCCCAAATTTTTGGCCCAACCGGCCATTCCCTTTATTCCCTAAAAAAAAGTCTCAAACAAACCAGCCCACACCCAATCAGCCCAAAAATCGGCCACCTTTCTTCAACCCACCGAAGCCCAAACCTGTTGGCCCACTCGACTGGCCCAATATCCATTTTCCCCCTTTATTCAAACCCAACACCCCTTTTAACTAAACCCTACCCTAATCTCAAACTTGCCACCACCAACCCCCGACACCGCCACCTGACAACGTCGGTCACCTCACCCCTGCCACCACCAACCCCTAACACTACCAACCCCCTCTGTTACGCTGACACCACCAACCCGTCAACCCCCATAACCTATCCCACTAAATCCGCTTCCAAAATTCAGAAATCTTTGCCTTTAATTCAAATTTCAAACTCGATTTGACGGGGTGAACGTTGGGGGAAAAACCTTCTATAAATACCTCCCTTTTGTTCACTGTTGAGGGAGGAGTTTTGGGTGGATATTTGGTCCGAAAAGAGGGAGTTGAGGTTGGGTTTTGGGGATTTTTGGTCGATTTTTAGGTCCAAAATTTAGGTTCAAGTTTTGGAAATCCGAAATCTTCTTAAAGGTCAGGTCGGATCAAAAAAAAATCAGAAACGGAATTATTTTCAGAATTACAAAAATTCAAAATCCGGTGATCAAAATCCAAAAAATCTGAATTCTAAACATCCTCGAGCGGATTCGACGATTCAAAACAACGCCTCGGTTCGCTGTCCGGAGAAGGTCAGTAAAACACAAACTCCTCTCAATTTATTTTATGTATTTTTATGTGTTTTGTGTTGATTATATACTGATTATTCATGTTGCCGTGTTTTAATGCCTAAGTGTATTAAGTTTATTAGACTTGTTTAATTATCTATTGTTGAGTTTTGAATTCTAAGCAGTATGGTAGAGGCGATTTTTGTTGTGTGATAATGGCTTGTTAATTCAGGTCTTATAGAATGACCTCATCAATTATGCCATATCATGTTCTAAATGTTATTGACATGATAATATCTTACCTATTGGGTTCTTTGTTAAGTAATAACAAGAGTTTAATTATTCTACAAGTTGGATATATGCTAGCATGATTTGTTCATATGGTTTTTTTATGATTTAGGAGTAATATGGGTTAGGTCTTCGAGTATCTGTTATAATGAATTTGTGGGCATGGGTTTGAGTCTCATGTATGCTTGTTGGTTTCCTTAATTGGTTGGTAGATTCCAAATCAATATGACTATTCTGTTGAGTTCTTACACTTAGTTCAATATGCCTTGGATGATAATTGATAGACTAAGTGTTTACGTGATGACCATGTTAACCATACTATATCTAATATAAGTGTAGTATGCATAATATATCCTAAATGGGATTGAGCATGTCTATGGTATTTATGTTCTTGCATGCTTAGGATAGTATCCTCCAAAGGTTAATTGACCAGGCCTAATTGCCCTCCTTATCTGCTTGAACAAACTCTGCATTTATCCTTGTTTGCTTTAATATAAGACTATCATCATGTTAATGCATATGTCTTTTGGGTTGTGATATGTCATGTTTTGTTTAACAGAGTAGGATGTATGTCCAGTCTAGTACCGGATAATCTTGTTTGTATGAGGTCATTGTTGGATTACTCCATCATGTATCTAAATTATAGTGTTATGGCGATTTAAGTTAGCTGCACGCTTATCCTTACCTACTTTAAAGATATGCATATTTTGTTTAGATTAAGCAGTCATGTATTTATAAATATGCCTGGGTTGGGTTAGCTTTGAGTCTGTATGCATATTAGTTTAATTATATGACTGCTTTTCTTACTTGAGTGTCATCATGCTGGGTGAGGTAGCATGAATAGGACCATGTATGCTTAGTCTAATTGAAAATACCATGCACCTTTGGAAATGCTTGTTTTTAATGGTCACTTGTTCATTTTTCTAAGTTTACATTTTCGTCAAGATAACTACACATTTGTTTTGCCTAAGTGTTAAAATGCATCCATATTATCATCTTTTAAGTTATCTTATATCATGCCATGTTTACTAAGTTGTTGAATAATATCTGTATTAACATTTTGTGCGTATTTGAACTAGTTTGTGGCGTGTTATATTACTTCCCATGTCTGCATTCTATGTTCACTGCCGAATGTTTTCTTTCATAGTTGCCTTGTTTGAATTCTCCTATTGTATTGCTTTGTCGGCTGAAAGCCAAGGCATGATTTGGGTTTGGGCTTATCCTCTTCTGATAGCCTGCCATGCCTGAGGTTCTAGAAACCTTTTTGATCTTGTTGCGGCATCGGAATATGGATGGTGGTAGCCCCTTTGATTTCTTGTCTTTCAACTTTGTGGTTTAACTTGATTGTCAATCTCTAAATTCATTTCCTTTTTTAAGTACCGAGTTGGTTGATATCTCTGCTCCCTGATAACTACCAAGTGTTCTGTTAGTTTATTGTTTTGTTAAAATATAAGTAATTTTGAATACTCATTCTTCACCCCTCCTTTCTTTGCATAACCCGGGGGAGTTTCAAATATCAAATAACCGTGTGATGCTTCAACGAGCTTGCTGTATCTACTGTTGTGCTTGGTTGTTAGGCTCGCTGGATATACTTGTCTGTTATATTGGACTGTTGCTACTTGTTGTTGGTGCACTGCAAAGCAGATGACTGTTGGCATTTTGAGATCATCCCTGCATCTGCAAGGCTAATTGTTGTTGCAACTTGAGACTTCAAAACTGTTGCTATGTTTGGCTTGCTATCGCTATCTTTTGGTCTGCTGGTTACTGCATTTTTGAGATTAAATTACTGCATTCTGAGGCAGATGACTGCTGCATCTTGAACCAATTGTTGTTGCTCTTTGGTGCCCCATTCTGGGAGGGGGGCAAAACAGTTGCTGCTTTCTGAAGCTTTTAAAAGGGCTTAATTGTTGCCACTTTTGAGCTAATTATTACATCATTCTGCTCAAATTATTGCTGCACTTTTAAGCATATTTGATGTTTATCACTGCTTTGTTTCAAGCCCACTGCTGCGGTATTTTTTAACCCAATTGTTGTTGTTTTCTCGGCTGAAAAACAACCACTTTAAGACTGCTTCGGACAACCTTAATATTTCTGAAAAGTCTACTGACTTGAACAGAATACTACACTTAGGCCAATGAAATTGAATTTGAGGTCGCGTCCCTTTGGAAAATGCCTCTCGGTTTCGGTTTTACTGTTTGGTATTATTTTACTAATTTGTATTTTTACTAATTTGAATAAATACTACACTTAGGCCGATGAAATTGAATTTGAGGTCGTGTCCCTTCGAAAATTCTCTCTCGGTTTCGGCTTGTTGCTTTGGTATAATTTACTGATTTAAACATGATACTACACTGACCGATGAAAATATCCATCGATTTTGAGGCCTCCACAGTTGGAAAGACGGAAATAAAACTTCTGGACAAGGATGAAACTTAAATCTTTTTCTTTTTTCATCCGAGAGATCAACATGTTTAGTAGGCGAGGCAACTAAAATGACTAACGAGTTATATGTTCGCAGCCACGACGTGATTGGAATGATCTTTTCAAAATTTAAGCCCTCCATAATCAAAACATTCACTGTTTTGGATACGGATCCGAAGTTATTTATATTCAACTGTTTCTAACCGTTTGTTCTTGATAGCTTGCAAGTAACAAAGTCAACGAAGGCAAATACTCCTCGGAGATTATTTTTTTATTTTTTTACTTTCTTTAATTTAGCTTTATCTCGTTCTGTATTGTAATATTATTTATTGTACTTGTAATTATTGAAATGCTTAGAATAGGTAGAATTAGAATTAATTAATAGGGTATTCTAAAACCCGTCGCTAGCTTATTTACTTGTAGGCTCGGTTAAATTCAAACTTAGAAATCCTCCGCTAGTTATCTATTTTTAGGCTCGTCATGCATATTCAAAAATTTTAAGACAGACTTGGTCATCTTTTATTTGCTTTATTAATCTTACAAATAAGTTTGTCTTTTCCGATTTGCAAATGATTTCCAAAAAAAAAAAAATTACTTCTTTGGCATTATAAATAAATTGCTTTTCTATCAATTGTCAAAAATGCATGTTTTTATTCAAAATTATTTTACATGTACTTTTATAAATAATGCTACCAATGCATGTCTTTTATCTCAAAAAATCAATTTTACATATAGTTGCATAAAAATGCAAATCTTTACATCATCAAATGCACCTCTTTTATTTTCAAACATCTTTTTAACTTTATATAGTTTTAAACATGATTTTTTTTCTTTGCACAATAATTAACCTGAGTTTGATCGAATAACCGCAAGTTAGCGGATCTTAAAGGATGCCTAACCCCTTCCCTTTAGGATAATAAAGAACCATTACCTAGAATCTCATTAGTTTCGCAGACCTTAAAATTGGAGTTACATTGCAGCATTTATAGTCAACATTTAGGTGCCCTAACTCACCGTAGAATAATTAGGTGGCGACTCCTTAATCCAATATCCAGGAATCACCATTATGTCGTCCTCCGCTTTGACCCGCGGGTTAAAAAACGGGCGCGACAGGACCAATACTTGCAGATTGGAAAGGTATCTTTTGATAGTGTCAAAGACTTTCTGACACTGATCTGTCCACTTAATGGGTGCATTCATTTTCAGTAGCTTGAGGATGTGTTCCACGATTACCGTAGACTGGGCTATGATGCGTCCAATGTAGTTCAACCTTCCCAGGATACTCATGACATCCTTCTTAGTTTCTAGCGGTGGTAGCTCTTGAATGGCTTTGATCTTTGTGGGATCTAGTTCTATGCCCCTGCGACTGACTATGAATCCCAATAATTTTTCGGTACGCACTCCAAACGCGGACTTAGCTGGATTCAATTTCAGGTTGAACTTGCGGAGTCTGTCGAAGAACTTTCGCAAGTGTATGATGTTGTCAGAGATATCGTACTATGACATGTTGTTTGTGCATTGGAAATTGATCTTGGCTGCCATCAGGTAATGTAGACCCAATTTTTAGACCAAAATCGCTCTTATCCCTGAACTTTTGTAGTTGACTACATCGTCGAAGAACATTCTCCATCCTAAGTATGCTTCGACTGTTTCTTCTTCGATTGCCATTACTTTCTTATCTGAGAAATATGTCATTGAGGGTGCAAACTCTTCATCGACCGAACTTTATGCTAGCAAATCGGTCAATTCCTGTCCCTTGACAGCTTTTTGGACCACTTATTTGATGTCGAACTCACTCAAAAGCATTTTCTACTTGTCCAGTTTCCCTATAAGCATGGGCTGGCGAAAGATGTACTTCAAGGGATGTACACTGATAAGTAGTGTCTTAGATTTTGTGTTATCTATGTCAGTGCACAACATGTCTTTTCTACGAAGGTGTATCTTGCCTTACAGACGACGAACGTTTTGCTGATATAGTAGATTGCTCACTCTTTTTCCCAGTTTTATCGTGTTGTGCCAAAATGCATCCGAATGCATTTTTTGACATAGATAAGTACATCAATAGCGGGCTTCCAGGTCTGGGAGGGACCAATACTTGCAGATTGGAAAGGTATCTTTTGATAGTGTCAAAGACTTTCTGACACTGATCCGTCCACTTAATGGGTGCATTCATTTTCAGTAGCTTGAGGATGTGTTCCACGATTACCATAGATTGGGCTATGATAATGTAGTTCAACCATCCCAGGAAACTCATGACATCCTTCTTAGTTTCTGGTGGTGGTAGCTCTTGAATGGCTTTGATATTTGTGGGATCTAGTTCTATACCCCTGCGGCTAACTATGAATCCCAACAATTTTCCGGTACGCACTCCAAATGCGCACTTAGCCGGATTCAATTTCAGGTTGAACTTGCGGAGTATGTCGAAGAACTTTCACAAGTATATGATGTGGTCGGAGCCTTTGTACTATACCATGTTATTTGTGCATTGGAAATTGAGCTTGGCTGCCATCAGGTAATGTAGACCCAATTTTTAGACCAAAACTGCTCTTATCCCTAAACTTTTGTAGTTGACTGCACCGTCGAATAACATTCTACATCTTAAGTATGCTTCGACTATTTCTTCTTCGATTGCTATTACTTTCTCATCTGAGAAATATGTCATTGAGGGTGCAAACTCTTCATCGACCAAACTTTATGCTAGCAAATCGGTCAATGACTGTCCCTTGACAGCTTTTTGGACCACTTATTTGATGTCGAACTCACTCAAAAGCATTTTCCACTTGTCCCGTTTCCCTATAGGCATGGGCTGGCGAAAGATTTTCTTCAAGGGATCCATCTTGGATATCAAGTAAGCAGTGTACAATGATAAGTAGTGTGTTAGATTTTCTGTTATCTACGTCAGTGCACAACATGTCTTTTCTACGAAGGTGTATCTTGACTCACAGACGGCGAACGTTTTGCTGATATAGTAGATTGCTCACTTTTTTCCCAGTTTTATCGTGTTGTGCCAAAATACATCCGAATACGTTGTTTGACACTGATAAGTACAACAATAGCGGGCTTCCCGACCTGGAAGAGACCAATACTTGCAGATTGGAAAGGTATATTTTGATAATGTCAAAGGCTTTCTGACACTCATCCGTCCACTTAATGGGTGCATTCATTTTTAGTAGCTTGAGGATGTGTTCCACGATTACCGTAGACTGGGCTATGATGCGTCCAATGTAGTTCAACCTTCCTAGGAAACTCATAACATCCTTCTTAGTTTCTGGCGGTGGTAGCTCTTGAATGGCTTTGATCTTTGTGGGATCTAGTTCTATGCCCATGCGGCTGACTATGAATCCCAATAATTTTTTGGTACGCACTCCAAACGCGCACTTAGCTGGATTCAATTTCAGGTTGAACTTGCGGAGTCTGTCGAAGAACTTTAACAAGTGTATGATGTTGTCGGAGATTTCGTACTATGCCATGTTTATTGTGCATTGGAAATTGATCTTGGCTGCCATCAGGTAATATAGACACATTTTTTAGACCAAAACCGCTCTTATCCTTGAACTTTTGTAGTTGACTGCACAGTCGAAGAACATTCTCCATCCTAAGTATGCTTCGACTGTTTCTTCTTCGATTGCCATTACTTTCTCTTCTGAGAAATATGCCATTGAGGGTGGAAACTCTTCATCGACTGGACTTTATGCTAGCAAATCGATCAATTCCTGTCCCTTGATAGCTTTTTGGACCACTTATTTGATGTCGAACTCACTCAAAAGCATTTTCTACTTGTCCAGTTTCCCTATAGGCATGGGCTGGCGAAAGATGTACTTCAAGGGATCCATCTTGGATATCAAGTAAGTAGTGTACACTGAAAAGTAGTGTCTTTGATTTTGTGTTATCTAAGTCAGTGCACAACATGTCTTTTCTACGAAGGTGTATCTTGCCTCACAGACAACGAACGTTTTGCTGATATAGTAGATTGCTCACTTAGTCGAATTTAATTTCAGGTTAAACTTCCGGAGTCTGTCGAAGAACTTTCGCAAGTGTATGATGTGGTCGGAGCCTTCTCACGATTTAATTATGACATCATCTACGTAGATCTCTATTTCTTTGTGAATCATATCGCGGAATATGGCGGTCTTCACCATTATGTAAGTGGCGCCGGTGTTCTTGAGACCGAATGGCATTACACGATAGTGATAAAGTAATGAATGCCATTTTCGGAGCATCTTCTTCGCTTATCATAATATTATGGTAACCGACGAAGCAACCCGCAAATGACTGTAATTCATGCTTTGCGCAGTTATCGATGAGTATGTGGATATTTTGAAGAGGAAAGTTATCCTTGGGACTAGCTACGATGTCCTTGCTCAATCCGGGCATATCCGCCTACGACTACGCGTATACGTCAACATACTTTCTAAGAAAATTTATTAACTCTTCTTTTCTAGGCGCGTCCAAATGCGCACTTATCCTGGTTTCTTTAACCGTTTCCTCGTCCTCGAGGTTGATCACTTCGGTTTCATCCAAATTAGGTATTTGCCTATTCTCATACCGATCTCCCTCATCGATGAGGCTTTCTAGTAACTCTGTTTCTTCATCATACTCCTCATACTCTTTCTCATCTGTATCACTCAACTCGCTCGTCTCGCGACATGTCATGACATTATGAGTTGTTTTGTTATTATTACTAAAAACAAGAAAAAGCAAGGTTAGAGTGTAAAAACATGTTACATATAAATAAAGAGACTGTTTTTACATAAACTGAGGCTTTCATTGATTTGATAAAAAGTACAAACTATGGTCCTGACTCGGATCAATGTCAAGTCATTTCCATTTTTGAACAAACTATGGGTTCCGCCAAAGGGCTGGACCCCAACTTAAGCAATAACTAGTCGAATTTAACTTGAAAATGGCTCTTAACAATTTAAAAGCATGATATTCAAGTTTCAGACTCATAACATTGTTAGAATATATCTCAATTTATAGACCTCGATGAAAACCCTAGAAAAGCCAAGGATCCGATGTGGGAGAACCAAATTGGGGGAAACATTTCCTTCATTCGTTCTTCAACCAATCAAAGCCAAGAATTCAAATCAGAATGAGACAAGAGTAATTAAAATGCAGCAGATAAATCAAGAGAGATGGTCGACCTCACCTTGACTGGAGGGGTGGTTCACGGTGGCGTTTGTGCGATGTGGCAGAATAATTAATTATCTTCCCTTCTTCAACCATACAACTCTGCAAAAGTTAGGCGTATGAGCTTGACCTTGCCAAAAATGGCAACGACGCAGCAAAGCTCAGAGGAGAGAGGGAACTGCTAGGATTTCTATTGTGAAGAACAAAATAAATAGGGCCTTCCCCTCTTCGTTCAACGCTTTACGCTTGGTCTTGGGTTGGGCCAGGGCCATTTTCGGCTTTGGCTAGGCCGACTTTAAACAAATGTAGGCACAAAAATGTTTTCAAAATAAGATTAACCATTTACGGCCATATTTTGCAAATATGGTCATATTTTAAATTAAAAAATGGCCGAATAACTTCATGAATAGCCTAATTAAAATGAAGCTAAGCTTCATTTTAAGTCCAAATTTGACACTAATTAGGATTTAGGAAATTAAAATTATGCTAACGTCTTTGTAATTTAAGACATGACTTGAAATTGAGATGTAATTTCCTTATCATATTTAAATATACAATTTTCCGACTTTGATGGAGTGAAAAATTAATTCTTTAATATTCAAAATTCTTTTTATAACAATTACATTTATAATTGCCGGTTAAAATTCTAAAATTATGATTAATGATCAAAATGTGCAAAATTAGGAAATGATATACATTATATATACCAAGAGATATTTTGTCAAATGAAATGACAAAAATATTCTTGGAATAATTTTATAAAATCATATTCGCCTTGTAAAAAGTATATTTCACTTCGTCGGTGACTCGGGAACTTTGAATAATTAAATAAAATTATTTGAGGGTAAAATTTAGGTGTCAACAACAACCACTTTGTAGAACTTGCCTTTATGTTTTGATGGCACCTTCTTATCACACAGCACTCCGAAAGCGAGCCTCTATTTCATCCACCCTGCACCAATACGATGTGTGACATCATCATCAATCTCTCCATTATTTTGAATAAGAGGTTCAAGATACTTGAAATTGTCCTTCTTCTAGATAAATTGGGTATGAAGCCTCACTACCACGTCAGCCTCGTGCGGCATGTCACTGAACTTGCACTCCAAGTATTCTATTTTGGTCCTACTCAACTTGAACCCTTTAGACTCCAGAATTTGTCTCTAATCCTCCAGCTTAGCGTTAACCTCACTGCGGGTCTCGTCAATCAGGACTATGTCATCTGCGAATAACATACACCATGGAACCTCACCTTGAATTTGTTGTGTCAATCCATCCATTACTAAGGCAAATAAAAACGGGCTAAGAGTTGATCCCTAGTGCAACCCCATCACACCTCGAAAGTGCTTCGAGTCTCCATACACTTTCCTTACCCTGGTCTTGGCTCCATTGTACATGTCCTTGATCGTCCTAATGTACGCCACATGTACACCTCTAGCCTCCAAGCATCTCCATAGAACCTCCCTTGGAACTTTATCGTAAGCCTTTTCTAGGTCGATGAATACCATGTGTAGATCCCTCTTTCTCTCCCTATTAATGAATTATTAACACATAATTAACCCTTATTAAATAAAATAATCTAATTTATATTAATAATAAAAATGTCAAATCAGCTAAGTAGCACAATATGCCCAACACTGCAACTAATTAAGTCAACATGACTATAATACGATACTACCCACAACACTAACATATGAATATGAAGCATCTAAGAGGAATGAAAGAATCAGCTATATCCTAACACAGCCAGAGACTAATATAAATAAAATAATGAATAAATGGAGTTTCATGAACAAGCATGTGAACCTATCAATATCTGAAAGACATAAGTAGTCATAGTCTACGCGCTCTCCTTGTACCTTCTCTTCTTTGTTACCTAACATATCATAAAAATAACAGTGATATACCTAAGTATTGGGTATTGAGTGAGATGTCCAACCAAAGGGAGACTACGGTACCAATAAAAAAGACAGTTGTCGCTACTGAACGGAGAAATGGATTTTAAATGCATTCAACGCATATTGGTTTAGAGAGATGCTCTCCTCTTCTTTCTTTTATTTTCTCTTATCAGTAGAACTTTCTTATAGTAATATCTTTCATCAAAATTTCCAATGTAACAAACAATTTTTTTTGAAAACTATCTCTCTAGAAATAATTGAAAAAATGCTACTGACCTTGAACTCTTTCACACATCAATCTGGTATGTATCAAGGAAAAAGTTTAAATAACAAGATAATCATAATAAATATGGTAGAACAATATCAATGAAACGTTTTAAAACCCTTCAACATAGTTAGTCATGAAACTTAGTAAAAACAACAATGACGTGATTATCCAATTTTGGTTCATTAAGTTTGAAAGTTACATCCCGCCAATCAAGGACATACCAAATCAATAAGTTATCCACATGTCAACAAAAAGGCAAATCAAATCAATCATTTAAAAGGAATATCCACTTTAAGGATCCTAAACCTCATTGTAGCATCACATCGGGCTACCATTCATTGGTGACTACTCTTCGTCTCGAATGGCTAGACAAACACTTTGTTAGGGTTCATAACGATTGCACTTCCTCTCGAGTAGCTAGGCCACACAAATCAACGTCAAACAAGTCATATTGTTGTTATCAACATTGACATATTAGTTGAAAATGATTCTTTATTGTTCATAATCATCTTTTCATTAATAGAAGTATTTCAAAAGTCATTATTCAATTAAGAAATCGTGTTCAAGAATCATAAATCAATTTCAAGTTCAAAAACCCATGCATATGGTAATCCACATGAGCATACGTATATCATACTAGATATTAAAACATAGAGACTCGATGCAAGCTTGTTCGGTACCTGCATAAAGTCATATTCAAAACACCTTTATTATTAAAAGAGGATTTTCAAAGCAGATATACCTCAAATCCCACTAAACAGTTTCAAACGTACACTTCAACGCTCGACAATTACTATACAATCAATGAGGGTGATCAAGATTAAAACTTGGTTAAATTCTAGGTTCTCCACCTTTTTTTATGAAACTAGTGTTTTAGGCTTAGAATCGTGTTCTTCACAACATGGGTTCAACCTCAATAAATTCAGGGGTTTAGAATTATCCTACTTCCCTTCCCAGCCAATTAGAAACACCAATAAGAGATGAAGTTCTTTCCTTTGAAGAAATTCCCAAACTTTCACTTCAACTGATTATTGATGAATTTCAACAATCTAGGGATTTGGATGATGATTTGGTGTTAATTCTTGTTAATACGATGTAAGAATCATGAGAATTGAGTAGGAACTCACTTTACATGGTTTGGAGAAGCCCTGGAGTAGTTTTCTCCTAAAAAAAACCCGGTCAAAATGAAGTAGAATTTTAAAATCCCCAAAATTCACGTATCTATATTTTTCAGCTCAACCTGTTATAGACGGCCGCCACATGCGGTCCGCATATTGGCCCCTACGTCAATTCCTGAACTAAGTTGTTAATCCAGATGCGACCTATGCATTCAAAGAATCAGATTCTTTGAGCTACTATGCAAGAAGGTAAATTACAGAATAAAAATCAACACAAAAATATTTATGTGGAAAACTCCTTGTTCAAGAGAGGAAACCACAACCCACCTCTGTAGAATTTTTCCGAACTCTTCCACTAAACTCGAACAACCTTTGAAGTTGCAACACTTTATACATCTAAGGAACTGTTCCGAATAATCCCTTCCCCAACACCTAACGTGTACTTAGTTATAATTTTTATTAATTAGTTCAACTAAATAGTATCTATTTGAAAATCGTATACAATTATGCCTTTACAAAATTAGTAATAAATCTATAATTAATTAAGACTATCTTGAATACCTAGTAATGGATAAAATTTAGTAATATTTCTCGGGCCATGATGGGATGAAACACATTATATATGTTTCGGAAATATTTAATTACTTTTGAAGGGAATTTAAACTTTCACTTTCAAATTTATGGTGGGAAATAAAAACTCATATAAGAACGTGTTTTTAAAATATTATTGTTTAGTTTTTGATAATTAATCTTTATTCGTAAAGTTTAAAAGAGTTAATTGTGTAATTACATTGAGCAACCAAGCATTACGTTTGTGATTATAATATTGTATAATTACTAAATCCAATTATGAATATGACATTCCAAACATACCTATTGGTGTCGAGGCTTATAGCCTATTCGGGAAAGCTTTTGGAAAATTTTGAAAAATTAGTAGGCGTTTGGCCATAAAAGTTAAATATTTTTATTTTATTTGAAATTTTGGACTTGAAGTTGTGTTTGGTTATAGTTTTTGCAAAGAATATCTTGTTGTTTATGTATTGAAAGTGAAAAAAAGTGAAATATGATAGAAGGATTGTGTATACCATTGGACCAAAATTTATATTGCTAATTTACCATATTTGTATAATTCTTGTACAAGTGTAATTATGGTATTAATATTGTATTAGGAAAAGGTATTAGAATTGTAGGAAAGGGTAGAGTTATTTTCCATATTTAGGAATTGTATATTTGTATATATACCTCCTCATTAATGAAAATAATCAAGGAATTATTTCTTTCAGGGTATCAGAAATCTAGGGCAAAATTTCCTTCTCCCAACTACACTTCTGCCATCTAGCACCCTCGAAATCCGTAATTCCGACACCTTTTTCTTCTAAAACATTCTCTCCCAAATTCCTAATTCTCCTCTTATTATTTTTTCATTTCTTCCTCAAAGAACACGTTTCATCCTGCCCTTACAATCTCCAACATCAAGAACCACATCCTATCGTTCTTGAGATGGAAAACGTCCAATACGCGATGTGGGCAGAATTATTTAAAGTTCACGCACGCTCACATCAAGTTCTTCATCACATCATCCCCTCGGTAATAGGAAAGGAGAAGGCACTTTAGTTGGTTGTTGACCAACAGAAAGCATGGGAGAAAAAAAGGCAGAACCTACCGTCGAGGATGACCCTATGTTATGGACAACTCTTGATGCTACAGTTCTCCAATGGATTTATTCCACTATCTCTATAGACCTCTTGCAGACGATTATTAAACCCAATGCCACGTCGATGGAAACTTGGAATAGGGTGCGTGACATATTCCAAGATAACAAAACTTTTCGTGTTGTCACTCTTGAGCAGGAATTTTCCCATGTAAACATAGAGGACGTTCCGAATGTTTCAGCCTATTGTAAAAGGCTGAAGGAATTGGCGGATCAACTCAAGAACGATGGTGCGCCCGTCACCAATGATCGTCTTGTTCTTCATATGATTGCAGGCCTATCCAAAGCCTATAATGGCGTTGGGACACTTTTTCATCAAAGTAATCATCTTCCATCGTTCTACCAGGCCCGTTCCATGCTCACATTAAAAGAGGCCGTCTTGGCTAAAAAGGCATCTACCGAGCTAATTTTGTCATGATGATGGCCACATCCGATGAACCTCACTCATTTTCGAATAATTCTAACCAAAACCGTAACAGCGGTGGTGGCAAAAAAGGTCAAAATCGGAAAAATGGTGGCAAAAACCTCGGCCGTGGTGGTGGCAGCGGTGGTGGTGGACGAGGAGGCAGTGGGCCAGTTGGGCTACATCATCACTGGTTGTTGCACAATGGTCGTGGGGATGGGCTAGTAGCCCACATCACCATAACAAGTTTTTCCTTCATCTTGGGCCAGGCCCTATTTTAGCCAGCAACCGCAGGCTGTCCAGCAGTCTCGAACTGGGTCCTGGTAGTAGGCTGGTCTTCTTGGGCCTCAGCCGCAGCAGGCCTTTGTTGGTGCGGGCCCAACCTCGGTGTCATCACCTACGGATATTGAGGCCGCGATGCATACACTTAGATTAAGCCCAGTCGCAAATTGGTATATGGACACCGGAACCACTTCTCATATGACGTCCGTGCAAGGTAATCTCTCATCTTATTTCAATTTGAGCAATAATCGTGACATAATTATTGGTAATGGCAATTCAATTCTCATTCTGCTAGGACCTCGTCCTCAGTAGGCCTTTGTTGCTGCGAGCCCAGCCTTGGTATCATCACCCACATATATTGAGGTCGTGATGCATACACTTAGATTAAGCCCCCCGGATGCAAATTGGTATATGGAGACCGGTGCCACTTCTCATATGACGTCCGCGCAAGGTAATCTCTCGTCTTATTTCATTTGAGCAATAATCGAGGCATAATTATTGGTAATGGCAATTTAATTCCCATTCGTGGTTATGGTCACACAAATTTGTCTCCCCCACATCCACCTCTAGTCCTAAAAATGTCCTTCATGCCCCTCACTTAATTAAAAATTTGGTGTTCGTCCAAAAATTCACATCTGATAATTGGGTGTCTGTTAACTTTGACCATTTGGTGTTTATGTGAAAGATTTCACGACGGGGATACCTCTAAAGAGATGTAATAGTCGGGGAGAGCTTTATCCAATCACCACCACCACCATTTCCACGGGTCAAGCCACTCCATCATCAATTTCCGCCCTTTCTCCTTCTTTGTGGCATGCACGTTTGGGTCATCCGGGGTCGTCTATTATTTCTTCTCTTCAAAATAAAATTTTTATTCATTGTAAGAGTATGTGTAGTACTCATATTTGTCCTTCTTGTCCATTAGGAAAATATGTTAGATTACCTTTTGTAGCCTCTTCTTCTAGTACGTTGATGCCTTTTGACATTATTCATAGTGATTTATGGACATCTCCCATTTTAAGTTCTGTGGGTCATCGTTATTATGTGTTATTCTTGAATGATTATTCTAATTTTTGTGGACCATTCCTTTGTCTAAAAAGTCTCAAGTTTTTTGCAACCTTCTTAAAATTTAGAGCATTCATTCGTACCCAATTTGAACGGAAAATTAAAAATATTCAATGTGATAATGGAAAGGAATATGATAATGGGCCGTTTCTAGAATTTTGTGACACTAATGACATATCTTTTCGGTTTTCTTGTCCTCACAAGTCCTCACAAAATGGGAAGGCCGAAAGAAAAATCCATTCTATCAATAATATTGTCCGAACCTTGCTCGCCCATGCTTCATTACCTCCTTCTTTTTGTCATCATGCGTTACAAATGGCTACCTACCTCCTTGACATTCTCCCGAACAAAGGTTAGCATATCAATCCCCACTTAAAATTCTTTATAATAAAGATCCCTCGTATTCTCTTCCTAAGGTATTTGGGTGTTTGTCCTATCCGATTTTCCCGTCTACTACAATTAACAAACTTCAAGCCCGGTCTACCGCTTGTGTGTTTTTGGGTTATCCATCTAATCATCGTGGTTACAAATATTTTGATTTATCCTCTAATAAAATCATCATTAGTCGTCATGTTATTTTTTATGAAACTCAATATTTGTTTGCTAAATTGTATAGTTTCGTGTCTAGTTCATATAATCTTTTGGATGATGGGCTCTCACCGTATATTATCCATCATTTGTCCTAGCTATTCTGTAATCAAACTCTGCCAGCAGGCTCACTGCTTGCTGGCCCACAACTCCCGGATCCAGCTCCTTAATATCGGCCAGCAGGCCCACTGCCTGCTGGCCCACTTCCGCATACTAGCCCAGCGTCTCGGCCAGCAGGCACAAGCCTGCTGGCCTAATTTTTGCCCCTCCGAGTCCATTGCATCCTGCCACTAGGCCTGCAGGCCCAATCATTACTGGTCCAGATTCAACCAACCCTCATCTACCCAAAATACATCCACGTCTATTTCGAGTTAAAGGCATGTTACTTATAGCCAACATGGTATTTTAAAACCTAAACGTCATTTTAATCTAAGTTCAAATGTCACCAAATCACCCCTACCACGTAACTCAGTGTCTGCCTTACATGACCCGAATTGAAAAATAGTCATGGACGATGAATATAATGCTCTTATTGAAAATAAGATGTGGGAGTTGTTGCCCCGTCCGCCTAGTGTCAATATTATTCATTCTACGTGGATTTTTACTCATAAAGAAAATTCCGATGGTTCTTTTGAGAGGCATAAGACCCGTCTTGTAGGAGATGGTAAAACTCAATAGGTTGGCGTAGATTATGGAGAGACATTTAGTCTGGTGGTTAAACCGGCAACCATTCACACTGTGCTTAGTCTGGCTCTCTCGAAAGCGTGGCCCATTTATCAGCTGGATGTGAAAAATGCTTTCTTACACGGTGATCTTAAGGAGACAATATACATACATGTTGACCCTTGGGTTTTAAGGACTCTAATTATCCTCACCATGTCTGTTTGCTGAAGAAGTCCTTGTATGGGCTTAAGCAGGCTCCACGGGCTTGGTATAAGATATTTGCAGATTATGTATCTACTATTGGGTTTTCTCACAGCAGGTCTGATCATTCACTGTTTATCTATCGATGTGGTACTTCTCTGGCATACATTCTGTTATATATGGATGATAAATATTAACGGCCTCTTCTGATAATCTGCGCAAGTCTATCATGTCCCTTCTCAGTTTCAAATTTGCTATGAAAGACTTAGGGGCCTTGAGTTATTTTTGTGTATAGCTATCACTCATCATGCAGGTGGTCTGTTTTTATCCCAGAAGAAGTATGCGGCTGAGATTATTGAGAGAGTTAACATGTCATCTTGTAAGATTTCTTTTACTCCGGTTGATACCAAACCGAAGTTGAGTGCTACTTCTAGCACACAATACGAGGATCCCACCCACTATCGTAGTCTTGTAGGGGCTCTTCAGTATCTTACTTTAACGAGACCAGATATTACTTATGCAGTTCAGCAAGTGTGTTTATTTATGCATGATCCGCGGATTGAGCACATGCATGCGCTCAAATGTGTACGATACATACAAGGCACACTTGACTATGGATTGCATTTATATCGATCCTCCGTCTCTACTCTCGTGTCTTATACAGATGTTGATTGGTGATAACTTGGTCTCTTGGTCGGCAAAATGCCAGGCTACTTTATCGCGATCCAGTGCAGAGGCCGAGTATCGAGGGGTAGCCAATGTGGCGTCTGAGTCATGTTGGCTGCGTAATCTTCTATTAGAGTTTCACTTTCCTATTCAGAAAGCTACCCTTGTCTAATGTGATAATGTTAGTGCAGTTTATCTCTCTGGGAATCCGGTCCAACATCAGTGCACTAAGCATATCGAGATGGATATTCACTTTATTCGTGAAAAGGTAGCTCGTGGACAAGTACGTGTCTTGCATGTCCCTCAAGGTACCAAATTGCTAACATCTTTACTAAGAGTCTTCCCTTGTTTCTGTTTGAATATTTTAGGGACAGTCTCAGCGTACGACAACCGCTCGCTATGACTGCGGGGCTGTGATAGAAGGGTATACATGGTCAAAACCGTGTACACCATTGGACCGAAAATTATATTGTTAATTTACCATAATTGTAGAATTCTTGTATAAGTGTAAAAATGGTATTAGTATTGTATTAAAAAAATGTATTGGAATTATAGTAGAAAAATGTATATTATCTTCCATATTTAGGAATTGTATGTTTGTATATATACTTCTTCATTAATGAAAATAATCAAGAGATTATTTCTTTAAAAAACAACACTTTAGGTGTTTTCCAAATTCCAAATATAAACTTCAAATTATATTTAAATTTTTTATCAAATAAAGTGAACTTTTTCCGAAGAAAATGAAAATTCTCATGATGCTCGAATCTTCTAAAAAAAAGTCACTCCTAGTTTTTCATAAAACAAATGAAATAGGAGTAGTAAAAGGTTTCCTCGGGCCGGACGGAGATTGGCCCTCGAGTGCAAAGGCAGAAGGCTCGAATCTTCTAAAAAAAAGTCACTCCTAGTTTTTCATAAAACAAATGAAATAGGAGTAGTAAAAGGGTTGTAGGCGAATACTCGAAAACAATATAAAAGAATTGTCAACTCAGTTCTGAAAAATTTCAAACAAACGCCTAATCTTTTCTCTTTCCCTCTCTTCTTGAAAACCCCGTCATTTTGCCAAAAGAATTGAAAACCTCATTGACGATCCATGCAAGAAATACTAGTCCCTGTTCGGCAGGTGTATTTTCTTTGTTGTTAATTTAGTACTTATTAATTTGGTGAAACAATAATGCTATTGTAATACTAACATTTACTTCAATTATTTGAATTTCTCTTATAGAAAAAGTCTAAAAAGAGAATATGGTCATGAAAAGGTTGAACTTTTACATTTTTTTTCTTACGTACCCATTCTTATTTGCCTTCTGTACCATACTGGCACCGCAATTATGGAGTGTGACTAATTTTCCATTGGGTGTTATCAGCTATTTGAAAATATTTGTGTGTTGTGCATCCAAGAGTATGACTTAGTGGTTAATGAAATCAATGCAAACTTTGAAGATCAGTGGTCTAGTCTCAATAGAGATTAAATAGTAGTAGGTGATTTCTTTCCAATGTCTAAACCTAACCTTTGGGAGACAGAGTATTTGGTGAAATAATCAAGGCGTGCAAGTTAGCTCGTTGCATCATTATCATTATTATTTTATTATTTTGTGTTGTTTCTGATGCTGGGTAGTTTTATGAAGTACATTCTTTTGAATGCCTCAATAGTTTGAATGTAATTGTGTTGTTTCTTCTATGGGAGAGTACTCACAACGTTTGGAAGAAGAATTTGAATGATTATTACAACAACATATACAGTGTGAGGGTAGTGTACACAAACTTTATCTCTAACTTGGAAAGGTAGAGAGGCTATTTCAGAGAGACTCTCCGTTCAATAGACAGACGAAAAATAAGCAGCAGCAACACGCAAAAATAATAGCATAATGAGTGTTTTTTAGCAACCTCTCACACCTCTTTACCAATCTCCCATATAACACTCACAAATCTTCCATAAAGCATAATGAGTGTTTTTTAGCTCTCAAACACATTATCAGATACATCCAGGGGACACTTGACTATGGCTTGCATCTATATCCATCATCGGTCTCTATACTTGTCTCGTATACCGATGCTGATTGTGGTGACTGTCCAGATATCAGATGCTCCACGTCTGGTTATTGCATGTTTCTTGGTGATAACTTGGTCTCATGGTCTGCCAAACGACAGACTACCTTATCACGCTCCAATGCAGAGGCCGAGTATCGAGGGTAGCCAATGTGGTATCTGAATCATGTTGGTTACGTAATCTTTTTTTGGAGCTTCACTTTCCCGTTCACAAAGCTACCTTGGTATATTGTGATAATATTAGTGCCGTATATCTTTCTGGGAATCCGATTCAACATCAGCGCACTAAACATATTGAGAAGAATATCTATTTTGTTCGCGAAAAGGTAGCTCGTGGACAAATATGCGTCTTACATATCCCTTCCAGGTATTAAGTAATGCCTTTTGCAAATATTTTTAAGGAATCTTTGCAAAAGGCAAATGATATAAAACTAATTTTTTTTTATTTCTACTTTAGTTTCCTCTGCCTTTCTCTACTCTCTTTCCTTGTTTTTGCTTTTTACTTTTGACTTATTGGCTTCATAGCTTTAATTCGCTTTTTCAATAATTTCACTTGTCTTCTGTTATTTCAAGGATTAAGATCAAGTTTTGAAGCAGATTCAAGAGTATTATCAGTTGATGCCGGACGACAAGAAGATGCTGTGCTTGCTCTTTGACGATAACAACTTGGAATTCGGTTATTTACTAGGCTTTTCTATATGGCTACCCGCGATTGTTCTTGTTTATTGTTTGCTGAAATTTCTTCTTCAGTTGCTAACTCATCATCCTCAAAATATATCCCGGCCAATGGAAGGAGATACAGAAATAGCTAAGAAAAAAACATCAGATGCTTCTCAAGCAGAAGATCTGTTGGATGAAGCGAAAAAACACTCAAGTGTCAACGATAGAATAGACCTGCAAGCTGTTGTGTACAGATTTAGGCAGAGGCAGAAAAAGATACAAAGAGAAATAACAAGAGAAGAGGAAACAGGATCTAAATTGATTGTTAAGGAAGATGAAAGTTGCGTGTCAAAAGTGCCTCGTCGTCTTTGTGATGGTGATCTAGACCATTTTAGCCATAGGCATCCGATGCTAAGATTCCACCTCCGAGGAACAGAAGATATAAGATGCAACATGTGTGCTATTCTAATATCTGGGGTAGCTTATGGTTGTGATCATTGTCATTACTTTCTCCACGAGGTATGCTCTAACATTCCTAAAAGAATTCGACATGATTTTCACCCTATGCACTCACTCACCCTTCTTCCCTTTCCCTCATTCGATCTTTGGCATTCGAAAGTTGAAAGCGAATTCCGTTGTGTGGCTTGTGGATATGACGACTCCTACCCTCACCACTCACTGTTTTCTTTTTACTATCATTGCGACTTGTGTAAATTTGATCTTCATCTTGAATGTGCTTCTGTGTCGACGACATTGATCCACAAGGTAAAATACCCTCTTGATCTCTTCACTTTCTTTCCACTAGAAAGTGAAGGTGCAGCCCTGTTTTGTGGTATTTGTAACCAAGTTATGAATAGGGAATCCTCTTGGCTTTTCTACAATCGCGGGTTTGATTACATCTGCCATTTCGAGTGTGCTGCTGAAGAAGAGCTTGGACTAGTAGGGGATCACAGTTTCCTATCCGAAGTCCAAAAATCCTTAGTCCTCCAAAAAGGTTGTCCTGACCAACAACCAAAACTAGGACAGCTAGGAGAAGTTACACACTTCAGCCATCGCCATCCACTTAAAGCAATCAAACAAACGAACGAGGCATCATCGATCATGAGTACTTGCAGCATATGTTCAAACAAGGCTTCATCCGGTTACATTTGCCAGCGATGCAATTACTTCATCGACGAGACTTGTTTCCCTCTTCCGCGAAAGATTCAACACCATTTTCACCCGAATCACCCCCTCATACTCACAAGCTATACCGATCATCCAAAGTTCAAATGCCCAGCTTGCACCCAAGAAGTTGGTGCAGCGTATCATTGTTCTGCTTGTAAATTCAGTCTCCATCGTAGCTGTGCTGGTGCTCCAATGACATTAACCCTTGGCACAAACAAGAAAGTTTCGTATAAACTCCTCTATTCGTATCCATATGATAATGAGATGGCAGAGATCAAATGCAGTGATTGTTCCAGTGAGTTAAACTCAAAGCAGAGCTTCTTGTACTACAATTTCGACCTTGATGAAGTGCTCCATGTGCAATGTGCGCTTCATAGAGAAGCTAACACTTACGGTACTAAGTTTCTTTTAGCTAGTGAAAGACTGAAAAGTATTAAAATAGAGGAAGACCACTCTTAGTAGCATGTGCTGTAACTGCAAAGTTGAATCTATCTTGTATGTATTAGTAGTAACTAATGGCAGGATAATACCTAGTAATCAACTTATAGTCTTGTATGAAGGGGAGCTATGGAGCAACGGTAAAGTTGTCAAAGTGTGACTTATAGGCCACGGGTTCAAGCCGTGCAGGAAGCAGTCACTAATGCTTGCATTTGGGTATGCTGTCTACACCACACCCCTAGGGATGCGGCCCTTTCCAGACTCTGCTAACGCATGATGCTTTATGGACCCTGTAAGAACATCTGTTGATTGTAGCATTCTACATTGCTCAATTAGGACCATTGTTACCATTCAATGTGAAGACCCTAAACAATAAACAAAGATGACTCATCATATGTTCACAATTCACAAAGGCTTCTCCAGGTGACTACATTAGTATTGAGTATGCCGTTGCATGTACCGTACAAGATAGTTTCCATCTAACATACTGTTTTTTCTTAACTTCTTTTTCTAGTAGTTCTGCTTCGTTGATAGGTAGTATGTGAAATCTGTAATCCCCGAAAATCTATGGACAATGTTGTGTTTTTAGAAAGAGCGAGTTGACGAGGTTGCATTTGGAATGTGTCATTCAGGACTATATTTTATAATGAGCACGTTCCAAACATATTCAGTATTGTGAAAATTCATTATAAATTAACTAGATAGCCAAATTCATTATAAATTAACTAGATAACCAAATTCATTATAAATTAACTAGATAGCCAAATTCATTATAAATTAACTAGATAACCCGTCCCCGTGTGATGCACGGGCTTATGCCTAATCCCTGCACAAATGCCCATAATTCACTCATACCTGGACATTGGACAATAATGCAGCATCTCTTAAATCATAATGAAAAGCAAGAACGAAAGAAAAGCTCATATTATGTTTATTTTCCAATCAAAGCTAAGTTATTAAATGATTGCCTGGACTTGTTTAAACATGTAGCTCATGTTGATCAGTGTAAACAAGTAAATAGAATCACTACGGTTTAGACTCTTCCATCATGCATATATTGACTCTTTTTACAAAAAATATGCCTCTGTGGGAGAATACATGAGATGTCTTACCAAATAATTAATGTGGGTGTACATTTATATTCATATTCATAGATGAAGAAATTCTTGATTTTAATTTCTATTACTCCACAATTTTTATTACCGTAACACCTAAATAGTTAATAGCCATGTTTATGACATATTTTGTTATTTCTCGTTATAATCTTACAAATAGATTTTGTAAGTCTTTGTTGGAGGCACTTTAAGAAATAAGAAAAGTTCTCTCGTCCTCTCTGTATTTCTTATCTACATCTTGTTCCATATTATTCTTATTTTACAACAAGACATAGTTAATGATCTTAAGCCTTAATTTTCATGTTACATAAGGATCATTTATGCAATTTAGCTCATAGTAGTGCTAGAATTGCCGTACCATTTTTGGTTAATTTAGTGTTACTACACTGCTTTTTAAAAAAAAAGAATTAGATCTAGATATATAACGGTGTTTTTTTTTCCGTTGGATTGTTTTTTTCTCCCACCATTTCAACTAGCCGTTAATCATTAACTAAACGGCTAAATACATGATCATATCACTTCTTCAAATACCCATAACTTTCTTCTCCAAAATCATCAACAATTTCTAAAATCAATTCAAGATTTCAATTTCTTCATCAAATTCAATGCAATGGGTCTTTCCGCCATCACTTCAACTGAGTCCAAATCTCACTATCACTGATCTCACCAAATATTTCGTTTAACCAATTACATTCTCTTAAGTGTTGGAAATTTGCCTTTGGCGAGGAGGTGCGTCCACCCATGTTTAATGAATTAAACACTAGTGTTCCGCATGTTGGAGGCTTTGTCTCTTCACACATGCATAATCTACTAAGTGAGTAGATGACCGTACGGCCAAGAATCGTCAAATTTCGTTGAGAAATGAAAGAGATATTGGTCCACGAAGTAAGGTGTTTGAGGCATGGAAATATGATGTGGGACAAATCTACCACATCGGTGGGAATAGGAAGAATTGCTCTCTATATAAGTCTCTAATGTGGTAAAGGGTTTGGGACCCCAAGGGGTATCCCATGTGTTTAAAGGAGGGAGGACCTAGATGTGCTTGGGTTCAAGGCTAAGCCCACATGCGCGCTCCGCCCGTTCGGTCCGGTCACGGGTTGTGGGCTGTGGGGACTTTCTGATATTATCTTTTTGGACCCCAAATTGCTTAATATTTATAGTTTGGTCCCTAGAGTTTCTGAAAAATTGATTTTGGGGTGACGGAAGGCAGAAAACTTATAGCCTTCCGTTGGACTATTTTTTGGAGCATTAACCAGCCATTACTTGGCTGATTAACTCCTCCATAAACACCCTCCTTCAATGATCATGAACAGCCTCACTTATAGCCTTTAACATGCCACACTAATGGCCTTAAACCAGCCATTAACAACCCTCCTAATGACTATTTACAACAGTGTTTTGGGCAGTTGAACAGCCCTCTTGTGATGCTATATATTGAGTTGTTTTGGCTCAATTGTGGGGAGACATACGTGACTGAAATTCAGCACAAAACAGTGAGCAAACAGATAGAAAATAGCACAAAACACAGCTCAAAACAGTGAGTAAACAGTCAGTGAAAAACACTGCAAAAACAGTGAGCAAAGACCCTCATATACACAAGATATACACAACAGAGACACACTATATACACAGAGACAAAACAGAAGAGAAAACAGAAACTCTTCCTTCCTTTTCCATATATTCAGCAAGTCGATTCATATTTGTTTTCTTCGTCAGACTCAACCTATTGGCTTTGTAGTGTTGAGATTAAAGTCTTGTTTTATCTTGAGAGACTATTGCCCGCTAACGTAAAAGCATATATACGGGGAAATCTTGTCTTAAGGACATAGGGCAATCACTCGACTCAACACACAACGTTGTAACCATCCAGATTTAGTTGTTTCTTGAATTGACAGGTTATCAAGATTCAAGACACAACAAGCTTGCGGCAGTTTTGAAGATTGACCATTTATTTATCTTTTCGAACACTTGTAATAGTTATTTACTTCCCGTACTGCTTTATAAAGTACAATAGAGTACCAACATTAAGTGCATCATCGAGTTGTATCTTCCTTACCCTCTCCTTACGCCTAATCCCCTAATTATACGGCAACCTCTTTATCCTCCTCCACGCTCTCACAATCGTTGGTGCAGCCAGTACTGCGACCCTAGCCGGGTCCCACATTTGGTATGCCATTCACATGGTTGCTACTGTTTTATCGGCAATATTTCAAGGCTCAGCATCCGTGCTTATTTTCACAAAGATATATGATTTTTTAGGAGAATTGAAGTCTTATGTTAGTGAAGAATATGGTGTTGAAATCTTGAAATTGGTTGGTGGATTGTGTATTTTGATATTTGCTTGGAGTGGGTGATTTTGCTATTGGCTTTTGTATTGTGAGGATTTGAAAGGATGTCCTTGTCCAGTCCAAGTATAAAATTTATTTATTTATTTGGAAAGAGTCACCATGTTCCAAACCTTGGAGCTCTACAGTGATTTTATTATTTATTCATACTAAAATAATGGAGTAGGAAAAATGAAGTGCTCTATGTCTTATGTTAAATTTGTATTGTTACTCCCTATTCAAATGTAATAATTGTACAATGTAACGCGTGCACGGCATGAAGCATAATTTACTACACATAGTGAGAGAATTTCTTTTAATGGAGTTGATACTCAAGATTTTCTGTATTGAGTTTACTAATTGCGATTGAGCTCTTAATTTATTTACTTTATTTGGTCTCATGAGATCTCATTTGTAGGTTTTACCAACTGTAATTTGAGTTATAACTTGCTGAAAAATCACGTTGAATGAGATATGTATCAACGAATGTGCTAATTTTGAAGTATAAATCGATGGTCGATTTTATTTGTGTTAATGAGAAGATTGACAGTTTTATGATATATGTGGTACTTTCCTTTACTCAACATTTAAATTATGTGAACTTTAACTAATATTTTAAAATATATTGATTTATCATTGTAATATGAGAAAAATTGTAACTTAAAGTACTTATCATTACACAACTTTTGTATATCTAAATTTAAAATATACAATATTGAGTTAATCTCATTCAATTTAACTTCAAAGATTAGTCCATTGCCTCTCTGGAAATGGAAATGAAAACTGTAATATTAATTGGGACAAATGGAGTATAATTTAAGAAATCAACAAAGAAAAACAACATGCATACATAATCATAGGACGAATTGATGATTTGTGGTCCAATTCTTTTTATGTCACGTTCTATTTTCCTTGTATTCTTTTGGGGTATGAGAGGTCATTTATGACCAAAGACAAAATACATGAAGATTTTATTCATTTGATTCTTTTTTATTTAATTTTTTAGTACGATTTCATAAAGACTTTGGAATTTTAGGGCAATTGTAGGTCCTTAAAGAAAAAGATGGAGCATTGATCTTGAAATTGGGTGGTCGATTGTGTAATTTTAGTATTTTGCTTGGAATGGGTGGTTTTGCTTTTGTATTTCACTGCGAGGTAGCCTTTGTGGGAGGGAAAGAAGTTGATATGAACAAGGCGACTGTAAAATCGAAGATGAAAATTTCATTTCAAGAAATTGAAAATATTCCTTTAGAGTTCATATGAAAAATCAATTATATAATTTTATTTTTGCACTTAGTATACCGCCACATAAAATGAAAAAAAATATCTATATACATTTTTTGGATGAATATCTATACTTTAGCATCAAGAACTGATTCGATGCTAAAGTATAGATACTGATAAATAATGTGTATACCCGTGATATACATTTACCATAAGTAGTGTATATCACAGATTTGGTACTGATTTTGGACCGTGATATACACTTACCATACTTAAGTGTATATCACGGTTTTGGCTGATTAATTAGTGTAAAATAATTGTATTAATTAGTATTGTACACTTACCATAATTATAAAATTCTTGTACTACTAGAATAGGGTTTTGGGATTAGAATAGGAATATGATTTTCCTATTAAAAAAATTATAAATTGTATATTCTCTTTCATTAATGAAAATAATCAAGGGATTATTTCTTTCATTGTATCAGAAGTCTAGGTTCTTTTTTTCTCCCAATTGTTTTCGTCGACCTCTTACATCGGTCCGAGAGCCTATCCTCGGTTTCCGTGCCCGACGATATTTCTTTTTCTATTTCCAAATTTCCTTCCAAATCCCTACATCACGTCTTGCGTTGCTATTATGGCTAAGAACATGTTTCACCATGCCCTTACTGTTTATAACATCAAGAATCACATCCTTATCATTCTTGAAATAGAAAACGTCCAATACGCGACGTGGGCCGAACTGCTCAAAGTTCACGCACGCTCGCATCAAGTCCTCCATCACATTATCCCTGCGGCTCCTGCGGATACCGAGGTGCCCAAACCCGAGGATGATCCTAAGTTATGGAAAATCCTTGATGCTAATGTTCTTCAGTGGATTTATTCCACTATTTCTACCGATCTATTGCAAACAATTATCGAACCAAACGCTACGGCGATGGATGCTTAGAATAGAGTGTGTGATATATTTCAAGTTAATCAAAATTCTCGTGTTGTTACCCTTGAGCAGGAATTCTCTCACGTCAATATGGAAGATTTCCCCACCGTTTCAGCATACTGCAAAAGTTTGAAAGAATTGGCGGATCAACACCGCAACGTTGGTGCACCCGTTACCAACGATCGTCTGGTTCTTCAGATAGTTGCAGGCCTTTCTGAGGCCTATAGTGGAGTTGGTACACTTTTTCGTCAGAGCAGTCCTCTTCTGCCATTTTATCAGGCCCCGTTCTATGCTCACGCTCGAAGAAGCCAACTTGGCTAAGAAAGCGACCACTGGGGCCCCATCTGTCGTCATGGTGACCGAGTCCAATTTTTCTCCATCTGTCTCCAACAATTTTGGTCAAAACCGCAACAATGGTGGCGGCAAAAAGCGTCAGAATCACAAAAATAATGGCAAAAACCATCGCGGAAACTGATGTGGAAATAACAGGGGTGGCAATGGGCCTCGGGGCAGTGGGTCGCAAGCTAACTGGCCACAGCCTTGGGGCCTATGGCCGTGAAACTGGGCCAGTGGGCCTGGGCCCAACAACCCTTATTTTCAGTCGCCCACTGCCCACCTGAATTGGGCCCAGTTTCAGTAGCCCAGTTTTTCCAACTAACAGTGGATTCCGAGAGAAGCTTCTGGGCCTGGGCAACAAGCCAGCGTGCTTGGGCCTCAGGCCCACTATGCAGCGGCCCTACTCAAACCGACATTGAAGTCGCGATGCACACACTTGGTTTAAATCCTCCGGACCCGAATTAGTATATGAACACCGGAGCCACTACCCATATGACGTCCGACCAATGTACTCTCTCGTCTTATTCCAATTTGAGCACCAATCGTGGTATAATTATTAGTAATGACAATTCAATTCCAATTCGGGGTTACGGTCATAAAACTTTGTCTCCCCCACATCCACCTCTTGTCTTGAAAAATACCCTTCATGCCCCTAAATTAATTAAAAATTTGGTGTATGTCCGTAAATTCACCACTGATAATTTCGTTTCTGTTGAATTTGATCCTTTTGGGTTTTTTGTGAAGGATTTCAAGACGGGGATTCCTCTCATGATATGTAATAGTTGGAGAGATCTTTATCCTATCACGCCCACCTCCGGTCTCTCGAGTCCAGCCTTGCCATCAACTTTTGCAGCCCTTGGTCCTTCCTTGTGGCATGCTCGTCTAGGTCATCCGGATCGTTTATTTTGTCTATCTTAGATAAAAATAATTTTCTTTCTTGTAAGGGTACGCGTAGTACTCCGATTTGTCAATCTTGTTCTTTAGGAAAAATTGTTAGATTGTCGTTGTAGACTCTAATTCTCGTACTTTAATGTCATTTGATATTATTCATAGCGAGTTATGGACATCTCATGTTCTCAGTTCTTTGGGTCATCGTTATTATGTTATATTTCTGGATGATTATTATAATTTGTTATGGACTTTTCCGATAGCGAAAAAATCTCACATTTTTTCCATTTTCTTAAAATTTAGAGCATTTATTAGAACCCAATTCGAACGGAAAATAAAAAATATTCAATGTGATAATGACAAAGAATATGATAATGGGGTGTTTCGGGTGTTTTGTGCTAATAATGGAATCAATTTTCATTTTTCTTGTCCTCATACGTCCTCACAAAATGGGAAAGCCGAATGCATAATTCGTACCATTAATAACATTGTCCAAACTTTATTGATTCATGCTTCCGTGCCTCTTCTTTTTGGCATCATGCTCTACAAATGGCTACATATCTCCTTAACATACTTCCTATCAAAGGATGTACATATTCATCCCCTCTTCAAATCTTATATAATAAGACTCATTCGTATTCATATCTTAGGGTCTTTGGGTGCTTGTGTTATCCACTCTTTCCATCAACCATAATTAATAAACTTCAGGCCCGGTCTACCCCGTGTGTGATTTTGGGTTTTCCATCTAACCATTGTGGTTACAAATATTTTGATTTATCATCTAATAAAATCATCATTTTTCGTCATATTATTTTTAATGAAACCCAATTTCCGTTTGCTAAAGTGAGTAGTCCTATGCCTAGTTTGTATACTTTTTTGGATGACGATATCTTCCCATATATCATCCATTATTTATCGGACTTGTCCCACACATAAAATTAGCCGGCGGGCCCACTACACGTTGGCCCCACTGTTCTCCCATCTCGGTCCAGTGGGCCAGACTCACGGTCTAGTCCATCTCTCGGAGCTAGGCCAGTGATCCACCCCATCGCCTCAGCTTATCGGGCCAAGAGGCACCGTCACGACCACCCCAATTCCGCCATCGCCCAAAGCGTTTAGGCCAAGCCTAGTCCAGCTTCTAGTTCACACGCCCAAATTCCACCCAATTCTCCCTTGAGTCATAGACCGGTCACTCGTAGTCAACGGGACATTTTTAAACCAAAATGACATTTTACTCTAAATTCTAATGTTCTTAAATCACCTTGCTCCATAATCAGTTGTCTACTTTAAATGATCCGAATTGGAAAATTGCTATGACCGACGAATATAATGCTCTTATTGATAATAAGACGTGAGAATTGGTGCCCCGTCCATCTGGTGTTAATATTATTCGATCTATGTGGATTTTTGCTCATAAAGACAATTCTGATGGTTCTTTTACGAGACATTAGGCTCGTCTTGTAGGTGATGGTAAGACTCAGCAGGTTGGTTTGGATTATGGTGAGACATTTAGTCTGGTGGTTAAACTTGCTACCATTCGCACTGTGGCATAGCTCATTCATCAGTTAGATGTGAAGAAAGTTTTCTTACATTGTGATCTTAAGGAGACAGTTTATATGCATCAGTCATTGGGGTTTAGGGGTCCCAAATATCATCATCATGTCTGTTTATTGATGAAGCCATTGTATGGGCTTAAGCAGTCCCCACAAGCTTGGTATAAAAGGTTTGTAGACTGAGTTTGCTATGAAAGACTTGGGGCCCTTGAGTTACTTTTTGGGAATTGCGGTCACTCGTCATGCATGTGGGTTATTCTTATCATAACGAAAGTATGCAACTGAGATCATTGAGCGAGCTGGTATGTCCTCATGCAAGTCCACTTCCACTCCAGTTGATACTAAACCCAAGCTAGGGCTTGTGGCTGGCTCTCCTTACGAGGATCTGACCCGCTATCGCAGTCTTGCAGGGGCTCTTCCGTATCTTACGTTCACGAGACCAGACATTACGTATGTCGTACATCAGGTGTGTTTGTTTATGCATAATCCCAGGGTTGAGCACATGAATGCGCTCAAACGCATTATTCGGTACATCCAGGGGATGCTTGACTTTAACTTACATTTATATCCCTCATAGACGTCTACACTTGTCTCATACACAGATGCTGATTAGGGTGGTTGTCCAGACACCAGACGCTCTACGTCTGGCTATTGTATGTTTCTTGATAATAACTTGATCTCCTGGTCTGCAAAGCGTTAGTCGACTTTGTCCCGCTCTAGTACAAAGGCCGAGTATCGAGGGGTAGCCAATGTGGTCTCTGAATCCTATTGGTTACGTAATCTTCTTTTAGAGATTCATTGTCCTATTTAGAAAGCTATCTTGGTTTATTGTGATAATGTTAGTGTCATCTACCTTTCTGGTAATCCGGTTCAGCACCAGCGCCCTAAACATATCGAGATGGATATCCACGTTGTTTGCGAAAAGGTAGCTCGTGGACAAGTACGTGTTTGTCATGTTCCTTCCAGATATCAAATTGCAGACATCTTTACCAAATGTCTTCCCTCGGTCCTTTTTGAAGATTTTAGGGACAATCTCAGCGTACGAAGATCGCCCGCTTTGACTGTGGGGGTGTGATAAATGATGTGTATACTCGTGATATACACTTACCATAAGTAGTGTATATCACGGGTTTGGTACTAATTTTGGACCGTGATATACACTTACCATACTTAAGTGTATATCACGGTTTTGGCTGATTATTTAGTATAAAATAATTGTATTAATTAGTATTGTACACTTACCATAATTATAAGATTCTTGTACTATTATAATAGGATTTTGGGATTAGAATAAGAATATGATTTTCCTATTAAGGAAATTATAAATTGTATATATTCTCTTTCATTAATGAAAATAATCAAGAGATTATTTCTTTCAGATATATTTATGTTATTATCTGTGTTCAAAAGTAACCAGAAACTGAAAAAAGACAATATGCAGAAACTGGAAAATATTCGAGACCACAAAATTTATTGTGGTCTGAAAAATAGCATTGCAAAGCAAAATGTGAAATTAGAACATGATATACACTATATATACTAAGTAATATTTTGTCAAATGAAATGAGATCCATATATGCCTATTCTAATATATTAATAAGAGAAAAATATTTAAGTGCACAACAAAGTTTATATTTTGAGAAAACTCTCTGTTTCAATTTATATGATATAATTTGACTAAACACAAAATTTAAGTAAAAAAAACTTTTAAAACTTGTGCTCTAAAATAAATCATATATACGTGAATTATTTTATTAAAAATTTTAAAAAAAAATTTAAATTAAATTATTTGTACACCCAAATCTATCAATCTCTTTTCCGACAAAATATATCACATAGATTGGATTGGGAGAGAGGAAGTATAGAGATAAATATAGTACTCCACAACGTTGGACATTTAACATTTGTGTTATTTATCTCTTTGTATCTAGCCTGAGAAAGAGGGAAGATAGAGATAGCTTTAGCAATGGCATCTATCATCAACAATCCCTTGACTTCTCCTTGCAACCCCAAGTCTGAAGCACATAATCTCTTCGGAATTTGCCCTTTAAAGGCTCAATCACTTAGGTTTTCCAAGTTTAATGCCAATAGAAAAGTTGCTTTCCCTTCTGTTGTTTGCAAAGCTGTGTCTGTTCAAACGAAATCGTCCACCGAGATTGAAGGTCTTAACATCGCTGAAGATGTTACGCAGGTGAAGTTTATTACTGAAATTTTATCTGTGTCGCTTTCGTATTCTTGAAATGTTAATACTTGAAATCCTTTTTCTTGTTTACTCCCATTTGATTTGTCATAAAGTTTAACAAGAAAATGTTGACTTTTGAAATGTGTGGTCTAAAATAAATCTAACACGATTGTATGACTATAAATCATTTCATTAAGGTTAAAGAGAAATTTTAAAGTTACAAATCAGACTAAAAAAGAAATGGTGTCACGTAAATCGGGAGACCTGAAGGGTGTTTGATGAATTGATTCTGTTGGGGATATATTAATTGGATTTTGTATTTGTTTGTCTCGAGTTAATTTTCATTCAGGGTCGCTTTCTTACTCTAAGGCTGTGTTTGGTAGGAAAGAAAATGTTTTCCTAGAAAATATTTTTTTAGAGAAAGTTCTTATTTATTTTCTAGTTTTTGGTAAGGAAGCAAAATCATATTATAGCATTTATATGTAATCTAGCAAAACACTATTGGGTGAAATTGGGGATTAGGACTATGGGGGTGTAGGTGGGGGTTCAGGGTGGGATGGTCAAGGGATGGGGGTTGGAGGTGTTGTGTGGGTGGGAAGGAGATAATAAACTTAAAATGTCACTTATGGTACTTGTTTTTCCTACTTCCATCAGGGAAGTCATTTTCCTCCGAACATATTTTCCTAGAGAAAATATTTTTTAAAATATTTAACCAACCAAACATGGAAAAATTGGAAAATATAATGTGTTCCTCCATACCAAACACACTCTAAAGGTGCTGAGTTTTGGTACGGGGGAAGATGCTTTATATGGAAATATTTTACCTTGGAAAATTATTTTTGCATTATTATAGAGTGTTTGGTCGGGTATGAAGTTAGTATGGAAACTCTACAGGGAGTAGTACAGTGTATAGTGATAATGTTTGAAAGTTTCAATAAATATTTGTAAAGGAAAATTATTTCTGCCTATAAGTGATGGAAGTTATTTTTTACTTTTAGAAAATATATCCACAATTCAAAGTTTTTGGTCTTTTCTTTTGATAAAAAATTACCAGCACTAGGTGTTTACACCAAGTAAGTGAATATAAGACATGTCTTGCATATACATTTTTAAACACTTAACCGTGGTTAAGTGATGCTTTTAAACTTTGATTTGTTGATTTTTAAGGTTAATTGTTTAGTTAGGTGTAAACACCCGGTACAGGTAAGTATTTACCCTTTCCACAATTCAATTCAAACGTGAAAAATGATTTCAGCAAGGAAAACATTTTCCCGGAGTCATATGTAACACGCCAAGTGTAAACTCTTGATTTAATTGTCAAGTTCTGTTTAACTATGATATGCCAAAATGGCTTTACAATTTTTCAGTGTTCACCCTTTTCCTCTTTTCCGGAGAGGGTCAGAGAAACTTACTTTATTAAATGTCTGGCTTTTCAATTGACATTTCTCTTAGTCCCTCCGACACAAAAATATTGGATGATTTAGAAACAATTTAACTTTATGAGATGATTTACAGCCACACAATATCTAAGGCTTGTTTTGGATCACACATTTCAAAAGTCTTCCTTTATTTATTAAATGTCGTGCCAAGTCAAACTAAGACAATCTTTTTGGGACGGAGGGAGTAGTTTCTTTCAGTTATATTGCTCCAGACTGTTTTACTTATAAAATTTGCTTTGTGGATAGTTTTCCTGTATTTCTCCTGTATTCACGGGCTTTTGATGTTGCTGTTGCATGATTTCCTATGTTCCATTGTTAGTTTCCAGCTTTGTGATATGGATATATGAGAAAAGTAAGGCTTATTTGATTATTAAGGTACGTACTTTTTTGAATGAAGTCTCAATATTTCTTTGATGATAATATATGGGTATACTTAACTTTAGACCTTTACAATATTTCCAACTCTGAACTATATGAAAGACTATTAGCAGGAAGGATTCATATAGTTCTTGTTGATATTGCTGGCCCCGCTCTATTCTATTTGTTTCTTCATATTGTTATACTAATTTGTTATATCATTTGACAGCTTATTGGGAACACACCAATGGTTTACCTTAACACCATCTCTAAGGGTTGTGTTGCAAACATTGCTGCTACTTGAGATTATGGAGCCATGTTGCAGTGTTAAGGACAGGTGAGAGAGCGTTTTGTTTGTATCGCAATATCTGAATTTCCTTCAACCTAGAATTTTAAACTGAAAAATTCTTTTAATTGGTTATTGTTTTTCTTTTTAGTAAATAAACTTGCTTCTGTATACTTATCTTTTCATTCAAGAATGTATAAATAAGGGCTGCGTTAGGTTCTTGCCAATGTAACAACAGTCTAATTACGGTAGGAGGAATCATATAGCGAACCCAACTAATCTGAGATTGAGACATAGTTTTTTAATTGATTGATTGATATTTCTGTTGCATTCCAGGATAGGGTTCAGTATGATAAAGGATGCTGAGGAGAAGGGACTTATATCTCCGGTAAAGGTAAGTTGGCCGATCAGCTAATTATCTCTCTTGGTACAGACGTGATATATGCCGTTCAAATGTTCAGAAATTTCTTCATTTAACATATTATGAATGTTCTGTTGGTTAAAGCTATGTTACTCGGACTCTTTAAAAATGTCGACGGGTACATGTCGGATCCTCCAAAAGTCGTTTATTTTTGGAGGATCCGACACAGCTGCGGCCGCCATTTTGGAGAGTCCGAGCAACTTGGGGTTAAAGTCTATTATGCATTTATTATATGCTCAGCCTCTTATGTTATTATCTATGTTACTCTGACTCTTCAGAAATGTCGATGGATGCATGTCGGATCCTCCAAATATAATGCATATTTGGAGAATCTGATATGGGTGCGGCAACATTTTTGGAGAGTCCAAGCAACATAGGTTATTATGACCTGTAATCAAGGATATCACCTATTTCATCTTGTACCCGATATCACTGTGACTGAATGTCATTTTCTTCTCATTGACCAGAGTTCTTCCCTTTCTTTTTGAGGACCAAAAGGGTTTTGGTATGAAGACAGATAGACCCTAGTTCTTTTTGGCTCTGGTTTTGTCATCTTATTTGCTTAGTCTTTTGTTTTTACTGGCCTTTTAGTATAGTCAAATTGCTTTCATCAATCTTGGTTTTTCAAGATGGCTGTTATTGGGTCTAACAAGTCTGGTAGGCCATTAGGCCTGGTTTCGAAAATGATGACCTTACAGGGACCACTTAGGCATGGGTTTTAAGCATGATGGCCTTGATTCCCATCTAAAGGTCCGTGGCTTTACTGATGAATTTGGAAGTCCTTTTCACATTCTAGAGGCTCTGTGTGTTTGCCTGTCTGCTGAATTGTCACATTTCCTTCTTTCTGGTGTATTTTACTTTTTAGTACAGAGTCCATATCTTAAAGAAAGTACATAGCTCATAACTGCATACTAGGATAATGCATATAATTAACTGTAGGCTCTCATAGCTCATATGGTCCTTGTGCAAATTAATAATTTGTTTGAATTACTTTTTGATTGTTCTTAAATCTGAAGAGGTGAAATGTTGAAGCTATTACAGTGAGCATCATGGTGGTGCTTGTCACAGATTAGTCTCACTTAGCATTATTTCTTATTGTTGTTCTACTTGCGTTAGACTGTTCTAGTTGAGCCAACGAGTGGAAACACAGGCATTGGGCTTGCCTTCATTGCTGCTTCCAGAGGATATAAGCTCATCTTAACGATGCCTGCATCAATGAGTCTTGAAAGAAGAGTTATTCTGAAAGCTTTTGGAGCTGAACTTGTTTTAACTGACCCAGCCAAAGGGGTGAAAGGAGCTGTTTCAAAGGCTGAAGAAATATTGAGTAACACACCAGATGCCTATATCCTTCAACAATTTGACAATCCCGCCAACCCCAAGGTTCTTCTGCGAACACCTCACTCTTTATTTTTATTGTGGCAATTTATGATACCCAATAAGTGAATAATTATTATCCAGAACTAAATGGCTTCTACAATTTGCCCTAATTAATTTAAAGTTATAATGGCGATTGTGGTGATTAATCTCCATGATGCCAATCCCAATCATTTTTTATTTTTAATGTAATTGTTAAGAGTGAGTAGCGGCTCAGAGTGGATTTCTGACTATGCTCTGAACTTAAACATATATATATATATAAGGCCAAATACATAGACAGCCCCTCAAACTAGACACAATTTTCCACTTAGACACTTTAACTAATGCTTGTTTCTATTGGCCCCCTCAACTCCATAAAAAGTGTGTCTGTTAAACACAAATTTAATAATTCCAAGTCAAAATGTGTGTGATGCTCACTCTCTTCTGAAATGACTGATCAAACCAATAGAAAAATTACATGTCAGCAAAAATAAAATAAAAAGACAGACGATAAAAAGATTTGACTAAAGAACAAGAAAGAGAAAGCAGATGGTAGTCGGAGGCGGTGGAGCCATGAACGTGGCGGCCGATGCTTTCAGTGAGAAAAATTGACATGAAAAACGCATAGAGTAAAAGTTGTTGCCATAGAAACTAAAATGATATTCCTTCAGTCTTGTTGTATACCGTTTTACTTGCTCCTTCCAACTTATACCCAAATGATATTTATCCAGTGAAAGTTTCGCTAAACCTCCAACTAGTTGAAAAAGTCACTACAAATTCAGAAATTTAGATTTATATAATTTAACTTTTTTACCCTGTGAAAATTATAGCTGGAATGAGAAAATATGTAAGGGATGAGGTGATGGTAATTAAGCTCTCCGAAGTCCAACCGAATCTGAAAAAGGAAGGAAGCAGTGATGACGTCTGTGGTCGGGTTTGAAGGATAAGGTGGTAATGTGACGACGGCAGTGCCGAATCTTAAGAGAAGAAGAAGCAAGAAATGGTGGTGATTACCGTGGACGTCGGTAGAGATGGCCGGAGAAAGAAATTGCCGGAAATTATTTTTCTGGCAAAAACTTTGCATATGCGAGCAATGTACAAAATAGGCTTTTTACGCGCGCCTACAAGAAGTGACAAACACGCATGTGTACGTGTCAGCGGATTGTGCTTAATAGACACTTTTTATGGAGTTGAGAGGGCCAATAGGAACAAGCATTAGTTAAAGTGTCTAAGTGAAAAATTATGTCTAGTTTAAGGGGCTGTCTATGTATTTGGCCTATATATATATATATTGCCAACCTACTACATGAAGCAGTTGGTTAGCACCATATCCATTTTTTGATTTACCCAAAGTATCCATGCCACTTCTTTAAGTCCCTTGATGTGTCACAGGTAACTATGTAATTTAATACAAAAAAATGAAATTGTGATTTCAACATTATTCAAAATCCTTTATCTCCCAACACAGTAGCAAGACAGCATCAGCAGACAAGCTCCTTTCTTTTCCATATTGAACTTTGCAAATAATTTTGTCTGTGTAATTACATGAAAAAGAGTGTGAGCAAGAATAAGCTCTTTTTAAAAGAAAAGGTTAACTGAATTAATGGAAGTAATTAAAGTTCTTGTCCTGTCGGTTCTCGTCACTCCTAATACTTTTTCTTACACATTCAACCGTAGTTACCTACATGTTCAGCAGGGAATTCACCTTCCAATTTTGATTCCCTCGACCCACCCACAACTTCCTCTTCATCTTCACAAGAACAGTGTTGCACATTTATCTCATCACCTTTGACAGTGGCTCCGGTTATTTTGACAATAATCAGTCCTCCATATCTCACTAGTTCTTCATTCGTCTTTCTTCCTTCTTATCTTGTACTTGTTAGGGTTTTGTATGTGTTGAAAATCGAATTGGGTTTATTAGTTTCAAAAAAAAGATAGAAGGGAAGAGGCTCCTGATGGTGGGTTTAGATTTTAAGTGAAGACAAAAGAGATTTTCTTTTCTTTAGTACTTACTTTTATTAACAATTACTCTAGTTTATCGACATTAACTTTCAACAAGAAAACAAATAAAAAACTGGAGTACTTAGCTGCCACAGATAATCAGCAAGTAATTGACATATGCTGGATTATAAATCCATCAGTAACGTGATTAAAAGTCAAATATTAGTTTCTTGCGGTTACTGATATCCGTCTTTACTCTGAATTGTAAGCTGAACTTTCATATAGTTAGCATGTAATTGAATGTAAAAGCCTCTATTTTAACCATTTTGATGGTTTCCGATTAGTGCAACCAAAAAGATTCAAAATCAAACCAATGCTTCCTTTTCTATTATCCTTTAGACATGAAGAGATGGAGGAAAAAAGATAAAATGGAAGGAGCAAAGTTACCTGGGGGAGAAAATGGGGAGGAGGAGTTTGATGGGGAAAGAAATAGACTGGACCAGTAGCTGGAGAAAGAGACGGGGGCTATTCGCCGGCGAATAGGAAAGATAATTAGATCGGCTGGTACGGAAGAGGAGGAAGTCTTGGGTGTTTAGAGTTTTTTTGTTGAAAATACTAACAAGTCTCTAATATTAAAGAAATGGGAATGTGTTTAAAAGGATATTTAAGGAAAACAGAAAATGGATACAATGCTAACCTACTATATGACCCTAACACTCATATAGACCTGCTAATCATAATACCTCTCTACCCCCCCCCCCCCCCCCCAAATGAAGTGGACAGTATTCTTGAGTTTACATTAGGACTTTTATTTGCTTGTATGGTGCAGATACACTATGAAACAACGGGTCCAGAGATCTGGGAAGACACAAAAGGCAAGGTAGACATACTTGTTGCGGGGATTGGAACTGGCGGAACCATTTCAGGAACAGGCCGATTCCTTAAAGAGCAAAATCCAAACATTAAGGTATTAGTGTTGCTTGGATAAAAAAGTACCAGTCTATAAGTGTAGCTCTAAAGTTCATGCGTATGTCAGTTCATTGACTCTAAGATGTGAAAAATACATAGGATGGAGCAAAATGCTGAGAAAGTATCTCCATGCAGTTGATATTACGTGCTCCTTACTCTTTTCTATTGCTTTTTGTTGCCTTTATCAGATTATTGGTGTGGAGCCCACAGAAAGTACCGTAGCAAGCCTGGTAAAACGACATTCAGATATTGATCTGACTTTTCGCTTTTGAAGTTAAATCCCGTCTTGTTCTACTTTCTGCATTGTGAAAGTGCAGGCCATCACAAAATTCAAGGGATTGGAGCAGGTTTTATTCCAGGAAACTTGGATCAAGATGTCATGGATGAAGTGATAGAGGTCACATTCTCGTCTATCTCATTAAAAGTATTTTGTTTCCTCTTCTTTAAACTTGTGAAAATTATAAACTATAAAAGATTTCATGACTCATACATAGTCATTTCAATTATATACATGACTAAGAACATTTCTTATCCCGAGTTTATGTTGCTATAGTTCATTCATTTCGCATGGTTCCACTCTGTGCTACTCTGCTAAAACATTTCTTATCCCTAGTTTAATCTCCCATCAAAATTGTAGAGGTTATCATATACCACACCTTTCTTTTTAAATAAATTGTATCTGCATTATTTTTTCTTATTAAATTCTATTAGGGAACATGCTATCCCGATTGTCAGCTATATTATAGTGTATGTACAAGCCTATGCCATTTTGATAATGAATATAGCATTGTTCCTTGTAAGTTCTTCTCCCATAGTTATAAGTGAATTACTTATGTATCCATTGTGGGGGTAGAGTTCAAATATGGATGTCCTTCTGTGAAAAATATTTACCAGAACCAATTCTATATTATGCTTGTCATAAAACCCAGGCCCCACAACAACAAAAAAAAGAATGAAAAAGAACTGGTTTTTCTTTGGCCTTATTTGAATATTTGATCCAGATGCATTTTTTACTCCTTTGGACTTCCACAAGGTTGTGATATGTATGTTATCTTCCAGTACTCATTAGGGAAAAATAAAAATCTGTCAATCTTTAGGGTAAATACTCATTTGCTTGAATTTTCAGATATCGAGTGACGAAGCTGTTGAAACTGCAAAGCAATTAGCGCTACAAGAAGGGTTGTTGGTAAGTGCTTTTCACAAATCTTCGTATCAGCTGAATTTTGAGAGTTTTAAACGAACATATACTTCAAATGTCCATTAATTCTTCCTTTTTACAGATTGCGGATGCATTATAGAAACCTTATAAGTGGCCGAATTGCAAATCTCATACTCCTATTTTGATGTATATATGCATCTTTCTATGAACCATGCGGAATGATTTCTGAATCGGAATATATTAGGGTTCAGTTTTATGTATGACATTTATTCCAAAATTGTGTGTGGTTATCTAATATACTATATATTGTCATCTTGAAATACTTGAATGATCTTTTTATACTTCTGATAATCAGGTTGGGATTTCTTCCGGAGCAGCTGCTCTTGCTACCATTCAGGTTGGGAAGAGACCTGAGAATGAAGGAAAGCTTATTGCGGTAGGTTCAATTGTAACTTCTGCATTTTTCTGATGTGTGTGTATTTCCGTGCTCCTTCATTTCCTTTTTCTTCTACCTTATCAAACTTTAGTATTCGTTTTTTCCTTCACTTCTTACAAAGTAAATCATCTTTCCTGAAGTTCATATATTTAATAGCTCTGCATTTTTAAAAAGATTCCTTTAAGTTGCCTGAATATGCTAGGGGCGTCACCTGTTTAGATGCATTGATATTCTTCAACAATTATTGTAGGTTGTATTTCCAAGCTATGGGGAACGGTACCTCTCCTCTATACTTTTCCAGTCAATACGAGAGGAATGCGAGAACATGAAGCCAGAATTGTGAAGATCTTCCTTTTTCGAGCTATCTTCTGATTCCTAATAATGCTATCTGGTGGTCATTCAGATTATCCTTCTCCCATTTCTCCTCGCCTTTTCTAGCCGCCACACTTTTGTTTGTTATTTAGCTGGCTGCAGGTGTATACAATAGATCAGGTACTAAGATGGTTCTGATAGCAAGCTTAGACAATCTCATTGGTTTTGTTTGAGGATTTTTTATTTGAATTGATCAAGAAACTTGAGTGAATTTTCAGTGCTGTTTGCATCTTTCAATTTCTTTTTTTTGTTTACCCTCTGTTTTTGCCTTTCTCGAGATGGAGATGGACCTTGCAAGTTTCTTTTCATCTTTAATACTTGTAGAAGTTTTCTGCCTTGTGCTACATGGAAGTTGGAGTCCTCCAAGACACTTTCTTTAGATCCTGCAATGATTAAGTGCAACATCAGGTTGTTGACAAAAAACTGTTCATTGTGGAGACATAATAATGTAATTTAGTGTTCAGTAGAAGTTACAAAATGCATACAATTATGCACTCGATACAGTGATAAAGTGATTTTAGGAGTCTTTCACCTCTTAGTTGGGCTTGACACAAACACAATTGTAGTCCATTACAAATGTTCTTTTAGCTATATGATCCTTTTCATACAGATATAATACAAGAGATTTTTATAGGATCATTTTTAATAGGACTTAAACCCATTATAAACAATTCACGTGACAGAGTCCATGGATATAATGTTCTAAACTCTGCTACCTCCTGCACAAAGAGAAGCAGAAATGGCTCTTCTACAAGAAATGGTTGGATGATGAAGGAGATCGTCTCTATCTCTCTCTCAACCACGGAATTTGGGTGGTTAGTAAACTTCGTCGGCGACTCCAGTTTTCTTGTAGTTGTGTTTAAGTCAAGGGTGCACATATATATATATATATATATATATATATATATATTAAGAGGAAGGGTTTTCGTGGTAGTATCAGGATTTAAAATCAGATTTTTTTTCATGACAACAATTCACGCATAGTGAATCACTTTCATTCATTTGAAGAGGAAGGGATTTTGTGGTATATGTTTTTATTTTCAGCACTGTCTCAACTTCTGCTCTATTTTCTTTTGCAAATGAATAGCCAGTCACTTGTATGTTGCTTCACATCTCCGACTAACTTGTGGCTCCTTTTGCGCCTTTTATTTCTGTTTTCTTTGTGGTTTTTAATACGAGTAGTTAAAAATTGCGTATTCATCTATGCAGAAAATTGACAAATAGCAATCACTTTTAACTATTTCTTGAAAGAGGAATATAATACCAGTTAGAATTACCAAAAAGATAAAATTGTCCAAACTTTTTTTTATAGAAAGTAAATGTTGGGTTCGGCGTTGAACTACAATGAGGATTGAGGAGTATACCTAAAATACATTTGTCAAGAAAATATTCACATTATGATATGCTTTTGTACATTATATATGGAGCTGAAGGGAATATATTGAGCTTGCTCTGACTTGCTTTTTTTAGTTTTGCAAAAATAAGTTAAACTTTTTAATGAACAACTTCATTAATAGATGGCCATGACTAACGAAAGGAACTTGTTTCTCCCAAACACAAACACAAATATATGTGGTCGTACAAGTAATATAATGATTTGAGAAATCGAATGTCGAACCCACATGGACTTATGATTAACCGTCAACTAAATTAAACTAATGCTAATTATCCAAACAAGAAAAAAATTAAAGTTTTAATTATAAACTAAGTACTAAAATTAAAAGAAAACAAACAATGAACTTCAATAAAGAAAGAGCGGGTCTTTATATTATCAATGATATGAAACCGATCTAGGGCTATGTGCTATCTAACAATCGTGTTGCATTCTTCAATTGATTCAACTTCTTAATTTATCAGTTTACTGATTGATATATGTTGATATTACGACCACGAATCTCTTGAGTCCTATAACCGTCTATTCGTATTACTTTCATCTCTATATTGTTGGAAATTAGCCTTTGGCGGGAGTTGCGACCGACCAACTTTAACGGCTTAAACACTAGTGTTACGTATGTTGGAGAATCCGGTTCTTCACACATGCATGATCTACTAAGTACGTAGATAACCGTAGGGCCAAGAATCGTCAAATTTCATTGAGAAATGAAAGAGATATTGGTTCACGAAGTGAGGTGTTTGAAGTACGGAAAAGTGTGGTATTGTGTTCAATTCTCCCTCATCGGTAGAGGAAGAAAGAATTATTGTGTATATAAGACTCGAAATTGGTTTGGGGTTTGGGACCCCAAGGGGTATCCCATGTGTTTAAAGGAGGGAGGACCTAGATGTGCTTCGGTTCGAGGAAAGATCACACGCGCGCCGCCGCCGCCCGTCCGGTTCCGGGGTCACGGAGCTGTGGGCTGTGGGTCTTCTGATATTATCTTTTTGGGCCAGAAAACTTTTCCAGAAGTACAGTTTGGTCCCTGAAGTTTTCAGAAAGTCAGAATTTGGACAGTCAAAGCAGAAACGCCAAGCACTCAATTCATCCATTTATTTTGGCTGAATTACTCTCCTCCTATAAATGACCAATCTGGCTGTTATGGAGGCAGTTTTCAGTCCCTCCCTCACCTATATAAACACCCCCCTTACACCATTGTTGAGCACTAACACTAACACTTGATATACACGAAAATACACAAGCAGAAATCTCTTCTTCCTACAACTTCCAAGCATCATTTCGTTACTCAATATTCTTCACGGTAGCATTTGAGTTTCCTTTGCTCAATTGTTCCATTGCTGTTTTATCTTGGGAGACAAATTGTCCAGGACGTATAAAGGATACATACTGGGCAATATTGTCTTAAGGACAGAGTGTCACACTTGACTCAGCAAAAACAGTTTTCCAGTTTTTCTTGGTCAACAATTGTAATTTCAGATTTCTAGTTGAATTATTGAATCTTTGTTTATCCTTTCGAATACTTGTAATAGTAATATACTTCCCGTACTGCATTATAAAGTACAACAGAGTAAAAACTCCCAACAACTTAAGACAATATTGTATTGTATTACTATTAGTGTTCGAAAGATGTCGGTCAAAAGTTGTGTGACCAAATCTGGATATGGAAATGGTAGTGATGATGATGAACGTGTTTATGGTGTCACCGCTACCAAGACTGGTGGGAACAAGCGCTCTCGAGAGCCTGAGGATGTCAACTGGGACAAGAGGAGAAGACTGAAGATGTTATTCTATCTTGCAACAAAAGGCCTATATCTGTCCCAGACAAAGGATCCGAATAATGGTAAGGAGGAAATGGACACTCAGTCTGATGAAGTGACTGAAGTGGGCCAGAATCCGAAATTGGGATAAGTATTTTTCTTACTTGTCAAGAATAAAGATTAAATGATAAGTATTTTTCTTACTTGTCAAGAATTAAGATTAAATGATGTCTGATTAAAAATGGATTAAAGTAAGGAGGAATATGAAAATAATTTATATTCCTTACGCTTTAACAAATCAGAAGTTTAATCTCATCTTCTTTTCCGTTTAAAAATTGGATTTTGTAAATGACTTAAGAAGATCCGTTCTTTTAAGTGTAATTATTAAAGTGTGTAAAGTATGTTCGCACATACGAGGCAGAAAGATCCACTGACTGTGCGAAAACTGTTACCACACTTAAGTAAGTGCCAAGAATTATCTGGGCACCAATCATAACGGAAGAAGTCTAAAAGTTAATGAGAGTTTTGATGGAGGCTCAAATCTGTATTTGGTATTCGACAAAAGAAACTCCAGTCATGCCATGGATGCAACCCAGTTACTCGTTAGCCATCAGGGTTACCTCACCAAGATACGCATCTGCGAGTCTCTTTGCCTTACCACTATCTAGATCTTTCTTCATCGCCTCTTTTCAAAGGGCTGGTAAAGAATAGATCTTGGGCCTAACTCAACCCCAAAAGCTAGCTTGTAAGGTGAGGATTGTCCAAGTCCATGTTCCCATTCCATATCCGATGTGAGACTCTTAACACTCCCCCGCAAGCCCAGACCTCGTTAACTGGAGCGTGGACAATATAATTTGGGGGCCCAACATCGACGAACAAATAATTGGAACTTGGGCCTAACTCAACCCTAAAATCCCGTTAAACTGGACTTTGGGTTTGAAATCCCGTGTTTGGCACAGGTTTCCATTGGGTGTGATGGGGCAGATTGTTGGGCTGGTGGTTGCGGGTCACGGCATACGTTTTGGTCGATGGGGCTGGGCTGTGGGGAGCAGTGTCGGGAAGTGACAATGTGGTCGGTAAGGTCGCAGATCTGGAGTGATAGGGTGGTGCGGGGTGGACAACGTCGAGTAGGTTGTTGGTGGTGGTAGTGGTGGTCTGGGTGCTGGAATGGTGATGGGTTGGGGTTTCGGTGATGGGTACGGTGTCGGGGTCGGGATACGAAAGCGACTGGTGGTGGTGACACGATGGTCGTTGGTTGGGTATTGCGATGGTGGTTTTGTACGTGGACCGGATGTGACACAAAGACTGGGGGTAATTTCCAGTGGAGGATGTCAGAACTGATGGTGAGAGGACCTGGTCGGAGTCACTGCCGGAGGTGGCAGTAACAGGTGTCAGTGGCGGCGACTGACGGGCATAAGCAGTGGGATGATGGAGTTCGGTGAGCATGACGGGGGAGGTGTCGGAATCGAGGAAGGTATGGTCCGTGTTCTGGAATTTCTGAATATTGGCAAAAGGAAAGGTTGTTTCGTCAAATGTAATGTGACGGGAGACGTGAATTTGGCGAGTGGACACGTTTGTAACATCCCATAATTTTAGGCGATGGTTTGAGCACCTGAACGTATGCAATTGGCCCCTAGCCTCGGGGAATTTATGTTATATTTACGTATGCTAATAAGGAGATTCGTATATAAAAGGATAAAACCCCAAAATAATTTTGAACGTAACAAGTGTGACGATGAAGATTAATAATAATAGTTGTATATCCCCAAAGAGGTTATGGACTAGTGTCATTATAAAATTATAACATTGAGTATATGAAGGTCTTATAAGTTATTAAGATTTAAGTGAATTGAGATCAAAAAATTAATTGTGTGTATGATTGATTAATTATGGGATAAGTTTAATTAGTAGGGGGACAAATGTTAGTGGAAGGTTTGACGTGTAGGCCTTTAAAGGAGTTACTAAATGAATAAGCCTAACATTACTAATAGGTGGCAACAATAGAGATTAGCAGGTAACGTGGTTATTAATATTAACATGGGGAGGGACTAAATCGTGCATCATTTACTAAACAAAGACTCCTCCAAAATTCCTTCGATACGAGACTAAAGCAGTACAGTTCAGTTTTGATTTGAACAAAAAAAAACTGCTGCTTCTTTTCATTTCTTTGGTTCCGAGTTGTGTTCTGAGAATTCTCGGCCCAAGGTTCTTATTTTGTTAAGATAATTCGAATCTTAACAAAAATATTCAAGAACTCAAATATGCAATTAAGGTTTTCTCCCACTTGAGGTTAGATGTCTATTGAAAGGACGGACTCGTTATAGTTATTTAAAGGTATGTTAAGGCAAATTATTTCTTCTTTTGGCATGTTCCATGTAATGAAACGTAACCGTAATATTATTCCATAAATTATTCTATTCTTAGTAGTTAAAGAATGTTCATATTATTGATTCCTATGTTAAAACCATGCCTAAAGATGTTCCTAAATCTTTTTTGAGGTATCTGGGAAAGATGTTGGTATTCCCAAGGTTAGCCGAAGGTACATGTCAACATTTTCAATGTTAGCCGAAGTGGCAAGGATATTATGTCATCCGATAAGTTCAGAATGTTTAATTGTCATTCATGCATTATATACATACATATATATACATATATATAATATTGGATCAGGTTGCACGTTCCACAACATATACATATATTAGATCGGGTTGCATGTACATCTTAATTAGTAGTAATTGGAAATATATATATATATATAGTCCTAAATCTTTTTTGAGGTATCTGGGAAAGATGTTGGTATTCCCAAGGTTAGCCGAAGGTACATGTCAACATTTTCAATGTTAGCCGAAGTGGCAAGGATATTATGTCATCCGATAAGTTCAGAATGTTTAATTGTCATTCATGCATTATATACATACATATATATACATATATATAATATTGGATCAGGTTGCACGTTCCACAACATATACATATATTAGATCGGGTTGCATGTACATCTTAATTAGTAGTAATTGGAAATATATATATATATATATATATATATAATATTGGATCAGGTTGCACGTTCCACAACATATACATATATTAGATCGGGTTGCATGTACATCTTAATTAGTAGTAATTAGAAATAATTATGGGATTGTCCCATAATTATTCTTACAGTCCCCCACAGTCTTAGCGGGAGGTTCTCAAATGCTGAGACTGTCCCTGAAATCATCAAAAAGTACACGTGGAAGACCTTTAGTGAATATGTCTGCAATCTAATAACGGGACGGTATATGGAGAACCCGGACTTGTCCACGGGCAACCTTTTCTCTGACGAATAGGATATCCATTTTGATATGCTTTGTGCATTGATGCTGAACTGGATTACCGGATAAGTATATCACACTCACATTGTCACAATAAACAACAGTTGCCTTCTCAATCGGACAATGGAGCTTTAAGAGAAGATTACAGAGCTAACACGATTCAGCGACCACATTGGCCACCCCCCGGTATTCTGCCTCAGCGCTTGACCGAGACAAAGTTGGCTGGCATTTGGATGACCATGAAATCAAATTATCCCCCAAAAATACACAATAACCCGAGGTTGAACGTCGTGTGTCCGGGCATCCACCCCAATCTGCCTCAGTGTAAGAGGATAGAGTTGAGATGGAGGATTTATACAAATGTAATCCAAACTGAATAGTACCCTGGATGTACCGCAGAATCCGTTTGAGATCCCCCATATGTTCTTCTTTTGGATCATGCATTTGCAAACACACCTGCTAAACAGCATAGGAGATATCAGGTCTCATGAAAGTGAGGTACTGCAAGGCCCCTGTCAGGCTGCGGTAGTGTGTAGAGTCACCATATGAAGCCCCTGTAGTATTACTCAATTTGGCTTTTGTATTCACTGGAGTATGCGATGGCTTGTAGGATGACATACTGACTTTCTCAAGTATCTCCTCGGATACAAAACCTATCACTCAATATAGGAGGATATACGCCATGTCACTGCCCTTCTTATAAATGAATAATGATTGATCGGACTTGCTGTGGGAGAAACCAAGAGTGGATACAAAACCTACAAACCTTCTATACCAAGCCCGTGGAGCTTGTTTCAAACCATATAGGGACTTTTTCAGCAGGCACACATAATCTGTATGTGTAGAGTCTCAGAAAATCAGTCGTTGGTGCATGTAAACTGTTTTCTGTAGATGGTCATGCAAAAATGCATTTTTGACATCTAACTGATGAATAGTCCAGGATTTGGACAGTGTAAGGCTAAGAACCGTCTGGATAGTTGCTGGCTTAACCACCAGACTAAAAGTTTCTCCGCAGTATACTCCAACCTGCTGAGACCTGCCATCACCAACAAGACAAGCTTTGTATCTCGGAAAAGAGCTATCAGAATTCTTTTTATGACAGAAAACCCACATAGACCTAATAATGTTCACAGTAGATGGACGGGGCACTAATTCCCACATCTTATTTTTAATAAGAGCATTAATTTCGTCTAACATGGCAGCTTTCCAATTTGGGTCTGATAAGGCTGCTTTGGGATTTTTCGGTATGGGTGATGGTTGAACCGAAGATAGTAAGTTAAACTGACGTTTAGGCTGAAATATCCCGTGAATGGCACGGGTTTCAATGGTCTGAGGCTGTACTGTCATCGGTTGGGTGGTAGGAATCTCAGGGGGTGAAGTGGAGTCCAAGTTTGAAGGTGTGGGAGAGTGATTCATCGAGGGGTTATTGGGCTGGCTCGGTTTATTGGTGAGGGAGCAGTGGGCTCCCCCACATGGGCTTGGTTGTTACATGGATTCAATTAGGCTGAGAATATTGGTCCAGTCCCGTGAAGTGGTGGGGGGGGTGGGGGTTAATTAGGTTATTGGGTTGTGGCGGGTCAACTAATGGTTGATTATTGAGATGATGGTGTAATATGTGATGTATTACGTTGTCCAAAAAATCATATGAAGGTGAGGAGGTCACATGAGACTTAGCAAACGGGAATTTAGACTAATAAAAAACTATGTGACGAGAGATAATAACTTTCCCCGTCGCCATATCAAAACATTTATATCCCCTATGATTTAATGGATATCCCAAAAACACGCAAGGAGTTGACCTAGCCTGCAACTTGTGTATGAAAGTATAAGGAAACAAAGGATAACACAAACACCCAAATACCTGCAAATGTGTAAAAGATGGAAGACGATGATACAACATTTGTGTAGGGGACACATTGGAGAGCAGTTTACTAGGCAAAATACTTAAAAGGTAGGTTGCCATTTGAAGTGCATGGTGCCAAAAATTCGGTGGTGTGGAAGAATGCACAAGGATGGTGCAAATCATATTATTAATTGTTTGACTTTTTCTTTCGGCTTTCCCATTTTGTGGTGATGTATGTGGACACAAAATACGCAAAGACATTCCATTTTGGTGACAAAAATATTTAAAATGGGTATTTATGAATTCCCCCATTGTCACACTGAAAACATTTAATGGATTTACCAAATTGAGTTTTGATAAAAACACTAAATTATTTTAAAATGGTATAGGTTTGTGATTTATGTCCTATGGGAAAGGTCCACAAAAAATTCAAATAATCATCTAGAATTAGCAGATAGTACTTATGACCTGCAGAACTCAAAACATGTGATGTCCACAAATCACAATGCAAAATATCAAATGGTATAAAAGTATGAGAAGTAGAGGGCGCAAAAGGGATCTTAACATGTTTACCAATCACACAATATTGGCAAACAAAAGGGTCCAAAGTTCGGTTACAAGCAAACAAATTATTCTTTCTAAGAGAATTAAAAACTAGTGCTCCTGGGTGACCCAACCGATTGTGCCAGACAATAGGAGAAATGTCAGCAAAGGTGGATGGTTTGGTTATGCGATTGTTGGAAACTGAGGTGATGGGATACATGTCCTCTGTAATATTACATCTTATGAGTGGCATCCTTTTCTGAAAATCCTTCACAGAAAAGCCAAACTGATCAAAATTCACAGAAACATTGTTGTTAATTGTAAAACGTCTAACATATATCAAGTTCTTAATTAATTTTGGTGCATGTAGGACGTTTTTCAAGTATAATGGAGGGTTTGGAGAGGGTAGTGTTACCTGACCAATACCACGAATTGGAATTTCCTGACCACTGCCGACAACAATATTTTTATTATTACTCATATTGAAATAAGTTGAGAGATTACCTTGAGATGTCATCATGTGTGACGTAGCCCCTGTATCAATGTACTATGACTCGTTCGGAACATTTAAATTCATGCGGTTCATGACTTGGTCGATGTCAGTGGGCGCATAACCTACCGAAGATGGTGCCTGAGCCGCAAACGCATGTTGAGGACGAGACCCTAGAATTCCATGTTGGCGAGTTGAGGGTGGAGGTTTGGCCCACGAAGAAGTAGGGTACGGACATGGCAGGCCCACGGTGGGTACTGCCCCCACTGATTACCACCGCTGTTGCATCGTCCATTTCCACCATTATTTTTCCCTTTGTTATTGTTACGGTTAGAACCCCATTTTTGGCCATTATTTTGACGATTATTATTGCCTCCCGAACCAGAATTTTGGGGCTCCAAATCAGTGGAAAATGAGTTAGTGGAGACGAGAGCAGTGCCAGCGGTGGATGCTCCAGAAGATGCATGTTCTTGACAATAGGTTGAGATGTTGGAAAAGTCATCCAATTTAACATTCGTAAATTGGTGTTCAAGATAAACGGCCCTAGAAATTTTGTTATCTTGAAAAATATTTTGCAACTTTCCCATGCCCGTTGAGCCGTAGAATTGGGTTCCAAGATGGTATGGAGAAGATCATTTGAAATTGTGCCATAAATCCATTGAAGGACTATAGCATCTAACCGAGACCATAATTTCTTGCCACCATAGTGGTATCCGACAGTGACTCGGACGGAAGGATATGGTCAATCACCTCATAAGCACGACAGTGAATTTTGAATAGTTCTGCCCATGAGGTATACTGCCCTTTCTCCATTTCAAGAGTTATGGAGATAAAATTCTTGACGTTATTAACGGTAAGAGCGGAATGAAAGGTTTGTTTTTTGGCCATAGGTTCCACTTAGAATCAAAGGAAGAGGAGAAGGAAGTGGTGTTTTGATGGAAGTGGATGGAAGAAACCTCAATTTTGGAAAGTCTAGCCGAGGGGGGTAGGGGTTGTAGTAATCGGCTAGGGTTTAGTTGAGTGTTTAGGTTTTGAGGAAGTATTTAGGTTTAGGGTTTAGGAGTACTAAACCTAGTAGGTGGCCGAAAACAATAGAAAAGAGAGGGAGAAATCGGCTAAGGAAAAAAAGAAGAAGAGGAGTTTAGGACAAAAGATCTTTGGCTATTGATACCATGTAGGAAAATTAATCCCTTGAGTATTTCATTCCAATGATAGCCAATATATACAATGTAGTACTAATCTAAGTTTACCTAAAATATAAGATGCTAATCTACCTAATTGATGACAAATTGATTTACAATGATAATTACAAGATTACATCTTAATTAGTAGTGATTGGAAATAATTATGGGATTGTCCCATAATTATTCTTACCATTTCAAGTGTCAAATGTACTTTAATCTTTCCTTTTGGGCCTTTCTGATCCCAGTCCCCCTTCTTAACTAATTTCAGACACTCATTAGGATCACTTGTTGTCCCAAACAAAAAGATGCACACAGTAGAAACTAGTACAATATAGAATTAACTTAACTTTTTTTAGCAGAAGTAAGTTTACTAACCTCTAAATATGTCGACCGGAGAAAAGATGAACAAAATCCTATAGGCATGTGTTTCTAGATGATAATTACTATTGAGGTTTGAAGTCTCTTGATGGTTAACAAACACGATATGTTATGTGAAGGAGTTGTGCTAAGAATGTTTCGCACAACTTGCCAAAAAGGAAAAGATATCTTGCCAAAGTACCTGACAAGGATTCCTTCAGTGGTGTTACAAATGTCAAATGATGGATCATATGATCAAGGACTGCTCACTGGTGAAAGTTGAGTGAACAAAGAAAAGACGAAAAAAGAACATAGGGCACGACAAAAAGATTTAAGAGAGTATACAATATATACTATTTCTAGACCAAAGATATATTAACAGAAGCCGCTAGGAGTGGCACCTCTTATTGAAGAGTTCTAGAGGAAACCTTTTCACTATGATTTTGAGAATAATTTCCGGTATTCAAAGGAAAAGATACTGCAGAAAAGAAGTGTAAGAATGGTGATGCTGGTGAATGTGTAAATGTCCCACGGACTCAAAGCTTGTACCTTCACCACAGCTTGTTGCTTGATTTAGCCTTAAGGATAGTTGATTAATTATTGGTTTTGCTAATTATTTTGATTTATTTAAATATGATAGTAAAACTAATTATAAAAAAGAAAATGACAGTAAAACTAATGTTAGATTGAATAAAGTTTAATATAGGCCAAGGATATTTATTGTTAAGCAAGGTATATACCCGTGATATACACTTGGTATACATGGTGTATATCACGGGTCCTATAGGCTGAAGCCCAACACGGTATAGGGCAGACCAGCCCATCTCGGGTTGGCCCATCATGTGTATATATTGGTTGTGTATATTGTTGTAATATTGTAGTGTAAATGTTACCTTAATTAGTCTTGTACACTTACCATAATTGTATATTTAGTATCCAAGTAGAATAAGGTTTTAGGAGTAGAATAGGAATATGATTTTCCTATTATGGAAATATGTAACTTGTATATATAGCCTTTCAATCAATGAAAATAATGAAGGGGATTATTTCTTTCATGGTATCAAGAGACAAGGTCTAAACTTGCTTCCGCCTTGCTCTCGGTTTTTGTGCCAATTCTCAGCCACAACTTCCTCGATTTTCGTCCCCCTTCCCGAAATTCGTAATATTTTTTACCTCCACTCTTCCCAAGTTTTCCCTTCTCTCCCTTTGTTCTTTCGTTATGTCTAAGAACACTTTTCATCCTGCCCTCATAGTTTATAACATCAAGAACAACATCCCTATTGTTCTTGAGATGGAAAACGTCCAATATGCGACATGGGCAGAATTGTTTAAAATTCACGCTATCTCCCATAAAGTCATCCATCACATAATTCCTCCCGCTGCACCTATTCCCGTGGAGGATCCTCAGTTATGGATTACTCTTGATGCTACCGTTCTCCAGTTGATTTATTCCACTATTTCGGTTGACCTCTTACAGACTATCATTGAGCCGGACACTACGGCTATGGCATCCTGGAATAGCTTGCGTGACATTCCATGATAACCAACATTCACGTGTTGTCACACTCGACCAGGAATTCTCTCAAGTTGGCATAGGAGAATTTCCGAACGTGTCTGCATGTTGCAAGAAACTCAAGGAGTTGGCAGACCAACTCCGTAACGTTGGCGCACCTGTGACAAATAATCGCCTGGTCCTACATTTGGTTGCCGGCCTTTCTGAGGCCTATAATGGCGCTGGGACTCTCCTTCGTCAAAGCAATCCATTTCCCGCTTTTTATCAAGCCCGCTCCATGCTTACTTTGAAAGAAGCCGGTTTGGGTAAAATGGCGACTACCGATGCAACCCTGTAGTCATGATGACGTCCTATACCAATTCCTCGGATTTGCTGATAATTCGGGCCAAAACCGTGCTCATGGTGGCAGAAGAAATAATCGTAAGAATAATGATAAAAATCGCAGGGGCAAACGCGACGGTTCCGATGGATAACATTCCGGCAGTGGGCCCCGTCCGGTCAACAGTAGGCCACCTCCCTACTAGTCCCAGCCATGGGGCCTATGGAACGGGGGCTGGGGCAGTGGGTCGTGGCCCAACATCCCCTATTTTCCAAGTTCTTCCAACGGGCAGTGGGCTGGATAGCCCCAATTCAGGCCCAACAGTCAGGCCCCTTCTTCTCGTTTCAACACTGGGCCGCGGTAGCAGGGTGGACTGCTTAGGCCTCGGCCCACACAAGGATTCTCGGAAGTGGGCCCCATACCTACTCACACCGACATTGAGGCCGCAATGCACACGCTTGGGTTGACGCAACCGGATTCGAATTGGTACATAGACACCGGCGCGACTATACACATGACATCCGATCAAGGTACTCTCTCGTCATATTCCAATTTGAGCAACCCTCGTGGTATAATTGTTGGTAATGGTAACTCTATTCGAATTCAGGGTTATGGTCATAAAACTTTATCTCCCCACAATCCACCCCTTATCTTGAAAAATATCTTACATGCCCTCAAATTGATTAAAAACTTAGTGTCTGTTCGTAAGTTCACCATTGACAATTCCGTTTCTGTTGAATTTGATCCTTCTGGTTTCTCTGTGAAGGATTTCAAGACGGGGAGTCCTCTCATGAGGTGTGATAGTAGGGAAAATCTTTATCCTATCACACCCGGTTTCAGTCCATCGAGTCAAGCTTTCCCGTCAGCGTTTGCAGCCCTTGCTCCTTCCGTGTGGCATGATCGTCTTGGTCATGCGGGGTCTTCTATTTGTCGTCATTAGATAAAAATAATTTTATTTCATGTAAGGGTACGCGTAGGGGTGAGCGGGTCCGGGTACCCTAACTTTCTTGAACTACCCGGACCCTACCCAGTAAAAGATCGGTTCCTAAATTTACTACCCGAAACCTACCCGTAGCAATCATTACCCGAAACCTACCCGGACCCTGCGGTTCTGGGTAGGTTCACGGGTACCCAAAATCGGTGTTTCTTTGTGCAAAATAATGCCTTCGTATAACAGCTTTGGTTTAGGAATAAACTCGTCTGCTTATCCTCTGAAAGCCAGTGCCACAAAACCCATAAAGAATCCTTTCGGAGCAAATATTCCAAAATGTTTCAAAGATTTGCTTTGGTTTTCGTTTCAACTTTCTTTTTCAATAACTTAAAGGAGTACATAGTTTAAAAAATTCAGTTTTTTAGTTTTCTACCGCTTTTGGCTTTTTCTCTGTTTATGATTTTCACTTTGTATTATTTGATTTATTTCTTGATCGTGAAAGTGATTGTTCTGCATTTGGTTTTTTCCCCTTAAATGGTGTACTTTAGTATAGCCTTTTTTTTCTTTTTTTTATTAACTAAAAACTAATTGACTTAAAAAAGTTAAAATATTTAATATTTCATAGGTTTCGGGTATCGGTTCCGGGTCATAGTACCATGTCTCTATTTGCCGGAACCGGAACCGACATTGATCGGTTCCTAATTTTACTATCCGGAACCTACCCGTTATTATAATATATTTACCTAGAACCTACCCGTTAGTGTCGGTTCCGGTCGGGTATCTGGGTATCTTGTACCCATGCTCACCCCTAGGTACGCGTAGTACTCCAAATTGTCAGTCTTGTTCTTTAGGAAAAATTATTAGATTGCCATTTGTAGACTTAAATTTTCATACTTTAATGTCATTTGGTATTATTCATAGCGACTTATGGACATCCTACGACCAATCGGTTAACAGCCGACCGCTCTACCACTAAGCTACTGAGGGACATCTCCCGTTCTTAGTTCATTGGGTCATCGGTATTATGTTCTCTTTTTGGATGATTATTCTGAGTTTTTATGGACTTTTGCGATAGCGAAGAAATCTCAAGTTTTCTCCGTCTTCCTAAAATTTAGAGCATTAATTAGAACCCAGTTCGAATGGGAAATAAACAATATTCAGTGTGATAATGGTAAAAAATATGACAATTGGGTGTTTCGGGAATTCTGTGCTAATAATGGGATCAATTTTCATTTTTCTTGTCCTCATACGTTTTTACAAAATGGGAAAGCCGAACGCAAAATTCGTACCATAAATAACGTTGTCCGAACTTTATTGATTCATGCTTCCGTACCCCCGTCTTTTTGGCATCATGCTCTACAAATGACTACCTATTTCCTTAACATAATTCCTTCCAAAGGTTTGACATATTCTTTCCCTCTTCAAATTTTATTTAATAAAATTCCTTCATATTCACATCTTCAGGTTTTCGGGTGTTCGTGTTACCCATTATTCCCGTCCACCACAATTAACAAACTTCAGGCCCGGTCTACTCCGTGTGTGTTTTTGGATTTTTCGTCTAATCATCGTGATTACAAATGCTTTGATTTATCCTCTAATAAAATCATCATTAATCGCCATGTAATTTTTGATGAATCCCAATTTCCATTTGCTAAAGTTAATACTCCCGTGCCTAGTTCATATAATTTTTTGGATGATAGTATATTCTCGTATATTATTCACTATTTTTCGGACGTATCTCACACCCAAAATTCTCCAGCAGGTCCACTACCCGCTGGTCCCACTGGTCCGTCACCCATTGCCAGCCCCAGTACCGCCACTGGGCCAGTTCCAGCGATTGGGCCAGTCCAGCCCAATTCTGGAACTGGTCCAGTTCCTGGTCCTGATTGTCGAGTTGGGCTAGCAAGCCCACTGCCTGCTGGCCAGTCCGTCCCGAGCCCAGCAAATTCCTGAAATCCGCCCAATTCTTCCTCGAGTCATAGACCGTTCACTCGTAGTCAGCGGGGTATTTTTAAACCAAAGAGACATTTTAATTTAAATTCTAATATTCTTAAATCACACTCATGTGTCTGCGTTAAATGACCCAAATTGGAAAATTGCTATGACCGATGAATATAATGTTCTTATTGATAATAAAACGTGGGAGTTGGTGCCTCGTCCATCCGGTATTAATATTATTAGGTCTAAGTGGATTTTTGCACATAAGGAAAATTCATATGGTTCGTTTGCACGACATAAGGCGTGGTTTGTGGGTGATGGTAAGACTCAGCAGGTTAGGGTAGATTGGTGAGACGTTTAGTCCGATGGTCAAGCCGGCTACCATTCGCACTGTGCTCAGCTTGGCTCTTTCGAAAGCATGGCCTATTCATCAGTTAGATGTAAAAAATGGTTTCCTACATGGTGATCTCAAGGAAACAGTCTATATGCATCAACCTTTGGGATTTAGGGATCCCAAACATCCTCATCATGCCTGTTTGTTGAAAAAATCCTTATATAGGATTAAGCAGTCTCCACGGGCCTGGTATACGTGGTTAGCCGACTATGTTTCGACTATTGGGTTCACTCAAATCAGGTCGGATAATTCATTGTTCATCTATCGTTGTAGTTCGTCCTTGGCCTATATTCTATTGTAAGTGGATGATATTATTCTGACTGCCTCTATCGATGCCTTATGCCAGTCAATCATGACTATGCTCAGCTCTGAGTTTGCTATAAAAGACTTGGGGCCCTTGAGCTATTTTTTGGGGATTGATGTCACTCGTCATATATGTGGGTTGTTCTTATCTCAAAGGAAGTATGCAGTTGAGATCACTGAGAGGGCTGAGATGTCATTCTGTAAGTCCACTTCCACTCCAGTTGATACTAAGCACAAGCTTAGTGCTACGACCGGCGCACCGTACGAGGACCCAACCCGCTATCGCAGTCTTGCAGGAGCCCTTCAATATCTTACTTTCACGAGACCAGATATTATGTATGCAGTCCAGCATGTGTGTGTATTTATGCATGATCCCAGAGTTGAGCATATGAATGCTCTCAAACGCATCATTTGATATACTCAGGGTACACTTGACTATGGTTTGCAGTTATATACTTCCTTAACGTCCGCACTTGTCTCGTATACGAATACTGATTGGGGTGGTTGTCCGGACACCAGACGTTCTACGTCTGACTATTGTATGTTTCTTGGGAATAACCTGGTCTCATGGTCGGCAAAACGTTAGTCGACATTATCCCGATCCAGTGCCGAGGCCGAATATCGAGGGGTTGCTAATGTGGTCTCAGAATCATTTTGGTTACGTAATTTACTTTTGGAGCTTCATTGTCTCATTCAGAAAGCAACCTTGATTTATTGGGATAATATTAGTGTCATCTACCTTTCTGGTAATCTGATTCAGCACCAACGCACTAAGCATATCGAGATGGACATTCACTTTGTCCGCGAAAAGGTTGCTCGTGGTCAGGTACACGTCTGTCATGTCCCGTCAAGATATCAAATTGCAGACATCTTTACAAAGGGTCTTCCCTCGGTCTTTTTTGAAGATTTTAGGGACAATCTCAGCGTTCGAAGACCGCCCGCTATGACTGCGGGTGTGTGTTAAGCAAGGTATACACCTGTGATATACACTTGGTATATATGGTGTATATCACGGGTCCTTTAGGCTGAAGCCCAACACGGTATAGGGCAGACCAGCCCATCTCGGGTTGGCCCATCACGGGTATATATTGTTGTACTATTGTAGTGTAAAGGTTACCTTAATTAGTGTTGTACACTTACCATAATTGTATATTTATTATCCACGTAGAATAAGGTTTTAGGAGTAGAATATGAATAGAATTTTCCTATTATGGAAATATGTAACTTGTATATATAGTCTTTCAATCAATGAAAATAATGAAGGGGGTTATTTCTTTCATTTATATTATTGATAACAAATCTTGACCAATTTGAACCGAACACGTGTTTAAATTGCGTAGTTCTAGATTTTGATACAAGGAATTGAACATCAGATAGTAAATGCAATAATCCAGTGGTTAATCAATATTTACTGTTCCTGCATTATATCCAAGTAATAACTTGGTGTGAGCTGATCTACTTAAGCGTTAGTAGGCACAACTATCTTGGCAACTTGTGCTTGCGAGTTATGAGCTGGATAAGTTGTTCCGTGAATTAGTCCAGGTGCGCACCTGGTGACAATATCTCTATCCAAAAAAACAAAGTTACAAGTATACTTGCCCGTGAACCAAATGACTCCTAAGAGCTATAAAATATTTGGCCTTTGCTGTGCAGTTTCCGGTCTATCTCAAGCAGGATTATGTGCCTGGTCATTAGATGCCATACGTAGCTAGGCATATGTGAGCATAGGAACCTCGGGGTACAACTAGATATTGGTAAACATACCAATGCTGTAAGAATTGTCTTACATTAGTGTTACTATTATTATTTTTATAATTAGTTTTACTATCATATTTAACAACAACAACATACCTAGTGTAATCCCACAATTGGGCTCTGGAGAGGGTAGAGTGTACGCAGATCTTACCTCTACCTTGCGAGGTAGAGAGGCCGTTTCCGATAGACCATCGGCTCAAGTAAAAGCATATCAAAATAGATCAGAAAAAGAAATAACGGTAGTAAAGTAATCATGACAAAGAACTATAGAAATCATGACAACATTCAACAAAAAGAACAATAACTACAATGAAATAGTACAATCATCGAAGTACAAAAAACAACAGATAGTAACTGAAATCAGAGGGCAATAAACTACAGAGGAAATACCACGACTGCTAGTATAGAAGATCAAACGTAACAACGCTCTAATACGTACTAACCTTCTACCCTAATCCGTGTCCTCCACAACTTCCTATCTAAGGTCATGTCCTCGGTCAGCTGCAACTACGTCATGTCCTGTCTAATTACCTCTCCCCAGTACTCTTCGGCCTACCTCTGCCTCTCTTGAACTCATCCATAGCCAACCTCTCACACCTCCGTACAATCATATTTAAATAAATCAAAATAATTAACAAAACCAATAATTAATCAACTATCCTTAAGGCCAAATCAAGCAACAAGCTGTAGATTTGATACTTTGAGTCCGTAGGACATTACACATTCATCAGCATGACTGTTCATGCTGACAATTTTCCTTTCATGGCAGTTATCAGTTGTCAATGCTTAATAAACTGCGCTCACCTTATTAAAAAAATGCTTAATAAACTGCTTTCTTGTCATTTAAGTTCCAGTCAGATTTGGAAATGAAATGAAGAATGAAATGTTGCATTTATCATGCTGCTTCATATTGTCATAAAAATGTTCATAGAAGGTGAGAGTTTTGTGGCAGTTAAACGTACCTTTATGTTTGACACATTTTAATGGTATTTACAGATTTAGACATGAAGAGAAACCTTTGTGACAAAATTTGTTGGAAGAAATCTCTTGTACGAAATAGTAGTTAATCAGGTGATACTGCTGATGTATAAACTAGAATGTTAAAGCTGATAATGAGTCCGCAGTCTATCAGAAACAGTTTTAGTTCTTGCATAGTAATTGCTCGAAGAAGCATAGATACCTCTGCTTGTGTTGGAAATTTATTAAAGTTTTCTTTTGTCAAATGATATCTACTTTATTTTTCTTGATGTCAAAGTTTAGCTGACTTTTCTCGATGCAGATTTAAGATTTATCCTCCAGAATTATTTGGAGTCCTTGGATAAGTTGCATTTATTGTCGAACACTTTATCTTGTAGTTATCCATCCGGAAAGCGAGTATCTATTACAAAGTGACATGAAGGATGATTTTGTAGGATGTTAGATCAAGAATCTTTTAGAGATTCTGTTTTGGATGAGTCATGATATTGTAATATTCCCTCTCTTTAAATTTTATTAGTTCGTCTTCTTGCTTCCGGCATTGTTCCCTTGTACAGAAAGGTTCCTTGTTGGATCTCTTCAAGGTGGGTTATTTCTGGAAACAACCCCACTGGAGTTTGCTATTCCTTGTAGAACAGATTATCTGGGCAGATGTTTTCTTGCTGTGACTGTTCTGAGCATTCTCTTCTGCTTGAAGATCTGAAGTAAAATTACTTCTTAGATGTTCTGATGCACTTATATAGTTAAATAAGGTATTATACCCGTGATATACAGAAGTGTATATCAAGGGAAATGGCCATTTCGGACTGAGCCCATCACGGGCAGATTGCCCATCGCGGCTAAATGTATATTTGGTATATATATTTGTAGTATATTGTAGTGTAAACGTTACCTTAATTAGTATTGTACACTTACCATAATTATATAGTTAGAATTATGATAGAATAAGGTTTTAGGAGATTAATTCACTACAGAGCTGCGTCATCCTTCCATCCATCGCATGGTAAAGATGCAATAAGTTGCTCTGTCTTTTCTTGAATTGCTCAAGATTTTGTTGTATGTTCTATAACCTTTATCTCAAGGCTTCCAATCTCTGTGCTAATATTGGCAGTGAGCCAGGGACTTGTAGTATAATATTGGTTACATGATCGGTGGGAATTAACTTTTAGAAGAAACTGTGAAAAGAGGTCATTATATGTTTCTACATTTCCAGCCTGCAAGGAAGCTGTGGAATATGTTTCTTAGCTTATATAACTTCCACGGGGATAAACTGCCAATAACAGTGAAAATGCTTCTATGGAGCTGGACCAGAAGGATAATAAGCGAAGAGGACAGGAAGATTTTTTGGTAATTGATTGGAGAGGAATAGGACGTGTTTTGAGGGGACAACTAGCTTTATGGACAAACTGAGATATACATGTTTGTAGCTTTTGGCCTCTTGGCTTAAAATGACAAATGTATATGAAGTAACTCATTCCTATAGTTCCTCAGCTCATTTGAATCTGCTTCTTTCTTGACAAGCTGAAGAAGCTGTTTCTGTCAATGTTCTCCTGTTCAAACTCTTCTGTAGTGCAAAGCTGATGGTCTTAGGTTGAATTTGTCTTTATGTATAATTTTATAGGGGTATCAAACTACTAAATCATACTATGAAAGTCTAGGAGAGAGTGGTCGAGACTAGGACGAGGATGGGTGTGTATCCATTGCTTCATATAGAATCCATGTCCTAGGTGTATCAAAAAACATTCTTTTCACTAAGCGTACATAATAAAATAGAGTGAAAAGTTTATCTCCGAGAACCAATTTGGTTTCATACCGGGGCAATCGACTACAGAAGCCATTCATCTTGTGAGGAGGATGTTGGAGCTGTATAGAGACAAGAAGGGAGATTTGCACATGGTGTTCATTGATCTTGAAAAGGCATATGATAAAGTCCCTAGGGAGGTCCTTTGGCAGAGTTTGGAGTCTAGAGGCGTGCCTATGGCTCACGTTAGGGAAATTAAGGATATGTATGATGGATCCAAGATTCAGGTTAGAACAGTCGGAGGTGATTCAGAGCCCTTTTCGGTCATGGTGGGGTTGCACCAGGGATCAACCCTTAGCCTATTTCTTTTTGCATTAGTGATGGACGAATTAACACAACCTATTCAAGGGGAGGTGTCGTGGTGTATGTTATTCGCAAATGACATAGTGCTGATTGACGAGACGCACAGTGGAGTTAACGATAGACTGCAAGTTTGGAGATAGACCTTAGAGTCTAAAAGTTTCAGGTTAAGTAGGACAAAGACAAAGTAACCGGAATGCAAGTTTAGTGATGTGGAATCGAAGGCAGAGGTGGAAGTGAAGATCGAGGATCAAGTCATTCCCCAGAAAAGAAGCTTCAAGTATCTTAGGTTTATAATTTTAGGAGATGAGGAGATTGATGAAGATGATGCACACCGTATTGGGGCAGGGTGGGTGAAATGGAGGCTCGCATCCGGTGTGTTGTGCGGTAAGAAGGTGTCGCCATGGCTTAAAGGTAAATTCTACAGAGTGGTGGTTCGACCGACATTGTTGTATGGGAAAGAGTGCTGACCAGTCAAGAATGCCTACGTTCAAAAGATGAATGTAACGGAGAAAAAAATGCTTAGATGGATGTGTGGGCATACTAGGAGGGATATGATAAGGAATGAAGTTATACAGGGTAAGGTGGAAGTGGCGCCCGTGGTGGATAAGATGAGAGAAGAGAGACTGTGATGGTTTGGGCATGTAAAGAGGAGGTGTGTGGATGCACCGGTAAGGAGGTGCAAGAGGTTGGCGATAACAGGAGTTAACATGGGTAGAGGTAGGCTGAAGAAGAATTGGGAGGAGGTGATTAGGCAAGATATGACACAACTTCAGCTCACTAAGGACATGACCCTAAATAGGAAGGTGTGGAGGTCGAGTATTAGACTAGAAGATTAGTAGATAGTCGAGAGTGCTCCCTATTATTTGTATCTAGCTAGTTTTCGCTTCGTTTCTTTTTCTTTATTGGTATTAGTATTTGTTGTCTCATTTGCATTTATCTTGCTATTGTGGTATCATATTTTTACTCGTTATCTTGCATCAAACGCTTTTCTTTTTTTTCGAGTCGAGGGTCTATCAAAAACAGTCTCTCTACCCCACAAAGGTAGGGGTAAAGTCTGTGTATATCTTACCCTTCCCAAACCCCACTTGGTGGGATTATACAGGGTACGTTGTTTTATTGTAATATCTTGGATGTAGTTAAAGAGATTATTGGCATGCTATTAAAATGAGGAACCCAAGGCATCAAGTCCTACAGTGGATATGACAAAGGCAGTGCCTAGCGAGTTTTCTTCATTGGTACGGTCTATACCTTCTGTTAAACAGAGCAATATACCTGTGATATACACCCAATATACATCAGTGTATATCACAGGCAAAGCAGTGAACTGGACTGCAAAGCAGTGAACTGGACTGGCCCATTCTCGGTCTCGGCAGTGGCCCAGCAGTGGCCCATTCTCGGACAGTTTATAGACAATACAATCTTGTATATATGGTATATATATTTGTAGTATAGTGTAGTGTAAAGATTACCTTAATTAGTGTTATACACTTACCATAATTGTATAGTTAGAATTATGGTAGAATAAGATTTTAGAAATAGAATAGGAATAGAATTCTCCTATTATGGAAATATGTAACTTGTATATATAGCCTTTCAATTAATAAAAATAATCAAGGGGATTATTTCTTTCATGGGTATGGTCAGAAAACGTTGTCTCCCCCCAATCCACCACTCCTCTTGAAAAATACTTTACATGAATCTAAATTGATTAAAAGTTTAGTGTCTGTCCGAAAGTTCACAAATGACAATTCTGTTTCTGTTGAATTTGATCCTTTCGGTTTCTCTGTGAAGGATTTCAAGACGGGGAGTCATCTCATGAGGTGTGATAGTAGGGGGGATCTGTATCCTATCATGCCCTAAGCCACCATCGAGTCCAAATTTGCCGTCTGTTTTTGCAGCCATCTCTCATTCCATGTGGCATGCTCGCCTAGGTCATCCGGGATCTTCTATTTTATCAGTTTTAGATAAAAATAGCTTTATTACTTGTAAGGGTACGAGTCGTACTCCAATTTGTCAGTCTTGTTCATTAGAAAAAATTGTTAAGTTGCCATTTGTAGACTTCAATTCTCATACTTCTATGCCATTTGACATTATTCATAGCGACTTATGGACGTCTCCTGTTCTTAGTTCAGTGGGTCATCGATATTATGTTCTGTTTTTAGATGATTATTCTAGATTTTTGTGGACGTTTCCAATTGCAAATAAATCACAAGTGTTTTCTGTCTTCATCAAATTTAGAGCGTTCATTCGTACTCAATTCGAAAGAGACATAAAAAATATTCAATGTGATAATGGGAAAGAGTATGACAATAGGGAGTTTCGGGAATTCTGTGCTATTAATGGGATCAATTTTAGGTTTTCGTGTCCTCATACATCTCCACAAAATGGAAAGGTCGAACGCAAAATTCGTTCCATCAATAACATTGTCCGAACTCTCTTAATTTATGCCTCCATACCTCCATATTTTTGGCATCATGCTCTACAAATGGTCACATATCTTCTTAACATAATTCCTTCTAAAGGTCTGACATATTCTTCCCCCCCTTAAAATCCTATATAATAAGAACCCTTCTTATTCTCATCTTTGGATTTTTGGGTGCTTGTGTTATCCGTTATTCCCATCCACCACAATTAACAAACTTCAGGCTCGGTCTACCCCGTGTGTATTTTTGGGTTATCCATCGAATCATCGTCGTTATAAATATTTTGACTTATTTCCAAGAAAATCATAATTAATCGCCATGTCATTTTTGATGAAACCCAATTTCCTTTTGCGAAAGTTCATACTCCCGAGCCTAAGTCGTATAATTTTTTGGATGACCAAATATCCCTGTATATTATTCAGAATTTTTCGGACATCTCCCGCACCCAAAATTCTCCAGTGGGCCCACTGTCTGCTGGCCCCACAGTCCCGTGCCTAGTTTCAAACAGAGCAGTTCCAAGCAATTGGGCGATCCACCACTCGACCTGGTCTAGATATTTATTCCAGTTACCGATTTGGGCCAGCAGGCTCACTGCCTGCTGGCCAGTCCGTCCCGAGCCCAAAAAATTTCCAAAATTCCATCAATGCTTCCTCAAGTCATAGACCGGTCACTCGTAGTTAGCGGGGTATTTTTACACCTAAAAGACATTTTAATTTACATTCTGATGTCTCTAAATCCCCCTTGCCCCGCAATCCTGTGTCTGCATTAAATGACCCTAATTGGAAAATTGCTATGACTGATGAATATAATGCTCTTATTGATAATAAGACGTGAGAGTTGGTGCCCCGTTCATATGGTATTAATGTTATCAGGTCTATGTGGATTTTTGCTCATAAGGAGAATTCAGATGGGTCATTTGCTCGACATAAGGAGCGACTTGTTGGTGATGGTAAGACTCAGCAGGTTGGGATAGATTGTGGTGAGACGTTTAGTCCGGTGGTCAAATCGGCTACCATTCGCCACCGTTTGTGCTTGGCTCTTTCCAAGACTTGGCCAATTCATCAGTTGGATGTCAAGAATGCTTTCCTACATGGTGATCTCAAGGAAACAGTCTATATGCATCAGCCGTTGGGTTTCAGGGATCCAAATCGCCCTCATCATGTATGTTTGTTGAAGAAGTCCTTATATGGGCTTAAGCAGTCTCCAAGGACCTGGTACACGAGGTTTGCTGACTTTGTTTCAACTATTGGGTTCACTCACAGCAGGTTAGATAATTCCTTGTTCATCTACCGCCGTGGTTCGTCATTGGCCTACATTCTGCTGTATGTGGATGATATCATCTTGACTGCCTCTTCCGATGCCTTGCGCCAGTCTATCATGACCATGCTCAGTTCTGAGTTTGCTATGAAAGACTTAGGGCCTTTGAGTTATTTTTTGGGGATTGCCGTCAAACGTCATTTAGGTGGCTTGTTCTTGTCTCAACGAAAGTATGCTGCTGAGATCATAGAGAGGGCTGTGATGTCATCTTGTAAGTCCACTTCCAGCCCAGTTGATGCAAACCCCAAGCTGAGTGTCGCAGCAGGTGCACCATACGAGGACCCGACCCGCTATCGCAGTCTTGCAGGGCCCCTCCAGTATCTTACCTTTACCAGACCGGATATTACGTATACAGTTCAGCAGGTGTGTTTATTCATGCATGATCCCAGAGTTGAGCACATGAATGCAATCAAACGCATCATTCGGTATATTCAGGGGATACTGGACTATGGGTTGCACTTGTGTCCTTCATCTACATCCACACTTGTCTCTTACACGGATGATGATTGGGGTGGTTGTCCCGACACCAGACGGTCGACTTCTGGCTACTGTATGTTCCTTGGAAACAACTTGGTCTCCTGGTCGGCAAAGCGTCAGGCAACTCTATCACGCTCAAGTGCAGAGGCAGAATATCGAGGGGTAGCGAATGTGGTCTCCGAATCATGTTGGCTACGTAATTTGTTTTTGGAGCTTCATTGTCCCATTCAGAAGGCAACCTTGGTATATTGCAATAACATTAATGTCATCTACCTTTTAGGTAACCCAGTTCAACACCAACGCACTAAGCATATCGAAATGGACATTCACTTTGTCCGTGAAAAGGTTGCAAAGGGTCACGTTCGCGTATGCCATGTCCCGTCTCGTTATCAAATTGCATACATCTTTACAAAGGGTCTACCAGCGGTTCTCTTTGAAGATTTTAGGGACAGTCTCAGCGTTCGAAAATCGCCCGCTATAACTGCGGGGGTGTGTTAAACAGAGCAATATACCTGTGATATACACCCAATATACATCAGTGTATATCACAGGCAAAACAGTGAACTGGACTGGCCCATGCTCGGTCTCGGCAGTGGCCCAGCAGTGGCCCATTCTCAGACAGTTTATGGACAATACAATCTTGTATATATGGTATATATATTTGTAGTATAGTGTAGCGTAAATGTTACCTTAATTAGTATTATACACTTACCATAATTGTATAGTTAGAATTATGGTAGAATAAGGTTTTAGAAATAGAATAGGAATAAGATTCTCCTATTATGGAAATATGTAACTTGTATATATAGCCTTTCAATTAATGAAAATAATTAAGGGGATTATTTCTTTCACCTTCGATGATGCATGCAAGATAGCACGACAATCTTTCACGAGGCTAAGAGTGAGGAACCGTGTATTGGTTTGATGGACTGCGAGAGCTCATTTTATGTCAATTTTGGTTTAGCAATATATATAGACAATACATTAGAAACCCTTTGATTCTTGGCATCCATCACAAGGAATGCATCAGTTTTCGCAGCAGTTCTGCCAACACTTCCTAGTGCAGATTACACTATGCCAATTTTCTCCGTTCATTAGCAACTCAATGAAGAGTGTGAATACACCACAATCAACCCTAAAAGAATGTAGAAAAATTGAAGATTCAATTATAAGATAGTTTAAAAATTTGTGGCATTTCCAATACGAGGGATTATATCTGTGAGGCTATCGCTTGAGAGATCCAAGACTCTGAGTTCTGGTACATACCATGACCCTTTTCACGCTTCACTACTGAGTTTATTGACATCAATGAAATTACTTAAACTCTATGTTGGAATACTTCCTTGGAGTTGATTGTTTTGAATATCACTCACTCGCAAGCGAGGCAAGTGGCCAATGCCGTAAGGGATGCGGCCATGGAAACTGTTGTTCCCAAGATTGAGCTCTTTGAGAAAGGATGGATTGCCCAAAGATGGGGAAATTGTGCCTTGAAGTTGCAAATTAGGAAGAGCCAAAGGCCACAACGCTTTGTCTTTTTTGTAGTGCAAGTGACATCAAATCAAGAGCAAAAAGAAGTATTCTTGGTCTAGTTCTTGGCGGATTAGGAATGCACATAATCAACCTGTTCTTTTACATATTTCTTGGGATCCTATTCACCTCTTTCAGTGGATTGAGAAATAGGTTTGATCGTCCATCTTTTTTTTATATATATCAGACATTGCATTCTCCGGATAATTCAAATCGAAGCAATTAAATAATCTAACTGGCGCCTATATGACATGACCGATCAATAGATCCACTTTTTTCATATATTTCATACATCACACTAGAAAATGAGTAATGCTGAACTAGAAATAGAATAACCAAAAATGTGCAGTACTATGCACTTGGAAACAGACTGCTTCGAAGGGAATTTAGTAGCTTTGATTTGTGTAGTTGCCACTTGCCAAAGTTACTGCATTATATGGCACCAAGAATCCCCAAAAGTAAGAAACAATGAAACTGAAAAGGATAGCCGATCAATTATTAACATAGAATAAAAGGTACGTTAACTCAACTGGATTATTTCCATAAAGAAGAAGAAAATTCATCAGGGACGAATGACTGAAGCTTTGAACAATGTAAAAAATTCATCAACTTTACAACTATAGCTGCATTGCACCTCCAAAAATATTGCATAACTTTATACACTACTTTTATTCGAAAAAACTTTACAGTATCATAAAAATTAAAATATTAAGGTAAATTAAACTCTTAAAACTATTTTGATTGATTTTGATCGACTCGCTCTAAGGTAACCCAAGGGATTTTGTACTCAATCAGGGATTCTGATGTGATCCTCTGATTGGTCTTGTATCTTCCTTGACATCTTCTTTCCTTTGTTAGCTTGTGCCAACGGTTCTTGACTTGTGTCTTCCGTCAAATTCTGATCTTCAGTTTAGCGTCTGGTATCTTCTTCGATATTCTCATTCCTTAGTTGATCGTACTGAAAGTTGTATAGTATATTCTTGTATGTCCTGTTTCCTTCTTTGACTTGAGGTTGGTCGGCACTTTGACTTGGTTTGAACCCTTGGAAATTTGATACCTAGGTTTTCCTTTTCTGATTTCATGTGATCACCGATCCTTGAAGAGTGACATGCATAATTAACGAGTCATTATAAAAAATCATCAAGGAATAAATTAGGGCTAACAATTTCCCCCTTTTTTTTTATGACAATCAAAAAGGAATATGACATAATACTTCCCTGAAAAACTGAGGTGCTCCTCCTAGGCCTTTGCATGTAGTTCTTGAATGCTACTTATACTGCTCCCCTTGAGTTGGATGCTCATTTTCTCCCTATTTGGAATCATTAAAAAGGAAAACATATGTAAGCAAATAGGGCAAATAACAGGCAAATATACAGCAAACAAATAATAATAGCCTAATAAGTTAAACTACTAAGCAAATGCAGATAAAGTCTGGAGGACACAAACAGTCCTCATAGTTTTAGCAACACAACATAACAAAAATATTTGTTCAAACCACATATTAGCTAGCCCTCTTCCAGAAGTATTTGAGAGTGTTGATGATCCTATTAGACAAAGAGTTGTAAGATGTTTCAACATTGTGGGAGAGAGTGGAGTAGGATTTTTGAACAGCCACAGCGAGCTCCGCGTTGGATTCAGTGGCTACTTTGTTCAGGGAGTTAACTCTTGAAATCAGCTTGTTGACAGTCTTGACCCCTTCATTTTGCAATCCCTCCAGTACCCACCTCATTTGCCGAACTCAACACCTTATCTAGAGTCTCTTGTATCTTCTGCAGGCTACCCTCCACTGCAACAAGACTCAACTTTAACTCATCCATCTCTTTGCGGACATCTGGATCAACAACAGGGTTTGACACTCCTTAAACCTCAACTCATTTGGGCTCAGTTTTGGTTCTGTCGGCATCCTTCTTAATCCATTCACCATTTATGAACACAAATTTCACACTAGAAAATGCCCCATGATCATAAGTGGTAGTGACCTCGACTGCACAAAAGTCGATAAGACCAACATAGAGGTCTTTCAAAATGTGAGAGATGATCATCCCATAGGGAAGGCTTGCTGATGGTGAGGCATCCAAAGCACTTTCAAGCATGTATTCCTTAAACTAGTCACCCCAATTTATTTGATACTTCTTCAAGACACAAATAGCGAACATGCACATCTCTATTTGTAATTGAGATTAGGGAACTAACACGAGGCAGAAAAGTAGTAGCAGCCATATGAGCCAAAACACGATTTATAAAACAGAGATTAGAAGGTCCAAATTCAGACAAATCAAAATTAGGTTCAGAAACAAAGGCTCTTGCTTCTTCAAGAGAGACCTCAAAGTTTTGTCACACAATGCGCATAAACTCAAATTTTCCAGGACATTTAACACCAAAGACCTTTTCAAACAAGAAATCGTTAACCATAATTCGTGTACCCATAACAAGAGTCTCTAATTATCCACTATCTTTTGACACGCGAAGATTTTCATAGAACATCCTAACGGGTTCTTCACACTTCAGATTTTCATAGAACATCCTAACTGATTTTTAAGAAATGAACTTACATTGCAGTGGTGATCCTTGAGTTGTTCAAGACTGATAACCCTGTCGGAAGCAATCCTACACTTTTTGAACAAATGATACTTGCCTTTTTCATTTGACCCCAAAACAACTGCATGTCTTCAGGCCCAAAATCATCACAAAACTCTATTTTGGAGTTTTTGGAAGGGTTTTCTTTGGTAGAGGGGGGAGAGCAACGTTTTTCTTAGAGAAATTTCGAATGATTTCATCATCGGATGAGTAAGAGAGGTTAATAGTGTCTTCGATGTCTGTTAGGATTTGTAGTCGGCGACTAGTCTGCCTGACTCCAGAACCATCACCCCTAACCCTAACCCTAACCCTAACCATGATGATGGAGTGAAAATATTTTTAGTGTTTTTTTTAGAGAGAGTTGTGGTGATGAGAGGAGAGAAGTGAAGGGTTTGGAGGAAGATGTGACAAGTTAGAGAGTTGCGTTGGGCAATGTGGAGGTGTCACTTGAAGAGACGATAGCAGCTTTGTGGGGAAAAGGTGTAATGATGGAGAATTTCTAAAGGCGGAAAGTGTATACATCACATTTAAAGAAATAAAATTAAATGTAACACATAAGAACATGAAGAGACTTATTTTTGAAATGCAGAGAACCCTAGACTGTTTTTAAGGAAACAAAATCTTTCTTCAAATAAAGATTTGATATCAGCGAGTTGATTTTTCGAGTCCATAAATTCTAACACAAAATCACCATTATTAACATGAGCACGAATAAAATTATGCTTCATATCTATATATTTTACTCTAGAATGATGCACAATGTATTTAGATAAACTAATTGCACTAGCGTTGTCACCGAAAATAGGCACAAAATCAAAAGATAATTCATAATCAATTAATTAATGTATTATCAAAAGTAATTGTGTTCCACAACTTCCTAATGCCAAATACTCAGCCTCAATAGTTGATAGAGCAATTAAGGTTTGTTTCTTGCTGTGCCATGAGATGAGAGATTCTCCAAATATCTGGCATCTTCCACTAGTATTTTTCCTATATGTCTTGTCACCTACAAAGTCAGCATCTGAATATCCAAATAAATCAAAGTTATTTGAGTGATGATATCACAAACAGAATTCCTCAGTTCCAATAAGATAGCGAATAATTCACTTTACTGCGGTGAGATATAATTCTTTAGGAGCCGATCGGAATCTAGCACTTTTCAAGCAAAGTGAACCAAATAACAACATTTATGCATCTTTAAGTCCATAGTTTAAAGCTCCTTCATTTTGCTCGAAAAAGAGCCTTTAAACATAGGGTTTTCTGATCTTCTACCCGATCTATCTACCTTATTGATGTTTTTTTTTTAGCAAACTAAAACTTTAAAGAGAAAAAACTAACGTTCTAATGTTTTGTTTGTACAAGGTTGAACATGAGTAAACATTAGATTTGGATAGTACTTTATCCATAAGTTCAAAAATTTTAATAATTATATTTACATAACTTTTAAAAATAGAGATAAAATTTAGATGATGATCTAAAAAATGATATTTATATAAATCAAATATTATCTACTTTTCCATTCCTTTGCCTAAAAAGAATAATTGTAGATGCCAAAGTAACATGTTATGAGATTTCTAAGTAAATTAAAATTGCACAAATTTGCAAAATTAACTAAGTAAGGCTGCGTACAATAGACCCTTGTGGTCTGGCCTTTTCCTGGACCCTGCGCATAGCGGGAGCTTAGTGCACCGGAATGCCCTTTTTAACCAAGTATTGTTCACACTACTGACAATCTAAGCTTTTATTTGAAGGGATAAAGCTTAAAAATGCCCTTTTTAACCAAGTATTGTTCATACTTAGTATTAACTTTGGGGGTTAACAATGCCCCTCCTTTTAATAATGAAACATGTGAAATTTTAATTATGGAGGCGATATTGATTAATTGATCCACATAGCCCCAAAACAGTTAGAATAGATGTTTCACATTTTGCGACTGATGATTAAAAATATCCCTCCTTTCAACTATACACCATTTTGAATGTTCTATATACAACATTATTGATCTATCGAGTAACACAGCGCAAGAAAAAATGGTTAAAGCATGATCGTGATGTAGACCTAATGTTAATTTAATCAAATCTATGAAAATGAAAGTCTAAGTGGTCAACATAGGCATAGAATTAGAATAGCCCAACTGATACCAGGTTACAAGAAGCAAACTTTAGACAATAAGACATATCTACCCTTCTAATGTAACAGTTCATTGGTAAGGCTATTAATACTCATTGTAATTTTAATATTTTTTTCATATGCATACATGATCCGAATTAAAAGCAACAGATCTGGTTGAACTTGCTACAAAGATCTCAATCACCTTTTTATTTTCTTCCTTTATTTGAATCCAAAGCATTGTAGTGAGGCATAGAATCATAATAAAATCTTCTTATGGCTTCTTCATTATTGTACATAACTATTCTTTGAATACCATACAACTATCCATGCACTCATATTACAACTAAAACTGCAAACAAATGTACTCCACAAGTTAATATGAATATCCAAGAAAAGGAAAAAAAAAGAAAAAACATACAAAGAACAATCACACAAATCTGTTAAATGGTGTCCTCCCACCAACAACAGCGGGCATCGAAACAGTGGAATCCACACTTATATGATCTTCCATGGACTCAGGTTTATCGACTTCTTTTTGAGAAGTCGAATCCTTTCCAGAGCCTTTGCTCCACTTGGAAGACCAAATATTCGGAGTCATAGGGAAGGAAAATCGTTTCTTTGTGTCACTCGATTGTTTTTCCGGATTCCTCTCCTTTGGATTGCTATTTGCTCTGGCTTTAGCTTTAGCTGATGCAGTTTGTGACATGTAATGTGGAACTGAAAACGGAGGACAACTCGTGAGGCTATTGTCGTCCTTCAATGGAAGATCAAAAGGGTAGTTACTAGTAGTACTAGCTCGAGCTCTCGAATACTTCTTTAGAATTGGGCTGTTCATTTGTGGTGTCCTACTTGGAGTATGCATCATCTGTTTTCCCCTTGTTGGAATTTCTGACTTGGTCGACATTGGTGTGTTTGGTGATTCATGGTTACCGTAATCAGAAAGTATGCGTCTGAAAGTAATGTTGTTTAGAGGCGTTGGACTCGGTTTGTCCTCTGAAATCGCCCTCGCTGGTGTTAGTTTGATATCTTTCGCAGCAGACTGATTCTTGTTAGCGTTTCCTGAAGGTAGTCGACGTTCCAACCAATTCCACCACCACGGAAAACCATTAGCTCCCATGTCCAAAGCTGATTTTTGATCATTTTTTGATAGCTGATAAAAGTGGTAATTAACAAGATTAACCTTGAAACTGGGTGAGAGAGATACTTAATTGTCAAAACTACTTAGGAAAGACCAATAACAACAAACACCACTAGTCACCAGTGATATACAGAGGCTAACGGGACATACATTTAATGGATTCATTTGAACTCGTTATTTTCAAGATGGAGCATAAATATACATGTGAAAAATTACTAAATTGTTAATGAATATTAAATTCTGAAACCATAATCTCAAAATTGCAATGGATTCAACGATAAAAACTTTGAATATTGAACCAATCAAGTTTCAATCCTTAATATATCTCTGGTGATATAATATGTTTTGCTTCGATCATATTGATGAGGATCACACTTATTATCAGGATTTGCATAATGTAAAAGAAAAACTTATCAGAAAGAGAACCAACTTTAAGTGAATTAGCATTTCCACTTGTTGCACAAAAAGAATGATGAGTTTTCGACATTATTGAAATACATGACCTCAATAGATTTTGACATTAGTTGTGTGAGGCTTCTTTTGACCTCATTAAAAAAATTGATTTTTACGTGCTTTTTAGGACAAAAAGTCTTATTGTACCTGGTGAGAATATGCATATGCCATTGATCTCTCCCTCTTGATGACTGCCTCCACTTTTTTCCTCAGCCTTGCTTCTACTTCTTCTTTTGTCAGCAAACTATCATCCCAATTATCCTGGTTACCTGCCTCACACTATACCAACTTTTTTCATCAAACATCACATGAGAAGTTAAAAATCTATTTGCATAACAAGAAAAACAACAGTATTAATTCGAGTAATCCTGATATCCCTGCATCCAAATGATGATGTGATAGTAATTTTTAAGTGTAGCTAAACAACACCTATGTAGATAGGGAAGTTGTACTAATTCTTCCACACATGACAATTTAAGGAGAAGAAAGCACCATTATTTAGAAAATCACAAATTTAAAGGGCTTTTCTTTATTTTTGACCCGTCGGCTAAAATTAATTACGGGCGCTAGCCAAAATATACAAAACATATATACTGATCATGTATATAATATGTATATTTATTTATATTATATATACTATACAAGACATATAAATTTGCCGCTATTATTTTTTAGAGAGGTCCAAATATGATATGATCACAGATCAAACTTGAACCAGCAACTATCAACACCTATCGTTCTGGAATGATGATTTCCGTATACTAGAATGGTACAAACTATCACCAATAAATAGGAGAAAAACTCATGAAGATGGTTCAACCATACCAGCTGAGTCCATTTGCTGATGGTGCTCTCGACTTCCTTGTCATTCCTGTATGCTTGATGTTGAAGTGCCTGGTTTTCCAACATTTGGATCCTCCTCGACTGAATTTGAGTTTGGACCCTAACAAGAAGTTGCATCTGCTTCATGGCATATGCTGTTTGCTTTCTTACATTACTACTTCTCACAACTCCTTGAAGTCTTACCAAACCCCTCAAAGCTCTGAAACTCCTCCTTGCCTGTGAAAACAGAAAACACTCAGAATGAAATGTAACATCTATTAACAATTGATAAACTCTCCGAGAACCAAAGACATTCTAGTCCTACCAATTAACTTCTCTTGAAAGGAGAAGAATTGGGATATGAAAGGTTTTTTAGTCCTTTAGCCTTCCTTGAAGAGGAAAGAGTAAATTAACTAAGAGATGACGGTCACAGAATATTACATGTCTCCACTTGGCATAAGAGGCTATTCCTAGCAATTAGAACAAACTTTCCGTATTATATGCAACTAACACATGTTCTTGCTAATGGTAGAAACGGGGGGCTGAACGTGTGGTCTGTTCTTAGTTGGGGGAAGAATCTGCACTGAATCGGATTTTTGAGGAACATATCGAGGGGGAATTGGATTCGATTAGACAATGCAGTCCACTCTACTGAATGAACTGCTTTACTTTTAGTACCAACTAGTAAGAATTGTTTTTCCTCTACTTGCTGCATCAAAAACTAAATCACAAGCTTCTACTCCCTCTGTCCCAAATTACGTGACACTCTTTTCTTTTTAGTCAGTCCAAAAAGGAATGACACATTTATATATTTAGTAGCAATTTAACTTTAAATTTATCATTTTAGCCTTAATGAGATGATTTACCACACAAATATCTATGACTTGTTTTAGACCACAAATTTCAAAAGTCTTTCTTTCATTTGTAAATTTTGTGCCTAGTCAAACACCTTTCACATAAATTGGGACGGAAGTAGTAATAAGAAAAGGCTAGCCGAACATTGCAAGAGGCAATATTGAAACTTACCATGTAACCTCTATAGGCTGCCTGTATCTTGGTTGCGGAAAGATTGAGAGTTCTCAAAGTTGGTTCTGGTCTATAAGCATAGCTCATTTCTTTGCGGTTGCGACTCACATTAGGAGACGATACCCTTGCATGCTGAGAAGACTTCTTTGTTACTCGTTCCACTTTTTTCTCCATGTTCTCCACCCTGCTAAACATTTTATTCTGAGTGTGTGCAACATTTCTAACAGATTGAGCCTTAGGAGATGTAGCCCTTGGAGAAGCAGCCCTAGGAGAAGGAGCCTTAGGAGAAGTATGCCGGCGAGAAGAAGCCTTAGGAGAGGCGATTCTTGGAGAAGTAGCACCAGGAGAGGTAAACCTATAAGAAGAAACCCGAGGAGAGACAGGTCCCGGTAAAGTGAATCTCGGAGAAAGTAGTTTCTGTTCATCTGCTTCTCCAAGTATTTTCTCAATACTACTTGGCTCTCTGAAGAGAGGGATAAATGATTTGGTGTCTGCATGCTTCAGTTTTCCGCGACCCTTTTTTTCCTTAGCGCTTTTCTTGTCTGATTCCTGTAACAATCATCCAATTTAGGTAAGTACAGGACATAATACTGTACTACTAATTAAGATCAGCTTAAATGCAGCGACATGATATAACCGACTACAACTTGCTCAGGATGAGGCGTAGTAATAGTAATTGTTGTACATGCTCCAGAACAGTGTACAGAACAGAAAATTTATGTAAATGGTGCTCCCATTTCAGACAACTCTATTTCAAATAGTTCTGAAGATTTTAGTTGACTTCAATTGCTACAAACATATATTTTTTTCAGTCAAGAGAAAATAAGACAACTTGTTGAAATTGGTCCATAGACTAGTTTTTTAGGGGGGAAATCTCATTATAATCTAAATTCTCAAAACTTATAGTTCACATACATCATTGCGAACAAACATCATCATCGACATAAAAACAGAAATCCGAGAAAGCTAATTTGAAAATATGAAGGTAACCACACTTTTTTCTCAAATGAAGTAATATGATTTTTGGAAAATTTAAAGACAGATTAGCAACTTTTTCTGAAAGTGTGAAATAAAACTTACATTGGCTAATTTCTCCTTGGAGCTGGGTGTAAACATCCTTTTGATAGCAGAAAACCAACTGCCTTTCTTCCCCATGGTTGTGGCATTACTCTTTCACCCTGAAAAAAAATAGCAAACTAAATTAATGTAACACATGCAGTTCAAATAGCAACAATTGATGATACTAAAAGAATAATACTACAGAATTAACACATACAATTGGCTTTTCTTTTTCGATAGGTAGAATTGGATTTTACTTATACAGTTAAACCTTCTTTATAACAACGCCGTTTCTTTCAATATTTTTTGGCTGCTATAACGAAATATTGTTATAGAACATATAATATAACATAACATAAAAAGATCGGTTTCACAGAAAACATAATTGTGATAGTAAACTGTTGTTATAAAAGATGATTGTTATAGAAAGGTCTGATTGTATCTAAAATTATGTAAAACGGAAGTGGCATAAATGCTCTCGTGTGAAAAACATAGATCTCACACCTAAATCTTAATACCGAAACGTAATTGTAAAACTTATTTATTTATTTCGTAATTGAGAAGTATTTATGTAACGTGACTCTATCACACTAAGTAAGAAGATGTTTCATTTATCTAAAAAAAAAGTTAAATTTCAAAGTTTGCGGATTTAGCTGCTATATGGTGATAAAGTTCAAATTATTCACCATGAAATGTTTCTCTTTTCATTTTTCAAAGGGAGGCAAGGAGGGATAAAAACAATTCATGGAAAATAAAAATAATGAATACAGGGAAGAAAAACCAGGGGATCATTTTTTTTTTCTTAATTTATAATCTCTTGAAAATTTTAATTTATGTTTGAAAAGAAGATTCCACTTCTTAAATTGAATCGTAAATGCAGATATTCAAGAACAAGAAGGACTAAAACTATATAACATGAAAATAGTCCATCTAAGCTTCTCTTCAAGCACATCAATACAAGAGAAATATAAATTGAATTAATTGTTACTAAAAAGATTTAGCAACTTATATACACGGATAGAAACACGAGGAATTTAAAAACATTACGGCCTCACAATTTTAACATGCACACATAGAAAAGTGAGAAAACATGCCGGACCTCAGGTGAGAAACAAAAAATATAATAACCAAAGATTGTGGTGGAATGAATATGATCTCTCCATTCTAAACGGAAGTGTGAGCCTTGGGTACCAAAAACATATGCTAGGGAGCATTTCTTCGTGAATCCAAGTTAATCGAGTCCAATATGAACATTGAACACCAGGCGAGAAACCAAAAGAAGAAATCACCAAATGTTAGGGTGGAATTGATAGGACTTTTCAATCCTTAACGAGAGTTCTAGCATGTCGTATGAAAAAAATAGTGGTAGGGAGAGTGTAGCAGCGCCAAATCTGAATTGATCGGGCGAATACGTTTACTGAACACCGGGCAAGAAACCAAAAAACGAAACAGAGAGAAAACACACACAAACACAGAGTTGGAGAGAGTAAAATCAATTCTTAGTTCAATAAAAGAACAGAAAAGAATGGTTGAATTTCCCACCAAAAATCATTTTAAAAAAATAAAGAAGAAGAAAAGGTTAGTTTAGTTTACAACGAAAGATCCAATTATGTACCTCAAGTTATGTTGTGAATCTTCCATAGAACCTATCACAAAAGCTGCAAATAAAAACCAAAAGCAAATTGTAATTCAAGAAGAATTAAGAACTTAGCTTTTTGCTTTCTCTTTCTCTCTCTCTAGCTCAATTTTCAGTTTGCTATACCATAATATTTGGTGTCCCTTTTTTGGATTTTGATTCACCAACTACTTTGAATCTTGTTTGTAGCTGGCAACATTTTTTTTTATTATTTTCCATTTATTGTTATATTTTTTTCACCTTTTCTTTTTCTCCTCTTCTTTACCTTTCACCTTTTGAGTTTTTATACTTTTTCTTTTGGTTGATTTGTCATGATGAAAGTATCTCCAAGGAACGACCAAATTTGATTCAAATTGTCTTTTTTATTTTAAAATAAAGAGATATTGAAAAAAAATATTGAACTATGACTTTTTTGTAATTTCATACTCCAATTATTCGTTGTTCCTTTTTTTACTTGTATTAGCACCATATATGTATTAAAACACATCTAAGTGATAGTTCATGTAAGAAAAAGGAATAAATGACAGTTGATCTAATTAGCTTTGAGGTGTATTTTAATACATAGATGATAATAATTTAGGTAAGAAAAGGAAACGTATGATATTTAGGATACGAAACTCGGAGAAAAGTGATAGTTTTAACTGTTTTTCTGACCATTAATTCTAAAATAAAAGATAAATTTTTTTTACCTTTTTTTTTAGGTGGGTAAGGAAGTTGTCCACTTTAGCGCTCAATGGCCTTTTTGGCGGGGCTCAACTAACTTTACTTGAATTGGAAGACTATTTTAAGCTAACAAAGGTAACCTCACCACCTATTAAACTAGTGATGATAAGTTTGGTTCTATATCCCTATTTAAACTTTTAAAGTCATTAGTGGATTACTATTACTTTTCATTATTACGTCTGCGGGAAAATGACACTTACTAGATTAGGGGCCTTTTGGTTATTAAGTGATGTGATGAACATGATCCTTTTATCCTTAATCAGATTAAATTTGATTTTGGATATGAAAATGAAAAATTAATAGTTCAAATTTTAGCGGAATCAAAAAAATTAGGTAATTTCTTCTCATCTCTCCTAAATTTGATGAAAAGATTATTGTTGGTGGGAGATGTCGGATATCTCATGAAATTAATTGAGGTCCGTGCAAATTGACATGAACAGTTTATAAAAATATTGAAAAAGTTTCTCGGGAATGTTTCTCTTTTAATGAACTCCACACAATATAGTTGGAGTAATAACTATCAAATATCATATGGTTAAACCTAAAAAGAAAAAACTGTTGGGAATTTTTGCTCTATGGTACTTTATAAAGCAGTACGGGAAGTATATAACTATTACAAGTATTCGAAAGGCTAAACAAAGATTCAATAATTCAACTAGTAATCTGAAAATTACAATAGATCCACAAAACTGAAATTACAATTTTGTTGAAGACGGAAAAAATGGAAACTGGTTTTACTGAGTCGAGTGTGGCACTCTGTCCTTAAGACAATATTGCCCCGTATGTATCCTTTATACGTCCTGGACAATTTGTCTCCCAAGATAAAATAGCAATGGAACACTTGAGCAAAGGAAACTCAAGAGCTACCGTGAAGAATATTGAGTAACGAAATGATGCCTTGGAAGTTGTAGGAAGAAGAAAACTTTCTGCTTGTGTAAGCTTCTGAATTTCGTGTATATTATATGTGTGTTCTTAGTGCTCAACAATGGTGTAAGGGGTGTTTATATAGGTGATGGAGGGGCTGAAAAACTGCCTCCATAATAGCCAAATAATGGCCATTATGGAGGTAGTAAAGTCACCAACATAAATGGTGAAAGACCAACGGATTTGGCCATTATAGGAGGAGTAATTCAGCCAAAATAAATGGATGAATTGAGAGCTTGGCGTTTCAGCTTTGACTGTCCAAATTCTGACGTTCTGGACCAAACTGTTCATCTGAAAGAATTCTGGTCCGAACTGTACATCTGGAACTTCTGGGATCAAACTGTACTTCTGAAAAAGTTCTCTGGCCCAAAAAGATAATATCAGAAGGCCCACAGCCCACAGCCGTGGACCCGTGGACCCGTGGACCCAGAACCCGGAACTCGGAACTCGGAACCCGAAACCCGGAACTCGGAATCGGAACCGGACCGGACGGGCGGGCGGCGGCGCGCGTGTGGTCTTTCCTTGAACCGAAGCACATCTAGGTCCTCCCTCCTTTAAGCACATGGGATACCCCTTGGGGTCCCAAACCCCAAACCAATTTCGAGTCTTATATACACAACAATTCTTTCTTCCTCTACCGATGAGGGAGAATTGAACACAATACCACACTTTCCATGCTTCAAACACCTTACTTCGTGGACCAATATCTCTTTCATTTCTCAATGAAATTTGACGATTCTTGGTCCTACGGTTATCTACGTACTTAGTAGATCATGCATGTGTGAAGAACCGGATTCTCCAACATACGTAACACTAGTGTTTAAGCCGTTAAAGTTGGTCGGTCGCAACTCCCGCCAAAGGCAAATTTCCAACAATCCCCTCTTGAAAGAGATTTTGGCGCACTCACATGGTGTCTTTTTCATTTCGGCAATATTTCAAATGACCGATGTTGCATAAGGAGAGGTAGCCTCAGCTTTGAACCTTCCATAGTTGAATACCATCGGACTTACTTACTGCGCGGTGAACGTGATGTCTTGAACCGTCAGTGTTTAGTGTAAGCCAAGACAATGATACCAACACAACAAATTCCCTTACTCTCTTCTTCGTAATGTTTTGTCCGTTTTGGCCATGGACAACGTCTTGGATTCTTAAGTGCGTTCATTTTGAGGCGGCTTGTCCTCGCACTTAAATAGGTGGTCTCCTACAAGGTATCCTGCTATACCCCACTTCACAAGTGTTAGGAACCATTAAAAGTTTCCCAAAAAACCTAACCTCAACTGTTGAGGAGCATTACAGGTTTTGAAAACTTAACCTTTACCCACACTGCAGATAGCACTTAAAGTCTATCGCGGGAACGGCTTTGGATTTGGTATTTCTTTTCAGAAATCACTATCTGAAGTGCTCATGCTTCCACTGAAGCGATCAATCAACCTTCTGACTTAGTTTTCCCATTGAACCAAATTACTGGGATCTCCAGTTAGTAAGGTTGGGTTACCACTGTATTGGTCCGTATATTTTGGGTTTTAAGCCCATTCCCCTAGACAGGCAGAACACTTGATCTCCGGGTAGTCCCTTAGTTAGTAAACAAGGAAGTGACACCCGTGATGATCAACTGTCATACGGTCTTATGTCTCCTGACAAATCCTGACAGATATGTCCAGCCGCCGTCATCCGTGTCCTTCCTAAAGCCGACCGGCTAGCCACAGTGTATAACTGCTGAAGGCACGGGTTTCTCCCAATAAGGGGCGTCCTCTAAGGAGTCGTGAAGTTACTCAACTTCTTTCATGCTTTGTATAAAGCGATAAACTCCGATTCCATCATGAATCGGCCGATGCAAGTTTTCTTAGAGGATTTTCCAAGAACCACCACACACATTTACTTGTGGCTTTGGTGTTCTTCAGATCTGATGTCCAGTTTGCATCACTGTGTTCTCTCAGAACCGCTGGACATCCAGAATACTATAATCCGAAGATAAGCGAATAATTTAGATATCGTCATATCCGACTTAACACTTTCTATTGATCATGTATTAAGATCATCAGTGAAACTTAGTTCAACTGATCTGTTTGTAGGACGATACCAGGTCGGTTGTAGTGTGTACAATACATTGAACTACATGTGATCTGTGCGTATCGCTCCTTGTCTATGGGTGCATCATGATTCCAATCAGTTCTATGATTCATATCCATTGATGGCTTCAACGAGACTGTCAACTATCGACCAGTTCGTTAGATGTCTTTAGAGATGTCATCTGTGATATCCATATCTTTCATATCGAGACTTTGTTTCAATATGACTTTTACTTTCAGACTGTTGATTCTCCAACTGTTGGCTTTCTAACTTCAGAGTCAATGTTTACGTGCTCAGATTCATTGTTTCGCTTTATCTGAAACTTTCAGACCAAAATATAAATATTTCAGGGACCAAGATGAAAGTTCGGAAGAAGCCCAACAGTCGTAAAACCAACTCGATTCTCTTCTTCCAACTCTCCGGTTGGGAAGGTCGCTTTAACATTCATGTCACGCAAGACCGCAATGGCCCATGATGTTAAGCTACTCCCGAGGAGCACATGTACAAGTAGTCGAGGCTTTGAACTCGTCATGATCCATCTACTTTGTACTCACTTTTGAGTATCATTTTTCACAACCCAAAGGTTCTTTTCCCTGAGGAAGATCAACCATTACGCAAGTATGGTTCTATATGATGGAATATATTTCTCTCTTTAGCTTCTTTCCAAAGCGGCGCTTTTGGAGATAACAATTATTTGTTAATTGTCCATGGTTCGTTCTTAACCATACAAGCTAGAAGGACTGAACAAGTCCTTATCCCCTTTTGCTCCAGTCTTGGTTCAACATCTAGAATCCCCAGTTACGCAAATCTGGAATATTAAGTTCCTGATAGCCAAGAACTTTCGAGTCTGTAGATACGGAACGTCTAGTTCCGGACAACGAACCTCGCGGGTTCTTGTTAACCTTGAGCAATTACTCCTTTTTCCTTTTCAAGGAAAGTTATCTTATAAGAATTCAACATTCTTTGACGCCAAGAGGCGATAAGTACTACTGTTATTTACAGATCCAGTGGATATGCAATCTACAGTCTTAGGTCGAACTTGACCTGTTTCGGAGAGTTATCCTTATCCTTATACGGAGTTCCGTTGAGGATCGCATTAGCGGTAAGGATCGCCTTGCCCCACATAATTTAGGCGTACGGGTTTGCGCTTGGCTAACACCGTTAGACTGAGGTGAGTAATGAACAGTCGTTTAATGAACGCTGCTTCACATTCTCCCCCTCTATCGCTATGAATTTCGCAATCCATAGGCTTAGTTGATGTTCAACTTCTGCTTTGTAGCGCTTATCCGCTTCAACAACTTCATCTTTGCTTTTTAACAAATAAAGGATTCCATACGTTGTACCATCATCAATGAAGATCACAACGTACTTGTCTCCCCCCTCTATTTCGTATAAACTTCAAATCACCCAAGTAGGTGTGACTAAGTTCTAGAGGAGCGGTGCTTCTTTCGCTATTCCCTTGACGGAATTTGGAAAGGTGATTTTGCCTCTTAGCCTACCTCACATTCATTTTGAGGGTTTATGTCGAAAGGAGGCAACAATCTCAACATCGTTAGCTTTTGAATGACTTACTATTTAACGTGTCTTAATCTATGATGGCATAGATGCACGGATTACAAATATATCATTCATTTGGCTATAGACATATTGTACCATTCTTAGTTATTACAGACATGTTGGACTAGTCTCAAACCAACTTGACCAACAACGTCCCTTAAACCAACTTAGGAACATGTATCACCTCTTTTTAGAGTGATCCATTCCGTGAAGTCCTATTGAGGACAACCTCTCCATCCCCTTTGATTTTAGAGGTGGCGTTGCTTCACATGAACAACCTCTTGCCCGTGGTTAGGGCGAAACCGGATCATATGTGATCTCGATACTCTGGCCCACTTCAGTTGCTTTGGCAGACTGAGTGTCCAATTTCTTTACTGCCTTTCTTTAGGCCTTCAGATCATTAAGACCTGAAAACTCTGGCCCACCACACTAGGTGTCCATTACTTTTCCTATGAAATGAATTCTGGCTCCACTCCAGTCACCCGGAGGCTTTGTATGACTAAGTGTCCAATATCATCATATCAAAGGAATTTTGGCCCACTCCAGTCGCCCGGAGGCTTTGTATGACTGAGTGTCCAATATCATCCTATGAAGGATCTTCTGCCAAATAGTATGACATGTTCTACGTCTTTAACTTTTAGACTTATTCCGTTATGATTGGTGCCCAGATAATTCTTGGCGTTTACTTAAGAGTAGTGACAGTTTTCGCACAGTCAGTGGATCTTACTCCCTCGTATGTGCGAACATACTTTACACACTTTTAATAATTACTCTTAAAAGAACGGATCTTTTTAAACTGCTTTACAATCCAATCTTTAAACGGAAAAGAAGATGAGATTAAACTTCTGATTTTTAAAGCGTAAGGAATATAAATTATTTTCATATTCCTCCTTACTTTAATCCATTTTAAATCAGACATCATTTAATCTTTATTCTTGACAAGTAAGAAAAATACTTATCCCAATTTCGGATTCTGGCTCACTTCAGTCACTTCATCAGACTGAGTGTCCAGTTCCTTCTTACCATTATTCGGATCTTTTGTCTGGGATAGATACAGGCCTTCTGCTGCAAGATAGAAGTACATCTTCAGTCTTCTCCTCTTGTCCCAGTTGACATCCTCAGGATCTCGAGAGCGCTTGTTCCCACCAGTCTTGGTAGCGGTGACACTATGAATACGTTCATCATCATCACTCTCTTCTACCAGAAAACCATTTCCATATCCCGATTTGGTCACACAACTTTTGACCGACATCTTTCGAACACTAATAGTAATACTATACAAATATTGTCTTAAGTTGTTGGGAATTTTTGCTCTATGGTACTTTATAAAGCAGTACGGAAAGTATATAACTATTATAAGTATTCGAAAGGCTAAACAAAGATTCAATAATTCAACTAGTAATCTGAAAATTACAATAGATCCACAAAACTGAAATTACAATTTTGTTGAAATGGAAACTGGTTTTGCTGAGTCGAGTGTGGCACTCTGTCCTTAAGACAATATTGCCCCGTATGTATCTTTTATACGTCCTGGAAAATTTGTCTCCCAAGATAAAACAGCAATGGAACACTTGAGCAAAGGAAACTCAAGAGCTACCGTGAACTTCTGGAAACTCCGAACTATACATCTGGAACTTCTGGGATCAAACTGTACTTCTGAAAAAGTTCTCTGGCCCAAAAAGATAATATCAGAAGTCCCACAGCCCACAGCCGTGGACCCGTGGACCCGGAACCCGGAACCGGACGGGCGGGCGGCGGCGCGCGTGTGGTCTTTCCTTGAACCGAAGCACATCTAGGTCCTCCCTCCTTTAAACACATGGGATACCCCTTGGGGTCCCAAACCCCAAACCAATTTCGAGTCTTATATACACAACAATTCTTTCTTCCTCTACCGATGAGGGAGAATTGAACACAATACCACACTTTCCATGCTTCAAACACCTTACTTCATGGACCAATATCTCTTTCATTTCTCAATGAAATTTGACGATTCTTGGCCCTACGGTTATCTACGTACTTAGTAGATCATGCATGTGTGAAGAACCGGATTCTCCAACATACGTAACACTAGTGTTTAAGCCGTTAAAGTTGGTCGGTCGCAACTCCCGCCAAAGGCAAATTTCCAACAAAAACTAATTTGGTATAGAAGAGAGTGTAGCATCCAAGGACCCTTAACTATTTAAAGGAATCATGTTTATTAGAGTAGTGTTTTCTACTTATGTCTTTAGACTTCTACTTATTTCATATTGATGATATTTACAACAAATCTTGGCCAATTTACTCACTTAACAAGTACTCCATTTACAATATATTTGAAAAATTTGTTAGATTGTTACGGTGTTTTAAAAAGAAAGTAAGAATATTAAAATTTGTGATTTTCAACTAGCCATTAATATTTCTGTTGTTGTAATATCATGCTGGTAAGGGTAAAATAGAAAACTTAAACTTTAATTACTCTAAATACGAAAAATACTTAGAGCCTGTTTGTATTGACTTATTTTAGGTGCTTTAGGCCTCATTTGTTTGCACTTAATAGAGGTCTGGATCTGAATGGTTCAGATCTTAGGCTATTAAATGCATTTGTTTATATTAAGATCTAAGCACTTATTTGATCTAAATAGTTCTTAATTATTAAGATCTTGAACAAAGTCTTAATACCATTAAAATATATTTTTATATGAATAATTTTTATCAACATTCTATCCACAACCACCAGCTCCACCCCTACCCCACCCTCCCAACCACCCCTCCAAATTTCGTACACCCACCCCATCCACCCCTCCAAACTCGTGCCACCCACCCCATCCACCCCTCCACCCATGTGCCACCCACCCCATCCACTTCATCCCCACTCACCACCCCACCCCCACCCACTAATCACCCCACCCCACCCACCACCACCATTAACCACCTATGTCACCACCACCACCAACCACCTCTGTCATCACAACTACAACTATCAATCGCTACGCACTTATCACCTCCATCATTATAATTATATACCACAACCACCATCATCGCCACCCCTACTACCATCATCACGACCAATACTACCAACCTCCCATCATAACTAGCACCGCAACCAACTATCCCTAACACCATCATCAACCACCATACATTCTTCATCCACCACCACCAACATCGCCAATTACTAATATTAACTATCTCCACCATCACAATTACTAACTGCCACCATCGCTTCAGTCACTACAACACCAACCACCTCCCCATCCCGCCATTAATAGTCACTAGTACCAACCATCACCACCACCACCATTATAGAACATATCCACCATCATTATCAAATAGAAATGTTTTACTTTTTACTAAATATATAATTTTATGTTGTTGAATTATATTTATTTTCTAATATTTAGTTACTTTTTTTATTTTAATGGTATATTTTTTATATTTCAATAAATACATTATGCACATTCAGATGTTGAAAAACAAACGGTCTTAATCATTTAGTGTTCAGAGTTAAAGATAACATCTTAATCATTCAGATGTCTTAATCTTAATAAAAATAAATGAAGCCTTAAGCCAAAATAACTTTTAAGTATTTTTGTAGTGATTGGATAAGATAAAAAGATGCTTTAAAACACTTATTTTTAAGGCAAAATAATAAAAAGTAAACCAAAATACATAAGTTAGGATTCTTATGAGAACTTTTAAAATTATTTAAAAGGATTATAAGGGACTAAAATGCAAATATTCAAGAATCATATTTGGTGTTTAAAATTTTCGTCTTTAATTTGATTTTGGAAGGAACTGTCGTACGTTGGGTAAACAAAGTGGTCCAATTTGCTTAAAAAGCAAACTTGAAAGGACTACTGAAAAAAGATTGCCATCTCTTGTCCCTTCCCTTGTAGATGCATATATCAACATCGCTTGAGAAATATGATGTCTTTTTATTTCATAATGGTTACATATAAACAATTGATTCTTATTATATATGCATTTGAGTGCATAATCCAATTCAATTAAAGAGTATCTTAATTGAAAGACGTGTATTATCATCTATTGGTAGTTCATCATTTTTCTTTGACATGTTTAGAAACTTCAAAGTTCTGCACTACTTGTTCTGTGGTTTTAATTGTTAAAAATTTGTGTCCAAGAATTAATTTTGACATTCTTTTTCTTCTTCATGATGTTTGATAATATTGTATATGTTATATATTATATTGTTCTCCTAAGGAATTAAGGTGTCATAATAATAAAAACACAAATGGGATAATACTGTCCTCCGGGGCATAGTCCAGTGGCAAAGCCTGGGCGTTATAAGACGCTCTGGCATGTGACAACGTGGGTTCGATTCCCCGCAAGCACGAAGAAATTCTACATGTTGGGGAATTTGACCTTGTCTCATTGATCAGTTGTACGCTCCCAGAAAACTGATCACCGGAGCACATCCCGCGATTTACCTGGTGATAGTTGTTGAAGGACATGTGCTATTACCTCCAGGACGTCTGAGTAATACCAGTGAAGTAGTCAGTACTCTCCCCGTTCCTTTAACTTGGCCCATTTAGGCACTCCTCTAAAGAATGTAATTATTCGGGATTTATTTTACTGAATTAACCTTATTAATTATATCTTGAAAATCTAAGTTTGACTACTAGTATTTTATTTGAATATTTAATGATAGAGTACTATTGAAGAGATAATAAATCGATCTTGATTTACTAAAATGAACAAGTAATTTTTTTTTAGTATAAGAAACAAGTAAAAAGTTGGAGGGATAATACTATTTCTTCTTTTAGAAAAAAAAAGGAATTATTTCTAGATTAACATTAATTACTTTTATGACCAAAGTCTTCAAACATCACGTTACAATTTTTCTTTTGGTTGAAAAAGTAAAGACATCCATTTGAGAAAGACATAAGTAAATGATTTTGTTTTTCAGTTTGTCATCATATACTTCCGTACTTTTATTTGTAGTATACATACTTGTCCCCCGAACCACAGCCATTCATTTCAAATCTGCAGAGTAGTTTGTAAATAAATTATCTATTTACAATTATTGTTTTTAAATTTTCGGGAAAAAAGAAAAGAAAGGCATGGTCTTCATCCTTTGCCTTGGCTTGTAAGTTAGACTACATGAGCAGTATATCCACCCAGCCTAGTACTTTTGTAAAAATAATAATTTATTATCGTAGTATTTAGTCCAATTTTTCTTTTAGATTTTTGAAGTCCATCAAATTACCTTCACTATGAACGATGTTTAAATCAAATAGCGATTGAAGAAATTGATTATGTCACTATATATGGAGGGTATCATTTAATAGTAAACCATGGTCAAACATGTCTGATAGTGAAGAATAAAATTGCATGATAACGTCTTAGTTGAACCGATCGAGCAAACTCACGTAAATGAAATTATTAGTGAATATTATTTAAATATTCCGCTCATTTTTCCGAAAACTCGGCCGACATTCTCCTTTTTTCCGGCACCAAACAACCCATATACCACCGGTATACCTCCGATATACGCGGATATACAATTGTACAACTCTCCAATTCTACAACCGGCCCTGTATACATCCGATATATCACTGATATACCGATCTATCTCCTTCCTTATCTCGCCCACCGGCCGTATACCCCTCGTATACATCCCATACACGTCTATATACATGATGTATACGGCTGATATACCTCCTCGCCTATATATTCTACACGTATACAGCTTCCCCAAGCCGTTATACACCTCATATAGGGCCAACATTACCACGTAAACACATCGTATAAGTCATGAATCCCCCCCCGCCCCATTTTGTTCTATCTCGCTTCCTCTCCGACAACTTCCATGGCAGAAAAGAACCATAGTTGTGGCGGTGGAAAGCGGAGCAATGTTGGCAGCAAGTCTTAGGCAAGGATTTGGGATTCTAGCAGGCATCCAATGCCTGCGGCCCATCACACACTGCAGCTATTACATCAGCCCAACTGGCAGGGGACACAACAAATGGGCCACCATCAACAGGCCTACCTTCCGGTAGCAAAGCAGTACGCCCCAGTCCATTCAACAGGCCACAGTCGTCTGGTCTAATTCCCTGGAGACCCGCATCGGCCCAGCAGACTGGGAACACGGCTAACGGGCCACATCAATCAGACTCAATATCCTGGAGCCCAGCAGTACGCTCCGGGCCTTTCCCAATCCAATTTGGGTCAGGATTTCATCACATTGACTCATCGGCAGCCTGATAATACGTGTTATATGGATACGGGCACCACATCTCACCTTACCAACAATTCTGGTAATCTTACTCAATTGCACAATTTAAATACTCTGCAATCCATTATGGTCGGAAAATAGTTATCGCATTCCAATTCAAGGATTTGGCCACACACTAACCTCAGCACCTCATCCGCACTTCTCCCTAATAACGTCCTATATACCCTAAATATTATCAATAACCTAATCTCCATTAGAAAAGTTACCACCAATAATGTCGTATCAATTAATTTTGACCCCTTTGTGTTCTTTGTAACGGACCTACGTACCGGCAAACTCCTTACGAGGTGCAATAGTGATGGGGACCTCTATCCTTTCCTACCCACATCCGCTTCCAGTACCATCCCTTCCATCGCTTTAGCAACAATCTCTCCGTCAACTTGGCACAATAGACTTGGACACCCATGAGCCTCTGTTTTTAATTTTCTTAGAAGTAACAATTTAATTCGCTGTAATAATAGGAAACATGCCCAACAATGTTTTTCTTGCTCTTTAGGCAAACATGGTCGCCTTCCCTTTCAGTCTTCTTCAAGTGTTACGTTTTCTCCCTTTGACATTATTCATGCAGACTTATTGACATCTCCCATTACTAGCTTTCTGGGTCATAAATTTTATCTTGTTCTATTGGATAATTTTTCTCACTTTATTTGGGTCTACCCTCTTAAATTTAAGTCTGAAGTGTTTGCCAAATTTATTGAATTCCACACCTATATAAAAACAAAATTTCAAAAAGCCATTAAATCTTTCCAATGTGCTAATGGTCGTGAATTTAATAATTCTTCGTTTCATAATTTTTGTAAAAATAATGACATGGTTTTTTTTTATTTTCGTGTCCCCACACTTCCTCCCAAAATAAAAAAGCCGAACAAATCATCCGCGCTATAAATAACATGGTTCGTACAATCTTTTTTCATGCATCTCTACCTCCCTCATTTTGGATCTATGCAATCAAAATGATAGAATACAGTCTCAATTTTTTACATACAAAAACTCTTCATAGTAAGACCCCCACCAAAATCTTTTACCGTCGAATCCCCTCTTATGATCACCTTCGAATTTTCAGTTGTCTTTGCCACCCGAATTTGGCCTCCACTGCTCCCCATAAATTGGCACCTCGCACCACTCCCTGTTTCTTCTTATGTTTCCCATCAAATCATAGGGGCTATATGTGCTATGACTTGTCTTCGCGGAAAATAATCATTTCCCATCACGTCATGTTTGACGAAATAATCTTTCTATTTGCGAATATTCAAAATTTTTGGAACACAGATTACACCTTCCTAGACGAGTTCAACACACCACCTCTTCTCCGCCTCGCCATCGATCACGCTGCCACCATTCTGGCGGCAGCCGCCACACTGTCTGCCTCTATCCAATCCCTATTCGGTCATAACCCCGTCGATATTGTCCCATCAACCACCTCACCACCATCGTCACTCCATTCTGGTCACCTTACACCATTCAACAAGTCACCGACAACTCGTCATCCTCACCAGTCGAACACCAACCAACCACCGACACTGATACCCAACAACAACACAGACACCACCCCTTTCCGACCAATATCTACCTACCACCCTGTCGACCAGTCCACACACAACCCATATCTGTCACTGCAACCAGCTCCGATATCGTCCACAACCACACAGTCTCGGTCACTAGATCCAACTCCAAATCAACCAGAACCCAACCACACTATCAAACACCCTCCTGCCCAGTAGACTTTAACCCGAACCCAAATCCCAACTGACATTGTTCCTGCCTCTCATAAATCTGACTCGTCACTACACCCAAATCCCCAACATGCCCCTGCCCCCACACACCACATGGAAACACGTACTCAATACAGAATTTTCAAGCCCAAAGTCCAATTTAACCTCTCCACAAAAACTATATCCCCAATTTCGAAAAACCCAAAATTTGCCAAATTAGACCCTAATTGGAATGAGGTCATGCGTGAGGAATTTAATGCCTTAACAAAATAGCACACTTGAGATTTAGTTCCTAGACCGAATGGGGTGAATGCGATCCGATACATGTGGCTCTTTCGTCATAAATTCAGAGACAGTGGTGACCTTGAGAGATATAAGGCGAGACTTATAGCTAATGACACTAATCAGCAGGAGGGCATTGATTGTGGTGAGATGTTCAGTCCGGTTGTTAAACCGGCTACCATTCGCACAATTCTAAGTATTGATATGGGTAAGCATTCGCCGATTCATCAGCTTGATGTAAAAAATGCATTTCTCTATGGGGATCTGAAAGAAACTGTTTACATGTACCAGCCGGCTTTGTCCATCCAGCAGCTCCTCAGTATGTATGTCATCTTCGTAAGTCACTCTATGGTTTGAAACAATCCCCTAGAGCGTGGTATGAACGTTTTGCCAAGTACATTATGCAGATTGGGTTTGTTGCAGCAAGTGTGATAATTCTCTTTTTATTTTTCATCGAGGTAGTAACATTGCTTATTTATTGCTTTATGTGGATTATATTGTTCTCACTGCCTCATCTGATGTGTTGAAAAATAAAATTATTGCATTGCTTAAGACCGAATTTGATATGACTGACTTGGAGAAGTTGAATTACTTCTTGGGGATATCTATGACTAGATCTGCAGATACTATGTTCTTGAGTCAGCGTAAGTGTGTAGAAGAGATTGTGTACAGGGCTAAAATGGCAAACTATAAGATCATGCCCACTCCATTGGATTCTTAATTAAAGCTCAGTGTTGTTGATGGTGATCCAGTCTCCGATCCCACTCTTGTAGGAGCCTTGTAGGTGCGCTTCAGTATCTTACATTCACCAGGCCTGATATTGCTTATGTTGTTCAGCATGTGTGTTTGTTTATGCATGCCATAGGGAGCCTCATTTTACTGCTCTTAAGTGTATCATTCGATACATTAAGGACACACTTGATTATGAATTGCATCTATACCCCTCTGCACCGACCATGTTACTATCATATAGGGATATAGATTGGGCAGGCTTTCCGAACACGAGACGCTCCACCTCTGGCTATTGTGTGTTCTTAGGGGAAAATCTCATTTCATAGTCTGCCAAGAGACAAGCCACCCTATCCCGTTTGAGTGAAGAAGCAGAGTATAGAGGTGTTGCAAATGTTGTTGCTGAGATCTGCTGGCTCTGAAACTTTCTTTTGGAGCTTCAGTGTCCTCTGCGTAAGACGTATTTGGTATACTGCGACAACATATCCGCCATATATTTATCTCATAATCCAGTTCAACATCAGCGAACCAAGCACATAGAGATGTGTATACATTTTGTTCGTGAGAAGGTCGTTATAGGACATGTTAATGTATTGCATGTGTCATATTCCTATAAGTATGCGAATATCTTCACTAAAGGACTACCTAGACAGCTATTCCTCGACTTCAGATCCAGTCTAAGCGACCAGCCTCCTCCCGCTCGGATTGAGAGGGTGTATTTGTGAATATTATTTAAATATTCACCATGTCTCTTGTAATTATTAGTGATGTATAATTATGGTAGAAATATGATCCCTATTATATTATGATTCCACATTGTACACACTGTATATATTTGTATTAATGAGAAAAATGGGAGATTAATACGTCTTATAGAAATCTATCATGTCAAAAACTTTATGAATGGATAAAAGTTTAAAAGATCCCTCAATTGACACTAACAAATTAATTTTCTCTGTGCTTCAGGATCCATAGTAACCAAAGGGAATGTGCTAAATGGAGTAGATATGAATTTTTTATCTAAGAATTTTCTTTTTAAAATTAAAAAATCTGATGAGATAAAAAGATGTCGGAAGGCAATTTGAAAGCCAAAACTATTCCCTTTAAAGTTGCTTATTGAGAATATAAATCAAAAGTCTCCACAATTCAAATTCAAAATAATTTGCTATTATTCTTAGTACCTTTTTTAGGAGAAGTAAAATAGTAACTAAATAATTACATAGTAAGTAACCAATATAAGGGGAAGATTATAACAATCCTACACTAAAAAATATTCCTGAAATTCTGTTGTTATTTGTAAAGAATGGATCTTGGGCCTAACTCAACCCCAAAAGCTAATTTATATGGTGAAGATTGTCCAAGTCTATATACGGAGTCATTATTCCTATTTCATTTCCGATGTGGAACTCTTAATACTCCTCCGCACGCCGAGACCTCGTTAACTGGAACGTGGACAATAAAATTTGGGCACCCAACATCGACGAACAAAGAATTGGAATGTGTCTGGCTTTGATACCATGTAAGAATGGATCTTGGACCTAACCCAACCCCAAAAGCTAGCTTGTAGGGTGAGGATTGTCCAAGTCCATATAAGGAGCACATGTTTCCATTTCATATCCGATAAGAGACTCTTAACATTATTAACGCCTACACCTTACTGGTCAAGTTAAGTCTCGAGGAAATTGACTATGTCACTATGACATCGAAGGTATCATTTTAATAGTAAACTATGGTGAAGCACATGCGATTGATAGTGAAAAATATGATTGCATGATCAATAAGGTTTCACTTGAACCGATCGAGCAAATTCAAATTGACGTAAATAATATTTATTAGGCCAAAAACTTCATGAATAGATAAAAGTTCAAAGCCCCTCAATTGACACTAACAAATAAAATCTTCTTATGCTTCAGGATCCATAGTAACCCACTCGAATATGCCAAATAGATTAAGATTTTTTGAAAAATAAAAAAATTAATGAGAAAAACTATGACGGAAGACAATTGAAAGCCAACAGTGTAGCTATCAGAGACTATTCCCTTGAAAGTTACTTATTGAGAATATAAATCAATACTCCAGAACTCAAATTCAAAATAAATTTCCTGTTAATTATTAGTATCTTTTTTAAGTGAAGTAAAATAGTAACTACTAAATGATTACATAGTAAGTTATCTATACAAAGGGAAACAATACTATTCCAAAACATATTCCCGAAATTCTGTTGTTATTGGAACCCATACCTTACTGGTCAAGTTAGGCCATGACCTTCCGCCGCCCCCGCCCCTACACACCCCCCCCAAAAAAAATAGTTAATAGTATATGAAATAAATAATTCCTTGATTATTCTCATTAATGAAAATAGTATATATTTAAATTACAATTTTCCATAATAGAAAACATATTCATATTCTAATCCCAAAACCCTATTTTAGTAGTACAAGACTCTTATAATTATGGTAAGTGTACAATGTAATACTTACACTAAAATAGTACCTAAACTATACAAAATAACGGAAGCTTATGTACAAAACCGAATGGGACTTATGCACAAAACCGTGATATACATTAAGTGTATATCACATAATATCTTCTTTATTTAACACACACCCGCAGTCATAGCGGGCGGTCTTCGAATGCTAAGACTGTCCCTAAAATCTTCAAAAAGGACCGAGGGAAGACCCTTTGTAAAGATGTCTGCATTTTGATACCTGGATGGGACATGACAGACGCGTACTTGTCCACCATCTACCTTTTCGCAAACAAAGTGAATGTCCATCTCGATGTGTTTAGTGCGCTGGTACTGAACCGAATTTTCCGAAAGGTAGATGACACTAACATTATCACAATAAACCAAAGTAGCTTTCTGAATAGGACAATGCAGCTCTAAAAGAAGATTACGTAACCAACAGGATTCAGAAACCACATTGGCTAGCCCTCGATACTCGGCCTCTGCACTAGATTGGGACAAAGTCGACTGCCGCTTCGCAGACTATGAGACCAAGTTATTTCCAAGAAACATGCAATAGCCGGACATGGAACGTCTGGTATCCGGACAACCACCCCAATCATCATCTGTATACGAGACACGTGTAGATGTCGAAGACAGATATAGATGTAAGCCATAGTCAAGTGTTTCATGGATGTATCGACTAATGTGTTTGAGCGCATTCATGTGTTCAACCCTGAGATCATGCATAAACAAGCACACATGTTGGACAACATACGTAATAACTGGCCTCGTGAAAGAAAGATACTGAAGAGCCTCTGCAAGACTGCGATAGCGGGTTGGATCTTCATAGGGTGAGCCAGCCGCATCACCCAACTTGGATTTAGTATCAACTGGAGTGGAAGTGGACTTACAGGATGACATCTCAGCCCTCTCAATGATCTCAGGTGCATACTTCCTCTGGGATAAGAACATCTCACCTGCATGACGAGTGACAACAATCCCCAAAAAATAACTCAAGGGCCCCAAGTCTTTCATAGAAAACTCATACCCGAGCATTGTCATGATAGACTATCGTAATGTATCAGAAGAGACAGTTGTTGACACCCAATTTTGTCCCATCTTTTTGGATTTTATTTGCAATTTTTAATATTTTTGACACTTTAAAACAATTTTAAAATATAGGCATATATGTGTATATATATCATTATTATCATTTATTATTTGCATTTTTACTGTCATTTGCATTTTTATATCACAAGCATACTTTTATCTTAATATTATATGTTATTTTATTTTGGCAAAACGGCGTTGCATTTTTATTTTTTTTAAGCATCAAGCATTTCACAAATATTATATTTTATCATATTATCATCTTTATAATTTATAAATTTTGCAAAGCTTTCTTTTTATATAATAAAACCTCCTTTTTATATTTTTACCCATAACCCATTTCAATCCTTTTTATATCTTAACCCACTTCATTTCCCCAAAAACAATTTCTACTCAACCCATTACAATAAAAACAACCCATTTTGGACCCCATCCAAGGCCCAACTAATCACCCCACTTATCCCCTACCCGTGGCCCAATTCGCCAAATTTCAAAACCGCAAGCCCACCCGGATCGGCCCAATACCCAATTCCCTTTTCCTTTATTTCCCCTTTTAAACCAAAACCCTACAACAAAAACATTCATTCCATATAATCTCTCTCACTCTCTCTCTCTCTCTCAATGGGTCACGCTCTATCATCGCCCATACCCGCGACCCACACCCCATACCGGCGACTCCCATCGCCGCCGGTCACAACGACGACACCACGCCGCGGCCACCCCTACACCGCCACCCTCACCACTACCATACCCACGATCGGCGACCCATACCCGTGACCCCACACGCCGGTCACCTGCTCCGACACCAACCTACGCCAGACACCCTACACCACCCACACCACCGTCGATTTTGGGGGTTTTTGAGGTCCTAAGTCCGAAAATGAGGGTTCCGGTTTACTCTTGTTGGTGGTTTCCGGTTTGCTTTTGTTGGTGGTTTTGGTACTTTTGTTGGTGGTATCGGGTTTGATTAGTTGGTGGTTTTCGATCTGTTTTGGTGGTTTTATTTCCGATAGGGTCACAATCCGGGTCGGGTCACCCCATGTCGGACGAAAATCTCCAGGTTTATGTTTTACTTTGTTGTTGGTGTATCTGGAATTTGGAGAAAATCGATTCGGGTTGAAAAACATTCGATTCGGTTAATTTCCAGATTTTTGTATGTTTATATTATGTTGTTGGTTAGCTGTAATTTGGAGAAAATCTATTCGGGTTGAAAAACATCCGATTCGGGTCGGGTCACTGACCCGGGTCGGGTCGACCCGGTTCGGTTACTTTCCAGATTTTTGTATGTTTATATTGTGTTGTTGGTTATCTGTAATTTGGAGAAAATCAATTCGGGTTGAAAACACATCCGATTCGGGTCGGGTCACTGACCCGGTTCGGTTAATTTCCAAATTTTTGTATGTTTATATTGTGTTGTTGGTTATCTGTAATTTCGAGAAAATCGATTCGGGTTGAAAAACATTCGATTCGGGTCGGGTCACTGACCCGGATCGGGTCGACCCGATTCGGTTAATTTCCAGATTTTTGTATGTTTATATTGTGTTGTTGGTTACCTGAAAATTTGGAAAGAATTTGATTCGGGTTGAAGTATCCGATGCGGGTCGGGTCATTGTTCCGGGTCGGGTCGACCCAGTTCGAATAAATTTCCGGATTTTGTGTTTTAATATCTTGTTGTTTATTATCTGAAAATTCAAGAAAAAAATGTGTGATTCCGGGTCGGGTCAACCCGAAATCCGGCCGAATCACTGTTCAGGATCCGTCGGGTAAAATTTCAAAATTGGGTGACGCGTTTTAATTGTGAATCTATTCTTTGTTTTTTGGCATTTTAAACATCATTACACAACTATCTTGTTGTTTCTTTGTTTTATCATTTTAACTAATCTTGCATTTAGGTAGATGAAATTAAATTCGAGGCCGCGCTTTTGTTTGTTTCTCTGTTTTACATTTCTTGTTTTAAACATCCGTGCAAAAGATATTTCTTGTTTCTTGTCTTCTTGTTTTAAACTAAATATCGTGTCCCTTCGGATATTATTTCTCAATTTCTGTTTTCTTTTCTTATTTCGACACCATTTTACTGATTTGAATATTATACTACATAGGCCGATGAAATTAAATTCGAGGCCGCACTTTTTTTTCGTTTCGTTTCTCTGTTTACTGTTTTCTTTAACATCCGTGCGACGGATATCTTTCTGTTTTACTGTTTTATTTTCTTAACTAATACTGCACTTGTGCCGATGAAAATAAATTCGAGGCCGCGTCCCTTCGGACATCATTTCTCAATTTCTATTTTTTTTCACTGTTTCGATACAAATTTTACTGATTGGAATTAAATACTACACTAGGCCGATGAAATTGAATTCGAGGCCGCGCTTTTCTTCTTTCGTTTCTCTGTTTTTCTGTTCAATGGGTTAAACATCCGGGCAACGGATATTTACTGTTTTTACTAAACATCCCGTCTTCTCGGGAATTGCCTCATTTTTTCTGCTTACTGCTTACTGCTCACTGTTCACTGCTTTAATTTAATTTCGCTGATTTGAACACGATACTACACTGGCCGATGAAAAAATATCCGTCGATTTTTGAGGCCTCCACAGTTGTAAAGACGGAAAATAAAGCTTCTGGGCAAGGATGAAACTTAAATCTTTTTCACCCGAGAGACCAATATGTTCGGTAGGCAAGGCAACTAAAATGACCAACGAGTCATATGTTACTTAACCACGACGTGATTGGAATGATCTTTTCAAAATTTAAGTCTGAGCCCTCCGTAATCAAAACATTTATTGTTTTGGATACGGATCCGAAGTTATGTATATTTAATTGTTTCTAACCGTTTATTCTTGACAGCTTGCAAAGATAAAGTCAAAGAAGGCAAATAACCCTCGGAGATTATTTATTTTGTTGTCTTTTACTTTCTTTAATTCAGCTTTATTCCATTTTGTATTGTAATATTATTGTACTCGTGAAATTATTAAAATATTTAGAATAGGTAGACATAGAATTAATTATTAGGGTAGTCAAAAACTTGAAACCCGTCGCTAGTTTATTTATTTTTAGGCTCGGTTAAGTTTTAAAATTGTTAATCGCTAGTTTATCTATTTTTAGGCCCGTCGCCCATAAAAATCACATTGCATACATCTTTATCAATTTTCATACGAATGCATATTCATATTCTTTTTTTAGCTTTACATGTATATTATTGTCATACAAATGTATGCTTGTACAAATGCATCATTTCATTAAATACTTGCAACATTATTTTTATACTTGTAAAACATGCACTTTTAACATAATAATTAACATGAGTTTGATCGGATAATCGCAAGTTAGCGGATCTTAAAGGATGCCTAACCCCTTCCCTTTAGGATAATAAAGAACCCTTACCTAGAATCTCATTAGTTTCGTAGATCATAAAATTGGAGTTATTTTACAGCTTTTAGTTAGTATTTAGGTGCCCTAATTCACCTTAGAATAATTAGGTGGCGACTCCTCAAAGCAAGCATTTTATCCAATCCAGAGGGAATCGACGCCATAGCGTCGCGAAGCCCGCAGGTCAAAATCGGGTGCGACAGCATGGCGACTCATTTGGGAATCGAGGTTCTTAACCATAGCAAGTTCAGGTTATTTATTATTGTGCTTTATTTTGTTGATTATTTTTCCTCCTGCTTTTACTTGTTTTCTTTTTGAAATTTTGTATGTTTAACTTCTTTAATTGCTATATTCTTTTATTGCTTTCCTTAAATTGGCATTTCGCTCATATTTCTTCCACTATGGAAAATTGACACTATCACACATTACACGCGAGGTGTGTTTTGCGCACCCGCAAATTCTTTCAAATTACCAAATTTTAGGAGAGTTGGCGTATGTGCGGAGTGTCCGGACCATCCGGAGGCCGCGTTGCCTTCTCACTCGAGTAGTCCGCTCGGGAACCTTGAGTCCAGTAAGCCTAATCTTAGTAAATTTAGGATAGAGCTATACCCTTTTATTTTTAATCATGCATACATACACCATAGGTGGGTCGATCCTTGGCATCGACTCCACAATTAAGAAATCCACCAATATTGTCGACGGGTCTCGCTCCCCCAACGACCATCAACATATTATTTGTAGCGTGATAATGATGGACTAATCCAAGCTTAATCTTGACATGCCGATATTGGAAAATGTACATACATTGTCTTCATTTCCAACAAAAGCACCGTAGTTTGACAGCTTGGATTATTCTGTCATAATCTCTCATATTTGGCGTTTAGGCCCACCTCTGGCATAAGAGAGGCTCCATGCATGATAGGACGCGTATTTAATTCCTGCCCAGTTTGTTTGCTATTTTTCTTCTTTTATCTCTGTACATATTATTTAATGCAATAATTAGCTGCTTCAATTTTGTACATATCATACCATGTCGCTTGCGACTCTTGAACAGAAATTGTGTCAATGCCCAAGGATAAAGCGTTCTTGAACATCAAGACTCGGATCTTGTGAAGCAATCAGGGGAGTTTTTGACCATACTTTCACTCTTATATTTTATTATTATTTTAGTGACTTTTCTCCTTTCACCTGGTGCTTTTATTTTTGCAGGTTGATCGTCCTTGCTAACAGTCGGGGGCGGTCGTTCTAAAACATTATCCCTGGATGTACTCCAGGAAAGAACAAAGCAAAGGGTTTTCATAAAGATGATTGAAAGATGTTTTGATTAAAAAAAAACCAGCCAACACTAAATTAAATGAGGCATCACTTTAATTTGTCTTTACTTTTGTTTTGTTACATATTTGCAAATTCAGTTGATATGTTTAATTTTCATTACATAATTTCTTTATATCATACCATTTTTACAACATATCCTTACGAACTACGAGTGTCTGATTCTCACCGTTAGGTGTGATACGTAGGTAACCCTTCTCGGGTGCGACACCCCTAAAAAACACTAAAAAAAATCAATCAAAAAAAAACACACTTCCTTGTCTACCGTAGAGAGGGACATATCTGGTTTATCGATCTTTTCATTCATCCTATAATGGATATTCATTTTTTATTTACATGCATCCTATTGCGGATAATCATTTTTTCATTGTATTCATTCTATTGTGGACAATTATTTTTACTTTGCATTCGTCTCATAGTGGATAATCATCTGTTTTATACAATTTTTACTTTTACTATCCTAGCGTGGATGAATTTTTTTAAAAAACATACATTTTATATATACTTTCCGCATGAACTACGCACACCTGATTCTCGTCAAAGATGAGATACGTAGGCAGCCCTATTCGAGTTCGGTACCCTTTATTCAAAAATACAAAAAAAAAAAAATTAAGAATCATTGATGGACTTGGTTGATACCAACATAGTTAGGAGTGTGCATAGGAAAGAACAAGTGGAGAAGATTGTCTTCGTGGTAAACCATAGATTCTTCTGGTACCTCTCATTCACGCCTGTGTTGACACTTAAAAATTGTTTTTCATGCTTCCAAGATATGAACAAAGTCAACCTCATCGTTTCATGTGCATTGTGTGGTGAGTTTTTAGAATAAGTTCAATTGCATTGCATTGTGATCTAGAACTTGGCTCGAATGTTTGTTGAGGCGAAATCCTGAGTAACACTTGGTATAGGAAAGGATCGTAGGCTTTCTTTGATCCGTTTGAGCCTTTTCAGCTTACCAAATAACATTATCCATAGTCTTTCATAGAAAACTCATACCCGAGCATTGTCATGATAGACTATCGTAATGTATCAGAAGAGACAGTTGTTGACACCCAATTTTATCCCATCTTTTTGGATTTTATTTGCAATTTTTAATATTTTTGACACTTTAAAACAATTTTAAAATATAGGCATATATGTGTATATATATCATTATTATCATTTATTATTTGCATTTTTACTGTCATTTGCATTTTTATATCACAAGCATACTTTTATCTTAATATTATATGTTATTTTATTTTGGCAAAACGGCGTTGCATTTTTATTTTTTTTAAGCATCAAGCATTTCACAAATATTATATTTTATCATATTATCATCTTTATAATTTATAAATTTTGCAAAGCTTTCTTTTTATATAATAAAACCTCCTTTTTATATTTTTACCCATAACCCATTTCAATCCTTTTTATATCTTAACCCACTTCATTTCCCCAAAAACAATTTCTACTCAACCCATTACAATAAAAAACAACCCATTTTCGGACCCCATCCAAGGCCCAACTAATCACCCCACTTATCCCCTACCCGTGGCCCAATTCGGCCAGCCCAAAAACCGCAAGCCCACCCGGATCGGCCCAATACCCAATTCCCTTTTCCTTTATTTCCCCCCTTTTAAACCAAAACCCTACAACAAAAACATTAATTCCATATAATCTCTCTCACTCTCTCTCTCTCTCAATGGGCCACTGCCCCCATCATCGCCCATACCCGCGACCCCACACCCCATACCGGCAACCCCACGTCGCCGGTCACAACGACGACACCACGCTGTCGGGCACCCCTACACCTCCACCCCCCCCACTACCCTACCCACAACCGACGACCCCATACCCGCGTGACCCCCACACGCCGGTCACTGCTCCGACACCAACCTACGCCAGACACCCTACACCACCCACACCACCGTCGATTTTGGGGGTTTTTGAGGTCCTAAGTCCGAAAATGAGGGTTCCGGTTTACTCTTGTTGGTGGTTTCCGGTTTGCTTTTGTTGGTGGTTTTGGTACTTTTGTTGGTGGTATCGGGTTTGATTAGTTGGTGGTTTTCGATCTGTTTTGGTGGTTTTATTTCCGATAGGGTCACAATCCGGGTCGGGTCACCCCATGTCGGACGAAAATCTCCAGGTTTATGTTTTACTTTGTTGTTGGTGTATCTGGAATTTGGAGAAAATCGATTCGGGTTGAAAAACATTCGATTCGGGTCGGGTCACTGACCCGGGTCGGGTCGACCCGGTTCGATTAATTTCCAGATTTTTGTATGTTTATATTATGTTGTTGGTTAGCTGTAATTTGGAGAAAATCTATTCGGGTTGAAAAACATCCGATTCGGGTCGGGTCGACCCGGTTCGGTTACTTTCCAGATTTTTGTATGTTTATATTGTGTTGTTGGTTATCTGTAATTTGGAGAAAATCAATTCGGGTTGAAAACACATCCGATTCGGGTCGGGTCACTGACCCGGTTCGGTTAATTTCCAAATTTTTGTATGTTTATATTGTGTTGTTGGTTATCTGTAATTTCGAGAAAATCGATTCGGGTTGAAAAACATTCGATTCGGGTCGGGTCACTGACCCAGATCGGGTCGACCCGATTCGGTTAATTTCCAGATTTTTGTATGTTTATATTGTGTTGTTGGTTACCTGAAAATTTGGAAAGAATTTGATTCGGGTTGAAGTATCCGATGCGGGTCGGGTCGACCCAGTTCGAATAAATTTCCGAATTTTGTGTTTTAATATCTTGTTGTTTATTATCTGAAAATTCAAGAAAAAAATGTGTGATTCCGGGTCGGGTCAACCCGAAATCCGGCCGAATCACTGATCAGGATCCGGGTCGGGTAAAATTTCAGAATTCGGGTCGGAAGTTTTAATTGTGAACTGCTGTTGTTTTTTTTTTTTGGCATTTTAAACATCTGTTACACAACTATCTTGTTGTTTTGCTGTTTTATCATTTTAACTAATACTGCATTTAGGCCGATGAAATTAAATTCGAGGCCGCGCTTTTTTTGTTTGTTTCTCTGTTTTCTGTTTACTTTTTTAAACATCCGTGCAAAAGATATTTACTATTTTACTGTCTTACTGTTTTAAACTAAATATCGTGTCCCTTCGGATATTATTTCTCAATTTCTGTTTTTTCTTTTTACTGTTTTCGACACCATTTTACTGATTTGAATATTATACTACATAGGCCGATGAAATTAAATTCGAGGCCGCACTTTTTTTTCGTTTCGTTTCTCTGTTTACTGTTTTCTTTAACATCCGTGCGACGGATATCTTTCTGTTTTACTGTTTTATTTTCTTAACTAATACTGCACTTGTGCCGATGAAAATAAATTCGAGGCCGCGTCCCTTTGGACATCATTTCTCAATTTCTATTTTTTTTCACTGTTTCGATACAAATTTTACTGATTGGAATTAAATACTACACTAGGCCGATGAAATTGAATTCGAGGCTGCGCTTTTCTTCTTTCGTTTCTCTGTTTTTCTGTTCAATGGGTTAAACATCCGGGCAACGGATATTTACTGTTTTTACTAAACATCCCGTCTTCTCGGGAATTGCCTCATTTTTTCTCGCTTCGCTTCGCTTCACATTCCTTTGCTTTAATTTAATTTCGCTGATTTGAACACGATACTACATTGGCCGATGAAAAAATATCCGTCGATTTTTGAGGCCTCCACAGTTGTAAAGACGGAAAATAAAGCTTCTGGGCAAGGATGAAACTTAAATCTTTTTCACCCGAGAGACCAATATGTTCGGTAGGCAAGGCAACTAAAATGACCAACGAGTCATATGTTCGCAACCACGACGTGATTGGAATGATCTTTTCAAAATTTAAGTCTGAGCCCTCCGTAATCAAAACATTTATTGTTTTGGATACGGATCCGAAGTTATGTATATTTAATTGTTTCTAACCGTTTATTCTTGACAGCTTGCAAAGATAAAGTCAAAGAAGGCAAATAACCCTCGGAGATTATTTATTTTGTTGTCTTTTACTTTCTTTAATTCAGCTTTATTCCATTTTGTATTGTAATATTATTGTACTCGTGAAATTATTAAAATATTTAGAATAGGTAGACATAGAATTAATTATTAGGGTAGTCAAAAACTTGAAACCCGTCGCTAGTTTATTTATTTTTAGGCTCGGTTAAGTTTTAAAATTGTTAATCGCTAGTTTATCTATTTTTAGGCCCGTCGCCCATAAAAATCACATTGCATACATCTTTATCAATTTTCATACGAATGCATATTCATATTCTTTTTTTAGCTTTACATGTATATTATTGTCATACAAATGTATGCTTGTACAAATGCATCATTTCATTAAATACTTGCAACATTATTTTTATACTTGTAAAACATGCACTTTTAACATAATAATTAACATGAGTTTGATCGGATAATCGCAAGTTAGCGGATCTTAAAGGATGCCTAACCCCTTCCCTTTAGGATAATAAAGAACCCTTACCTAGAATCTCATTAGTTTCGTAGATCATAAAATTGGAGTTATTTTACAGCTTTTAGTTAGTATTTAGGTGCCCTAATTCACCTTAGAATAATTAGGTGGCGACTCCTCAAAGCAAGCATTTTATCCAATCCAGAGGGAATCGACGCCATAGCGTCGCGAAGCCCGCAGGTCAAAATCGGGTGCGACAACAGTCAATATAATATCATCCACATAAAATAGTATATAAGCCAAGGAAGAACCATGACGATATATGAACAATGAATTATCAGACCTGCTGTGAGAGAAACCAATAGTCGAAACATAGTCAGAAAACCTCTTATACCAAGCCCGTGGAGACTGCTTAAGACCATACAAGGACTTCTTCAACAAATAGACATGATGAGGATATTTGGGATCCCTAAACCCCAATGGTTGATGCATATAGACTGTGTCCTTGAGATCACTATGTAAGAAAGCATTATTCACATCTAACTGATGAATGAGTCATGCTTTAGAAAGAGCCAAGTTGAGCACAGTGCGAATGGTAGTCGACTTGACCACCGGACTAAATGTCTCACCACAATTCACACCAACCTGTTGAGTCTTACCATCACCTACAAGACGAGTCTTATGCCTCACAAAAGAACCGTCAGAATTGTCTTTATGAGCAAAAATCCACATAGACCGAATAATATTAACACCAGAAGGACGAGGCACAAACTCCCACGTCTTATTATCAATAAGAACATTATATTCGTCGGTCATAGCAATTTTCCAATTCGGGCCATTTAAAGTAGACACATGCTTATGGGGTAAAGGGGATTTAAGAACATTATAATTTAAATTAAAATGTTTTTTTGGTTTAAAAATACCCTGTTGACTATGAGTGACCGTTCTATGACTCGGGGGAGAATTAGGCGGATTTTGGGAATTATCGGGACATGTGACGGGTGGCGACAAGCGATGGGCATGCTTTGGCCCAAATCGACTATCGGGTCCGAGATCGAAACAAAGATTGGGCGATCTTGGACCGAGAAACGATATCACGGACCGGGCCAAAACTAGAAACAAGGATTGGTCCAATACTGGACCTGTTACTTGGAAAAAAACTGGGCCAGAACTAGGCAGGATAGAAGGCCCAGTGACAGGGCCCAAAACTGGAGACGATGTCGTAATAGTAGGACCAACGGGCAGTGGGTCCGCTGGCAGATTCGGGGCGCGGGACATGTCCGATAAATGGTGGATAATATATGGAGAGATATCGTCAGCCAAAAAATTATACGAACTAGGCACAGGACTACACACTTTAGCAAACGGAAATTGAGACTCATCAACAATAACATGGCGACTAATGATGATTTTATTAGACGATAAATCAAAATATTTGTAACCACGATGATTAGACGGATAACCCAAAAACACACAAGGGGTAGAACGGGCCTGACGTTTATTAATTGTGGTGGATGAAAACAATGGATAACATAAGCACCCAAAGACCTTAAGATGAGAATACGAAGGAGTCTTATTATATAAAATTTGAAGAGGGGACGAATATGTCAAACTCTTGAGAGGAAGAATATTAAGAAGATAGGTAGCCATTTGTAGAGCATGATGCCAAAATGAAGGAGGTACGGAAGCATGAATCAATAAAGTTTGGACAATGTTATTAATGGTACAAATTTTGTGTTCGGCTTTCCCATTTTGTGAAGACGTATGAGGACAAGAAAAATGAAAATTGATCCCATTATTAACACAAATTTCCCAAAATACCCATTATCATATTCTTTTCCATTATCACATTGAATATTTTTTACTTCCCATTCTAATTGGGTTCTAAAGAATGCCCTAAATTTTAAGAACGTGGAAAAAACTTGAGATTTTTTTGCTATCGGAAAAGTCCATAAAAATTAGAATAATTATTAAAAAATAGAACATAATAACGATGACCCAAAGAACTAAGAACGAGAGATGTCCATAAATTGCTATGAATAATATCGAATGACATTAAAGTATGAGAATTAGAGTCTACAAAAGGCAATCTAACAATTTTTCCTAAAGAACAAGATTGACAATTCGGAGTACTACGCATACCCTTACAAGAAATAAAATTATTTTTATCTAAAGAAGACAAATAGATGACCCCGGATGACCTAGACGAGCATGCCACAAGGAAGGAGCAAGGGCTGCAAAAGTTAATGGCAAGGCTTGACTCGAGAAATCGGAACTTGGCGTGATAGGATAAAGATCTCCCCTACTATCATACCTCATGAGAGGACTCCCCGTCTTGAAATCCTTCACAGAAAACCCAAACAGATCAAATTCAACAGAAATAGAATTATCAGTGTTGAATTTACGAACATACACCAAATTTTTAATCAATTTAGGGGCATGCAGGGTATATTTCAAGACAAGGGGTGGATGGGGGGTCGACAAAGTTTTATTACCATAACCACGAATCGGAATAGAATTATCATTACCAACAATTATGCCACGAGGGTTTCTCAAATTGGAATAAGTCGAGAGAGTACCTGAATCGGATTTCATGTGGGTAGTGGCGCCGGTGTCCATGTACCAATTCTGGTCCGATGGAGTTAAACCAAGTGTGTGCATCGCGACTTCAATGTCGGTCTGAGTGGGGCCTGCTGTATGGTGGGCATGCGGAGGCCGAGGCCCAAGTACCCCGACTTGCTACCCTGGCCTATCATTGCGTCGAAAATAACTGGGTTGTTGCGAGTTGGGCCTGAAATTCTGCCCAGCCTACCGCCCGTGAGATGGAGGCCCAGTAAAATAAGGGTTGTTGGGCTACTGGCCCAGGCCCACAGCCAGGGGGCCCAAGGCTGAGACCAGTTGGGCTGTGACCCAATGTTGTTGTAGCGGGTCCCACTGCCGCCGTTACCACCGCATTTGCCCCCGCAATTTTTGCCATTATTATTTCGACTATTTTTGTCGCCCCCTTGAGACCGGTTTGGGGATGAATTGTCACCAAAGTTATGAGAATTAGTGGAGGACGTCATCATGACCACGGGACTAGCACTAGTAGCCGCCTTTTAGCCAAGCCGACTTCTTCCAAAGTAAGCATGGAGCGGGCTTAGTAGAACTTCGGAAGAGGATTACTTTGACGAATGAGAGTACCAACACCACTATAGGCCTCTGAGAGGTTAGCAACCATCTGGAGAACAAGACGATTGTCGCTAACAGGCGCACCAACATTGCGGAGTTGGTCCGCTAATTCTTTCAACCTTTTGCAATACGCTGAAACGTTTGGAAAATTTTCCATATAGACATGGGAAAATTCCTGCTCAAGTGTAACATCTCTGGAATTTCAATTATCTTGGAATATGTCACGCAGCCTATCCCAAGCAGTCATCGCCGTAGCGTCTGGCTCAATAATCGTCTGCAACATGTCAGTAGAAATAGTGGAGTAAATCCACTGAAGGACGGTGGCATCAAGAGTCGTCCACAACTTAGGATCATCCTCACGTTTAGGCACCTCCTATCCTCAGGAGCCATGGGGATTATGTGATGGATGACTTGATGCGAACGTGCATGAATTTTGAACAGTTCGGCCCACGTCGCATATTGGACGTTTTTTATTTCAAGAATAAGAGGGATGTGATTCTTAATGTTAGAAACTATAAGGGCAGGGTGAAACGTGTTCTTAGCCATAATAGCAACAAATGACGTGAGAAAGGGATTTGGAAGAAAATTTTAGGAAGAAAAAATAATTTTTGGGCACAGAAACCGATGAAGGGAGCTCGGAATCCAGACTGTTTGGACGAAAAAAATTGAGAGAAAATATGAACCTAGACTTCTGATACCATGAAAGAAATAATCTCTTGATTATTCTCATTAATGAAAAGAGTACATATACAAATTACAATTTTCCATAATAGAAAACCTATTCATATTCTAATCTCAAAACCATATTCTAGTAGTACAAGACTTCTATAATTATGGTAAGTGTACAATATAATACTTACACTAAAATAGTACCTAAACTATACAAAATAACGGAAACTTATGTACAAAACCGAATGGGACTTATGCACAAAACCGTGATATACATTAAGTGTATATCACGAAATATCTTATATATTTAATAGTATAAAAAATACCCTAAACTATCATTGTTTTACGAATTTCATACTTAAACTATTGAGTATTCACAAAATTCTCTTGAACTGCAATGAATTATATTAAAATACCCCCTAACAAATATGACATGTTATGTGAACATCACGCTCCAAAACCTCATCCAAAAGAGTTTCAAATCATACACATTGGAATGAGTGAATAGGTTAAAATTCTCCCCTTAAACTATCACCGACTCACCTGATCTCTAGATATATTGCTAATATAAACCAGCAACTGATAAAAATTTGGGCACTAAACACAAAGTCTTTGTTCAAGAAAGTTGTAATAATTCTCTTCGAACCTTTAAATGAAAAAGCAAAGATATAGAAATGTTTAGTTTAATACAAAGTATTTTTTTAAAAGTTTGAAAAATATCAAATAGGTGGGGCATGATTACCTTGAAATTGAACTTGTGAGCAAACAAGATCGATGAATTAATTAAATTGTACTTAAATTAGCTTAGAAACTACCAATATTTTGTTGAAAAATATTAGATATGGAAGCACTAATGTGAACACTTTTAATAAACAGTATGCAATAAATAAATAATGCATAATGGATAAGATAGAGTTATGAATGTGAAGAAGAAAAAGGTTTGAGACATGATATGGAAGGCACTATCTTTAAATAGATTTTCATTGCTACTTAGGTACAAATAACAAAATGATATTGTATTCCCAAAATACAACAAACAATTCATGAATCTCCTAATGTGCACCCAACTAGATGAAACTCTTAAATCTCTTAATTATTTTTGCAGAAATTAGAGTGTATGAAGAAAATGAACTCTTGAAAAGAGTAACAATATATGAAGAATCAAAAGATGAAAACATGGAAACACAAGAATTGATTTTTTTCCTCCGGTGGAATGGAACATTTATTTATAGCAAGTGAACAAATAACTAACATATTTTTCCAAAAATAGGTGCATCTTAGATGAGAAATTTTACCCTGTGAGTCGTATAACCAATATTAATTATGCAAGGCAGTTTATTACTTGACAAGTAGATATGAGTCCCACAAACTTGTCTTACAATACATTATAAAAAAGGCAACATTAAAAGTCCATATTTTCCCCAATTAGTATGTCTAGCTAGAGAACAATAAAAGGAAACTTAAAAGTAATTGAAGATCTGAATACGACATAGTAGCAACGGCTATTTTGAGATCTTAATAGTTGCAAAGGTAAATCTTTCATTTCATATTTCTTAATAGAAATTTTTTATTTTAAATATTCAAATCTAACTTAAAAGCACTTTAACTTTTAGTAGCTGCAAAATAATTTAACTTCTTTCTTTAATTAATTAAGAGAAAAGAAAAGTTTAACTTTTCACTCATAATGTTAATGATACTGTTTGATCAGTTATTTTTAAAAGCTACTCCTTTTTTATATTAATTTTTTGGTTACTTTATTGATATAATTAATCAAATTTAAGATCAAAATTGTCTCAATTCACATTATCAGCAAATTGTAAATCCGCCATATTCTTTGTCTACAAGCTCTTCTTCTTCAATGTAATGAAAGCATAAGTTTTAATTACTACTCCCTGTGTCTCAATTTATACGACACATTTTTCTTTCTAATCAGTTTTAAAAAGAACATTTTCTTATTTGACAATAATTTAACTTTAGAATTTACTTTTTACGCTTTCCAATTTATATGACACACTTTCCTTTCTAATCAGTCCCTAAAAAAATGTGTCATTTTTTTATTTGGCAACAATCTAACTTTAAACTTTATATTTTACGGTTAACAAGATGATCTATAACAACACAAATATTTTTGACTTATTTTAGATAATAAAATTTTAAATTTTTTTTTTATTTCTTAAATTCCGTACCAAGTCAAAGACGGAGGGAGTAGCGGCTAGTAAAAGACTAAAAGTTCGAAACAACCTTTGCTGCTATGCGTTTTTCCCAATATGGAATTTTTTTTACTTTTTAAGTTTTCTTTTATTGTCCTCTAGCTAGCTAGATATTCTAATTAGGTAACATATAGACTTTTAATGTTGCCCTTTTTAGAATTTATTGTAAGATACGCTTTGGGACCCATAAATCCACATGTCAAGTTATTAACTAGTCTCACTACGTAATGCTGGTTATATATTCACAAACTAAAATTTCTCTATCTTAGATGTTACCAATGCAACTCGCTAGCATATTGTTCAATATAGGTCTACGCCTGTACATCTTTAAAGTATATCACTGTAGTTTCTTATATACTAATATCTCTAATATTTTTTGTCGACCTAGGATTTACCTAGAATGTTATATACACCTAATTTAGGATTCATTATCAGGTTTGCTCACCATGCATTATCTAAAAAATGTGGAATTCCCCTAATTCTAATCACTTAAACGTTGAGGTTAATTTACCCCACCTAGTCCAATGTTACACTTGCCGTGGCTCTAATACAATCTGCAATAGCTAAGTCGTTAGTTATATTATCTGTTTTAGCAAAGGCCCGTGACCAATGGTTCTACAACTGCAACATCACTTACTAAAATGATTATTCTACAATCAGCCTCCACCGCCCTACTTAATTACACTTCTTCCAACATGCATTAAGCAAGTTTCTTCTTCTGAGAATATTAGATAGACCGACAGCTACTACAAGAGTAAGGGATTGAGGGAATAGCTAGCAAAAGATCAAAATCAAAGATATCGTTTTGAAAAACATCACTAGGATCTAGAGCTTACTTTCTTATATATCTAACATCCTATTTTATGACGATGTGAGATTTACCTAAAATTTAGAATTACTCCATATCTTTTCATAAAAAATATAGATCTATCGTTTAAAGAATGAATTACAACTTTTCAAAAAAAAAAAAAGGATGATGCCTTCTTAAAAATAAACACGTCAAATTCTGAATCATTCAAAACAAATACCAACATATATAACTGAAAAAGAAAAAAGAAAGTCATAATCCCACTCTAACAGGATTAAGCAATATTACATACCTCAAAGCATATACAGAACATTTTCGTTGTAGATCCAACTTATAATTGAAATAGAATGATCACTTCATTATTTTTATTAATAACAAGGTATATATACATGATATATAATTTTTAATCATGGAAATTAAATTTACCTTTTCCTAATACAATACTACATTTTCTTAATACAAGACTACTACCATAATTATACATGTACAAGAACTCTAATAATTATGGTAAGGAATATACAAAATATACACACCATATACACGGTTTTGACCGTGTAAACCGTGGTAGTCTTTCACACAACCCGAAGTCATAGCGGGCGGTTGTCGTATGCTGTGACTGTCCCTAAAATCTTCAAACAAAACTAAGGGAAGACCCTTAGTAAAGATGTCAGCAATTTGGTACCGTGAAGGGATATGCAAGACACGTACTTGTCCACGAGCTACCTTTTCGCGAACAAAGCGAATATCCATCTCGATATGTTTAGTGCGCTAATGTTGGATCGGATTCCCAGAGAGATAGACTGCACTAACATTATCGCAATAGACCAAGGTAGATTTTGAATAGGAAAGTGAAGCTCTAATAGGAGATTACGCATCCAACAGGACTCAGACACCACATTGGCTACCCCTCGATACTCGACCTCCGCACTAGATCGCGATAAAGTAGCCTAGCGTTTAGCCGACCAAGAGACCAAGTTATCACCAAGAAACATATAATAACCAGATGTCGAACGTCTAGTATTTGGACATCCACCCAATCAGCATCTGTATAAGACACGAGAGTAGACACAGTGGATGGATATAAGTGCAAACCATAATCAAGAGTGCCTTCAACACACAATGCGTTTGAGAGAATGCATGTGCTCGTCCCTAGGATCATGCATAAATAAACACACTTGTTGCACTGCATATGTAATATTGGGTCTCATGAAAGTAAGGTACCGAAGAGCCCCTGCAATACTGCGATAGTGGGAGGGATCCTCGTAAGGTGTGCTAGAATTAACACTCAACTTCGGTTTAGTGTCAACCTGAGTAGATGAGGACTTACAGAATGACATGCCAGTCTGTTCAATAATTTGAGTTGCATACTTCCTCTAGGATAGAAAAAGATCACATGCATGACGAGTAACAACTATACCTAAAAAATAATTCAAGGACCCCAAGTCTTTCATAGCAAATTTAGAACTGAGAAGAGACATGATAGACTTGCGCAGGTTATCAGAAGAGGCAATCAATATAATATCATCCACATATAACAGAATGTATGCAACAGAAGTACCATGACAATAGATGAACAAAGAATGATCAAACCTGCTGTGAGAAAATCCAATAGTAGACACATAATCTGTAAACCTTTTATACCAAGCCTAAGGGACTTATTTTAGCCCATACAAGGACTTCTTCAGCAACCACACATGGTTAGGATGATCGGGCTCCCTGAAACCCAAGGGCTAATGCATGTATACTGTTTTCTTGAGATCACCGTGTAAGAAAACATTTTTCACATCCAACTGATGAATGTATCATGCTTTCGAGAGAACTAGGCTGAGAACAATGCGAATGGTTTTTGGTTTGACCATCAGACTAAATGTCTCTCCACAATCCACGCTAACCTATTGAGTTTTGCCATCACTTACAAGACGGGCCTTATGACTCTCAAAACAATCATCAGATTTTTCCTTATGAGTAAAAATACACATAGAACGAATAACATTGACACCAGGCGGACGGGGCACCAACTCCCACGTCTTATTTTCAATAAGAGCATTATATTCATCATCCATGACCATTTTCCAATTTGGATCATAAAGGGAAGACACTGAGATACGTGGTAGGGGTGATTTAGTGACATTAGAATTAAGATTAAAATGTCATTTTGATTTTAAAATACCCCGTGTTGACACCTAATTTTATCTCATCTTTTTCGATTTATTTGCAATTTTAAATAGTTTTGACACCTCAAAACAATTTTAAATTGTGCACACACACACACACACACACACATATATATAAGGTTCTAATATCGTCGACTATTCTCAATATCATTATTTATATTTATTATTATTATTCGTATTTCTACAACCATTTGTCTTTTTAAAATCACAATCATAGTTTTATCCTAATATTCTATGTTATTTTATTTTCGCAAAAACGACATCACATTTTTTTATTTTAATTAAGCATTAAGCATTAAGCATTTCACAAATATTATGTTTTATTATTATCATATTGTCATTTTTATCTTTACAATTTATAATTTTTTTGCAAAGCATCTTTCTAATAATAAAACCCATTTTTATATTTTAAGCCCATAACCCATTTATTTCCCAACCCATTTCTACCCAAAACAAAATCAACCCAATTCCACAACCCCATTCGCCCAACACCCTAGACAACCTACCAAACTCATTACCCATTTAACCTAACTCAAACAAAACCCCCAAACTTAACCAACCCCAACCCTCTCTTTTTCACCGACACCCCCATACCTCTGCCCCTATCACATCACCGACCGACCCCACACCCCTCCAAACCCGCCGACACCACCGTCGACCACCCACCTACCCTCTGTCGCCCCATCACTTCACCGACCCTATCACCTTGAAAATCCGCAACCCATACCCCCAAAATCCGTAACCTTTTGCCCCTTCATTTCAATTTTTAAACTCGGTTTTTAGGGGGAAAATCACCTATAAAACCCCCCTTTGTTCTTCATTTTAGGGGGGGGGGTAATTTTTGGGAAGCCGAAATTTAGGGTTCAATCTTGAAATCCGAAATTCAAAATCTAAAATTCTCTTAAGGTTTGTATTGCTTTCTTTTTGTGTTGTTCTTCATCATAAGAATCTGAAAATACAAGTTGAAATATTTGATCTTTTGAGTCTGAAATTTATACCTATTCCAGTGGGTTTTGGTGTGAAAAAATATGAAATTTTGGTTGATTTCTGCTTTGTTTCTGTTCGGGTCGGGTAAAATTTCCAGAAATTGGTATTGATATTTTGTTGTTGGTTATCTGAAAATTTGAAGAAAAAAATTGATTCGGGTCGGGTCAGCCCGGTTTGGGTAAAATTTCCAGAATTTGGGTTTTGATATTGTGTTGTTGGTTATCTGGAAAAAAAAATGATTCGGGTCGGATTTTCTGAATCGGGTCAGGTTTTCTTATTCGGATCGGGTTTTGTTTTTCAGAATACTGTGACTGCCTTTTTAAGGCAGTATTGCTGTTGTACCTTTGCTGTATTTTGATGCATTATCGAGTTGATTTAGACTGTTTTCCCTCCCTCGTATTATTTTACTTTACTAATTTGAACAAATACAACACTTAGGCCGATGAAATTGAATTTGAGGCCGTGTCCCTTCGAAAAATGGTTCCCGATTTCGGTTTGTTGTTTTGGGTATAATTTACTGATTTGAACATTATACTACACTGGCTGATGAAAAATATCCGTCGATTTTTTAGGCCTCCACAGTTGGAAAGACGGAAATAAAACTTCAGGCCAAAGATGAAACTTAAATATTTTTTCATCCGAGAGACCAACATGTTCGGTAGGCAAGGCAACTAAAATGACCAACGAGTCATATGTTCGCAACCACGACGTGATTGGAATGATCCTTTCAAAATTTATGTTTGGGCCCTCTGTAATAAAAACATTTACTGTTTTGGATATGGATCCGAAGTTATTTATATTCAACTGTTTCTAACCGTTTGTTCTTGACAGCTTGCAAGACACATTTATGAAAGTCAAAGAAGACAAGATACCCCTCGGAGATGATTTATTTTGTTGTTGTTTTATTTTCTTTAATTCAACTTTATTTTATTCTGTATTGTAATAATATTTATTGTACTTGTGTAATTATTGAAATGTTTAGAATATGTAGACTTAGAATTAATAATCTAGAAAGAGTAGATTTAAAATCGGAAACCGCTAGTTTATCTATTTTAGGCCCGTCACCCATACTTTCAAAACACTAGTTTATTTATTTTAGGTTCGTCGCTCATACTTTCAAAAAACTAGCTTATTTTTGAAACTGTTCAAAATTTTCAAAACAATTTGGTCATCTTTTATTCGCATTATTAACCATACAAATGACATTTTATTTATATCTGATTTGTGATTCAAAAAATAACTTTCAGATAAATCATATCTTCGCATTATAAGTAATTCACTTTTCTCCTTTGCTATCAAAATGCAAAAAATATATATTTTATATATAATGCATACTTTTATCTAAAAATTAACTTTATATGTATTTTACAAACAATGTCATACAAATGCATGTTTTATCCAAAAAAATCACTTTGCATGTATTTTTGTAAATAATGCAATACAAATATATGTTTTTATTCAAAAAATCACTTGGCATATATTTTTGTAAATAAATGCATGTTTTACCCAAAAATCACCTTATATTTTTTATAATCAATGTCATCCAAATGCATACTTTTTTCAACTTTGCATATATTTTATAATCAATACCATATAAATGTATGTTTTTTTATCCGAAAATCTACTTTGCATATATTTTATAAACAATGTCTTACAACGCATGCTTTTATCTAAAAAAGGTCTATTTTATATGTATTTTTTATAAGCAATGTCATGCATACTTTTCGGATCCTATTTCTCAAAAATCACAATCACTTTTGCAAAACTCCTCAAAAAGGAAAAATTATTACTTTATCAAAATGCATCTTTCATTAACTACTTGCAACATTATTTTAATTTTATACTTGTAAAAAACATGCATTTTTCTTAGCATAATAATTAACCTAAGTTTGACCGGATAACCGCAAGTTAGCGGATCTTAAAGGATGTCTAACCCCTTCCCTTTAGGATAATGAAGAACTCTTACCTAGAATCTCATTAGTTTCGCAGACCATAAAACCAGAGTTATTTTGCAGCATTTAGTTAACATTTAAGTGCCCTAATTCACCTTAGAATAATTAGGTGGAGACTCCTCAACAAAGAATTTTATCAAATCCAGAGGGGAATCGGCCCATCGCATCGCGGGTTAAAAACGAGCGCGACAACATGTTTACTCCGCTGGAGAATTTCAGGTTCCTAACCATAGCAAACCCAGGTTAATTTTTTATTACGCTTTATTTTTTGATCTAATGCTTTAAAATTGTTTTCTTGGTGAAATTTTGCATACATAACTGCTTTAATTGCTATCTTCTTTTTTTGCTTTCCTTAAATTGACATTCCGTTCATATTTCCTCCACTTCGGAAAAATTGACACTATCACACATACACATGAGGTGTGTTTCGAGCACCCGCAAAATTCTTTTAAACTTCCAAATTTTAGGAGAGTTGGCGTATGCGCGGAGTGTCCGGACCATCCGGTGACCGCGTATCCTTCTCACTCGAGTAGTCCATTCGGGAACCTTAAGTCTAGTCAGCCAAATCTTAGAAAATTTAGGATAGAGTTATACCACTCTTTATCTTAAGTCATGCATGCATACACCTTAGGTGGTCGATCCTTGGCATCGACTCTATTTTAAGAAATCCACCAACTGTCGACGGGTCTCACAACCCAATGACCAATCAACATATTATGTGTAGCTTGATAATGATAGATGGACCCAAGTCTAATCATGACATGTCGGAATTGGAAAAGGTATACAACCTTTATTTCTAACGGAAAGCATTTCAAATTAGTGGTTTGGATCAATCTATCATAATCTCGCGTATTTGGCGTTTAAGCCCACTTCTGGCATAAGAGAGGCCCCGTGCATGTTAGGATGCGCATTTAATTTCCATACAATCTGCTTGCTATTTTTGCTGCTTTCACTCTGTGCATATTATTTGAAGCAATAATTACCCACTTTATACTAATTTGGTTTCCTTCATTTTTTTAGAAGGTTTATTTTTCCTAATTTATGTTTCCCAAAGGTTGATTTGCGTTGATTAAAACTGGCGGAACACCCCTACTTCACAAGATCAAAGGCACGATCATCCAGCAAAATGACTTATTCAGGTGCATCCGAGCAGACTGGCCTGGGACTTATCGCTCTTCCAAGAGATGAACCAGAAGCTTCAGAAATAAGAAATATTACCATCCAGGAAGAATTCATCGCCCAACTGTTTCAACAGATGGAAACCACTCCAAAATCTCACCAACCTATCCATTAGACTCAATACTCCACTCCCTAAATAAGGGACGAATGCAACTGCACCGCAAATCTTTTTATCTCCTGAACCACTATTTTCCCAAAACCTTCCCGAAAATTTTCTACTAAGCAAAACCAATCTGCAGCACACTAACCCACATCCTATCAACCCACAAGCCAGTCCACAACAAAGCCCGCTATAAAATGATCCAGCATCCTTCACAACTCTATATGAACCTCAAGCTCCACTTACCCAAATTACCCAACTCGTCCAAAATATCCCTCCCGTGCAAAATTACCACGCAACCCAACAAATACCAATGTCACACATCGCTAACCATAACAAGCAGTATGTGCCACCAATATATGTACCGGAAACCCAACATTTTACTACCACCATACCAAGCATACGCCCTTAGAAAATTGACCAGTATGAGGAGATGGAAAGCCAAGTAAAGATCAGAACCGATGAAAGTGTGGCGAGAGAAATTCATAACCTAAAAGAAGCATTCAAGAACATCCAAACAAGCAAAGGACATTAAGGACTCGAGTACGAAGATCTATGCATGCATCCCGACGTTGAGTTGCATGACGGATATAAGGTGCTAAAATTTGACTTGCTTGATGGGAATGGAAATCCTCACGCTTATTTAAGATCGTACTGTGATAAACTAGTTGGGGTAGGTAAAGACCAGGCCATCATAATGAAGTTGTTCGTAGGGAGTTTGACATGAGAAGCAATCGACTGGTACACGGGCCAAGACCCAAGGAAATAGCGTAATTAGGGCACGATGGCACAATATTTTGTGGATAGATTTAAGTTTAACACTGACATAGTCTTGGATAGATTTTATCTGATGAAGTTGGAAAAGAAATCCACAAAGACCTTCATTGAATACGCCATGAAGTGGAGGGTGGAAGCAGCAAAAGTTCAACCCCCGATTGCGGAAAGTGAGATGACCACTCTCTTTGTACAATCTTTGAAAAATGCAACATACAATGAATGAATGATAAGCTTCATAGGATGGAGTTTCTTTGAAGTTGTAAGGATATGGGATTTCATAGAAGAGGGAATCAAAACTGGGAGAATTACAAATTTGGTAGCGTTGCAAGCAACGAGTGAGGCAATTAAGTCGGACACATTTGGGGGAGCAATAAAGAGGCAGAGGGACAGAGTGTCCCCTGTCATGATGGTCCAGAAACATTGGCCAAATCTAATATCAACTTACCAAAGTCCATCATCCCAGCTTTCCTACAACAACCAAAACACCCAAAGTCCTCAGCTTTCCTATTATAGCTTAAACTCCCAAAGCCCTCAGCCTTACTATCAATATTCACATGTTCCCTACTATGTGTACCATACCCAGCCAATATATAGACTACCGTAGAGCAGGACAGGGGGCCGGGGTCGGGTCTGGCTGGCCGGTTTTGGCAGGGTCGGGTCTGGCAAGGTCTGGCGGGATCGGGTTTGGCGGGACTTGATCCAGTCCCATCCCGATCTCGATCCCGTTGGAATCGGGTCGGCGTCGGGGTGGGTTCCGGCGGGTTTTCCTTTTTTTAGTAACATATGTATAAAAAAAACTCAATAAACAAGACAATATAGTGTAATAAAAACATCCGAAGGCTGTTTTTGTGCCTTTTATATTATTTAATAGACATATGATTTTTTTGTAATACAAATATAATTGTCTAAATTGCAACTTTGTGGTGTTGACGTGTTGTCCAAAAGTTGCAAATTACATAATAAAATTGTAATTAAAAAAATTACATTCTCAAAAAAACCTATTCTAATTGCTTGATAATTTCCTGTGGTTCTTCGATTGGAATTGGTATTTGTTGGTCAAATTGATCCATGTCGCTTCCACTACCTTCGGATAAGATTTCGTTGTAGTTTTCGTCTTCTTTTTCGTTGATCTCGGGTTGACCGCACCTTCTTCGCTCCGCTCGTATCCAATCTCTGAAAAATACTGCAATTTCCAAGTTGTCTCTGGCTAATGTGTGTCTGTGGTCTCCTATTTGATATCTGCCAGCAGAAAAAGCGCTTTCAGATGCAGTTGATGACGCTTGAATGTTCAAAACATCTCGGGCCATCATTGAAAGTGCCAGAAAGGTCTTCTCATTCCCCCTCCAATATTTCAGCAAGTCTTCATGTCCATCTTCATTGATAACTTCTTGGTACGGTACAGAACCCTGCAAAACAAAAATATCCAACTCGCTAATTTGGTTAGTAGCGGCACGGCCGCACATTCTATTTCTGAGGCTTTCAATACTAGCCGCAGAAATATCATGTCTTTTGTGAGGTTGTGTTGAAGATGAAGAAGATGGTATGGAAGCCGGTAAGTTACTAGCATTTTCTTGTTGGTAAAACCTATATTTTTTTTGCATTGGTCTTCTACGCTAGCCAACACTTCTTCTTTAGTTTGTTCAATAGGTGGTGGGTGATTTAGATTTTTGGGACTTGGAGGTGGTAGTACTTCTATACAATTGTAAATAGTTTCAATTATTGATTTAGTACCATCTATTTTAATAGTCGAATTTAATACAACACCAATAATATAAATAGTGGGAATAGGAATAAAATATTTTTTTATTTTGATAAACATTTTTTAATAGCTACCATATAAGCTGGGTTTTTCATATATTCACTAAGTAATAAAAATATTAGAGTTATATAAAATAACATAGTTGAAATAATAGGATAATATATACTGGAAATTTCTTTTCTTGCTTGAAAAAATTTCTCTAAAAATACAATAAGTTCGGAAATTTTTACCCAATCACTATCTACAATCATATCAGCTGGATTTTGATTATCAGGGTTAAAAAATAAAGTTATAGGTTTTCTATAGTCATAAGCAACAAGTAGTTGCTCGTATAAAGAATTCCACCTAGTGGATACTTCTTCTGGAATTTTTCTATAAGGCAGTCCACAGTCATGACAAGTTTTTTTATATTCTTTTCTTCGTTGTACTCTATTACTTTTAAAAATAAAGTTTATAGCAAATTGTATTTTACTAAGAATGTCTTGAAAAAGTGATAGACCATCATTTACAATTAAGTTATATATATGGCACGCGCATGTTATCTGAAAATGATCTGGGAAAGATGGAGTTAAACTATTTTTTAAAATTGTAATAGCGTAATTGTTAGAAGAAGCATTATCTAATGTAATAGTCATAATTTATCGGTTATTCCATAATAATGGCATACTTGATAAATATTATCTGCAATAAAAGTACCAGTGTGCCTATCATCTATATATCTATACACTAAGATACGTTTTTGCATAGACCATTTATAATCTATCCAATGATAAGTTACCGTTAAATAATCATGGTCGTTAGTACTACGACCTATATCAGACGTGATAGATACCTTGCCATTAAAATGATATAATGAATAACGTAAATATTGTTGATATTCATGTGCGAATTTAAATACATCTCTCTTAACAGTTGATCTAGGAAAATCGTTAAAAGCAGGATTATATATATCTCTAATGTAATGAATAAAACCGGGAGATGAAGGAAATGAAAAAGGCAAACCCTCCACAACAACTAATTTTGATATTGCTTCTCTATCTCTATGTTTATTGTATTCAGGGCCTAGAATTCCCTCCGTCGTGGGGTTAATTTGACCCTTACTTGGTCCGGGACAATATGTGAACCTTGTTCCGATGGAGCGGACATTTGCGCACCCAGTTTTGAAGCCTGGTATTGGGCATACCTAGCTGGATGAGCACTTACTACGTGTCTAATTAAACCCCCAGTCCCGCCGTGACCTTTTTCAGTTTTAAATTTTAAAATATTTTTACAAATTTTACATCTAGCTACTTGATTCTCTATGTCCCTATCAAAAAATATTCATGCATCTGATTTTAATGGTCGTTTTGCTATACCTCGTCTCATACTAAGGGAATATGAGGCATTTCAGTTGAAGGTGCACTAGTGGGTGTGTTGTCATCAACATTAGTGGGTGTATCATCTAGATCATCGTCTAAATTAAAGTCTTCTTGAGTTCCAGAAAATAGCTCCTCGTCTAAATCTAATGGTATTGTAGGAAAATATTGAGTATCAACAAAATCATCCTGTGTAGGAATATGATGACTAGAAGAAGTACCCTTGCCCTGGTTGCCCCTACTAGAAGAAGCACCCTTACCCTTACCCTTAAACATACCTCTTAACCCTTCCATTTTAATTATGATAATAAATAATTAAAGATAATAAAATTAAGTGCGCTAAATAAAATAAACAGACAATAATAATTTAATGAAGGAATGAATGTACCAAACGCCGACGTAACGTCGACATATAATCGAGAGGGTGAAAATTAAAACTTTGCTCGATGGAAGATCCTCAAGCTAGTTGCCAACTTCACTCCCAATTCCCAAATGAATAAATAAAATTGAATATTTAGTAAATAATGTAGACTTGTAGAGAGATATATTGAGAGATTGTAGGAAGATTTGAGAGAAAGATGAAGAGAAAGTGAGTTATTTATAGTTGAAAAATTGGGTTAAAGTGTAAATATAATAACTTATGGGTTAAAAATAAATATTAAGGGGTAGGGGGGTTGGGGGAGGGGGGAGGCCAAAAATGGCCGTTGCCCAACGGCCAAATTCTAAAATGGTTGTTGGTGCAACAACTATATTTGCAAATGGGGGACTACGGGTGGGATCGAGGCGGGATCGGGACTGGCTCGGGGTGGGCTCGGGTCTGGCGGGCCTGGGGCGGGCTTGGGACGGGTCGAGAGGGATGAGAAATTGTCCCGTCCCGATTCGAGTCCCGCTACTGATTTTTTTTAATACTAATCGGGGTCGGGGTCGGGGTCGGGGCGGTGTCGGGTCGGGCTCGGGACGGGGTTGGGCCATCCCGGCCCACTGGCCAGCATTAGACTACCGTGAGCGCCTGCCTATCCGAATCCCCCACAATATCAACCCGCATACTTACCTCAGCCACGAGTCCATCCACCAAACGCACCCAGACCCTGTGCAAAACACGAAAGAAAGTCAGTCAAAACTTATACACCTTTAGCCAAACCTCGAACCTAGTTGTATGAAAGACTGAGAACCGCAGTAATACTCCAGCCCATCCGAGGAAATGTCCCCAATCCTGTTCCTAAATGGAATGATGAGAGTAAGCATTGTGCACACCACTCTGGAATCCCTGGACACGACACAAGAAATTGCTATGCCCTCAGAGACAAAATTGAGGCATTGATCAAAGGAGGAGTTATCCAGCTGAAAAGAGCTTCCCCTAATGTAAATAATAACCCTTTGCGAAACCATGACGATGCCAATGTGAACATGATTACTGTTGATGAAGAACACAATTTGGAAGGGACTATTGTGCCCGTACAGAGAGAGGAAAAGGTTGAATCATCGATCTTTATCACCCCTATAATTACAGTCCAAGTGAGGGCACCGTTTGTAGTAGAAGTGCTTCCTCCAAAGTCGTGGATCATGACACCGTCTTTTCCTGAAGGAGTCTTATTGACCAATCTCCAAAGGAAAAAAGATGCTTCCTTGCCAAAGCCTGTTCCGCCTCTGAGTCAGTCATTTGTCAAAACATGCGCCGCTCAGGAATCAAAGGAGGACGATGCAGACAACCCCATGGGGTGGGGGGACTCAAAAGTCTTTTCATTGCTGAAGAAGAAGCGAAACGCAATGTGATTCTGGATGATTACGCTGAAGACCCCAACCATTTGGGATGCAGAGCAGGGAAATGTTTTGAAGAATTGGACCTGTGCCCCGGCCCTGTTTCTCCGGGAAGCTAGTTAATTGCATTATTACTTAATGAAATAATGTGATTCAGATTGAGGCCTGAATCGCATCTCTGCATTTAATGTGTTTTGCCTCCACCTTTTGAAAGCTTAAAATGACAAATCCGCATTGCTTTTGCTATTTTAAAATCCGTTTTATTTAATAATTTTCTTTTATCTTTCATCATGGAAACTAATAAAGTTGTCGATAATATGAATGTGACATGTAATAAAACAAGCAAATAAAGTACCAGCCAACGAACATGACTTTGAAGAATATGAGAAGAACTCAGAGCCGAAAGAATTAACGAAGAATTGGAATATTTTGAGAATAAGCCAAAGTCAGATTTGGATGAAACATCAAGATGGTTGATAATTACAAGCACTGGCATGAGCATTTGCCCTTTGCACTTCCGGGCTATCGCACTACAATCAGGACTTCTACTGGGGCAACGCCGTATCTTTTGGTCTATGGGATAGAAGCTGTGTTACCAGCAGAGGTAGAAATACAATCCTTGAGAATTATCCAAGAAGCCGAGTTGAGCGAAACTAAGTGGATATATAATCGGTACGAGCAATTGATACTGATTGATGAAAAGAAATTGAACGCAGTTTATCACAGGCAACTTTACCAGAACAAAATGGCCAAAAATTTCAACAAGAAAGTAAAACCAAGGATTTTCAAACAGGGGCAATTGGTGTTAAAACGTATATTCCCGCACCAAAATGAAGCTAAAGTAAAATTCGAACTGGCAAGGGCCTTACATGGTTCAGCAAGTGCTGACTGGAAGGGCACTAATCCTAGCTGAAATGGACGGTGAAGTATGGCCAAAAGCTATCAATGCAGATGCGGTAAAAAGACACTACATCTAGGAATTTTGCTATGTAACGCATTTTCTATGTTGTAAAAGTTGCGCTCCCTTGGCGGGTTACGCAAAGAACTCATGTCGGCTTCCGTCTCTTTAAAGCACAAATTCCCCCCCATAGAATCTCATTTACTTGTAACATGAACTACATTATGACCTGATTCCCTCAGCGGGATACGTAGGTGGCCACATCAGCTTCGGTCCCATTATTAGAAAACTTCACAATCCCCTTTGTTTGTAACGAACTACGTTATGACTTGATTCCCTCGGTGGCCTATATCAGCTTCGGTCACACCGTTAGAAAATTTTCTCCCTTATTTTGCATATAGCAGACTACACTCATCTGATCGCCTTGATAGACAGTCGAACAACCCACACAGGACTCGGTTTTGTCTAGGTTCATCATCCTAGCATACCAGAAACTGAGGCAAATTTTAAGGGTTCACTGCAAGAAAACGCCGATAGACATGGAAAGTGTTGGCTTACTAAGTTTTCAGTCAAAAGAAGAACTTTGGATAAGACATTTACTCTGTTTCACTGCATGTCACTATTCGAGAGTTCGACATTAATTCTTAATAATATGCATGCCTTCTTATAAGCAAATTGTTTTCAACAAATATTTTCATTAGAGTTCGACAGAATTTTTTATTGATATGCATATTTTCTTATAAATAATTTTTTTCAATAAATATTTTCATTAACGGCTAGCCAAGACTGGGAACCAGACAGGGGCTACAGGTCCGAATCAGCAGGACGTGCAAGTATCAAAGAGCCAAAGGTACAAAGTCAATGCAAATCAACCGCCCCTCCCCCAAACTCACAAATTTTCTTTGAGTACCGGTTCTTTAGGTTGAAAGAAACAGGGAAGCCACTGTTACACCTCGTAAGATTAAGGAAATAGGATTCAAATACCGAAAATTAGTATACAAGAGGATACGAGTCTTATGAAATTCCCAGAAATTAAAAGAAGTGGGTTTGAGATTTTTTTATTGAAGAACTTGGGGGGCCAAAGTGTAACAAGAAAATTCAAATTTTTTTTATAACCTACACTCACCTCTTCATCTTCATTCTAACTTAACCAAAAACTCTCATCTCATCTCTCCTCCAAGCCAGCCGAGAAACCCCCCCACCCATAACCAAATTTAAGGTTTTTATCTCCTCTTCTTAGACTACATTTTTCACCAAAAATTAGAAGCCAAAACAACACCAAAAATAGTGGCAAAAACAACCACTGCTTGCCGAGAATATGCCCAGGAATTTCAAGATTTTTGGGATGAAATTTTAGAAGAAAAACGTGTAGGGATGATGACTTAACATTGTAGAACACTTGCATGTCAATTGGAGTTGAAGAAGTGAACAAAAAAGGGAACAAAATACGAAAACAATGGGGATTTTCGGACCCGGGCAGTGAGCAAACTGTGTGGACTGTTTTGGACAAAATTTGAGGTATAAAATTCTTCTTTCTATAATCTAATTGGAATGCATGTTGTTAGAATTAAGGATATGAATTTGTGTTAAGGAAAATTTGGAATTTAAACAATGCATGTGACAATTTTGAGTTAGTTGCCAATTTGGGACAGATTTTGGTGATTGTTGGATTTGTTGGTTATTGTTGTTATTACTATCACTAATTGCATGATGAAATTGAAAGGAAACATTGATATTAAAGTTTAAAATTAGTTATATGGAAGTATTGAAATATGGAATTGGATTTTAGGAGTTAAGAGAAGAGTTATGGAATTATGACATGTTGTGGCCAAGAACTTGCATGAAATCGTTGGACATGTTGAGATGGATATGGACTGTTTTAGGAACTATTTTGTGGTGTTATAATGTTGAAAATTTAGTTACCATGATGCATGTTTAAGTGTGGTAATTGCTAATGTAAGTCCTAAAGGAATAAGGGTGTAGAAAGGTGTAGAAAGGCTTCACATTCTACCCTCGTTGTTGTTGGAACATGGACTATTTTTGTGGGCTGTTTTAATGTGGATTAAGAGACTAAATTTACATGAGAAGTGGGTGTGTAAATCCCCTTTGTTGCTGTTTTGGTTGTGCCCTTAATTGGTGCTTGGCTATTGATGTTATTAGTCTCGTTTGGAAGGTATGGAAACATGTATAAACAAGGGAAGTGTTGCCCGAATTTTTATAGAATAGGAAGTCGTTATTTGATATAAAGTATGTCAGTGATCATAGAATTGACGAACGTATTACCATTATTATAGGTTGAAGATCTAAAATGAGACGTACTCTAATATTGAGTTGATTAGTTTAATTCCTAAAGATGTTAGTTATGAGAAGTGCCTATGATTTTTCAGTAAAGAGTTTATTATGACATTTTTATAATGATTTTATTGGGAGTCAAATGAAAATTTTGATTGCATATGGTTACTCATGAAATCTACTCGTGCTAAGTGTTATTACTTCACTTCACCGAGTCCCAATATGGGTCGGGTTATGTTCGTGCACAGCCTTGCATTGTTCACCGAGTCCCTCACTAGAGGGCCGGGTTACGTAGAATGGATCCATAGATGAGATATAACTTCACCGAGTCCCAGTATGGGCCGGGTTATGATATGACTTCACCGAGTCCCAATATGGGCCGGGTTATGATATGACTTCACCGAGTCCCAATATGGGTCGGGTTATGATATGATTCCACCGAGTCCCGTATTAGTGGGCTGGGTTACGTTACAGGTATATATATGTATATGGACAGGCATTCATGTTTTCTTGACTTGACTCTCATTTTTTTATAAGGCACAACTGACTTTTATTGTTTATGGCACAGTTGGATTTGGATCCTGATTTTTATACTGACCTCTTGTTATCCATTGGCTACTTATGATCTCATTTGCAGTATTTCATGTTTACATACTCAGTACATTATTTCGTACTGACCCCCTTTCCTCGGGGGGCTGCGTTCATGCCCGCAAGTACAGGTGTTCAGTTTGGTGACCCTCATGTTTAGGTTCTTGCGCAGCTGTTTGTAAAGCTCCTTTGATCCAAAGCTTTACCATTTTGGTACAGAACCCTATCATTTTGATTTATGTATATTTAGGGGCACGACGGGGCCTTGTCCCGTCATATGTCGTTGTCCTTCTTATAGAGGTCTGTAGACAGTTGTGGGTTGTACTTATGTAAGGGTTATAACTCTGTTTTGGTCAGTCGTGCTATTGTACTCTGTGTTGGAGTGTCCCCGTGTATATATGATATTATCTAGTGGCAGCCTTGTCGGCTTGCCTGTTGTATTGTGTTGGCTAGTTGTGACTTCTCAGGAGGCAGGTACATTCGGGGGTAAAGACAGTCTTGTCGTCTTGCCTACCCTGACATATGTTGTTATTGCAGCGTTATGCTGCCGGATTTCAGACTCATTAGGTGTTAGTTGGATTATGTGTGACAGGTCTGTATAATGACGTCATTAGGACGGTTAGTCGCGGCCCGTCGGGTCGGGTGGTGACAACCACATCACTTATGATCAATTTCACAAAGAATTTCTACATCACAGCTCACCACAAGGATCGCGTTCCTGTTTTGCGTCTATACAAAGACATCATCTTGACCTACAGGGTCCCAACCGCATTATGTCTGCACAAGGATGTTATTTCGAATCACATGGAACTTCAACAAAGCAAATCGACGGCAAAGACGTCACGTCATATTTTTATCTGAGCAAGGACGATATTTCAATTCACAGTTCACAGGAGTTTGAATTGGCAGAAGATTCAGCACAACGTGGAACCATCCATTACGGCGAACTGACGGCAAGGACGTCATTTACAACAAATTAACGGCAAGGACGTCATTTACAGCAAATTGACGACAAAGACATCACATCACATTTTTGTCTGTACAAGGATGACATTTCAATTCACAATCCACATGAGTTTGAATCGCCAGGAGATTCAGCGCAATGTGGAACTATATTTTACAGCAAACGGCATTACAACGATGTCAACAACATTACAACGACGTCTTCAGCGCAACAACTATCTTTTACAGCAAAACAACATGACAACAACGTCATCGACGTTACGATGGCACAACAACTGTCTTTTACAGCATTACAACAACGTCAACAACATTACAACGATGTCATCTGCATTATGTCAGCACAACAACTATCTCTTACAGCAAAACAATATTACAACAACGTTCTCGACGTTACGACAGCACGATAACTGTCCTTTACAACATTACAACGACGTCAACAACATTACAACAATGTCATCAGCATTATGTCAGTACAACAACTATCTCTTACAACAGACAATATTACAACAACGTCATCGACGTTATGGAAGCACAACAACTATCTTTTACAACAAACAACATTACAACGACATCATCATCATTATGTCAGCACAACATCTATCTCTTACAGCAAACAACATTACAATGACATCATCAGTATTATGTCTACACAACACGTCTATGCAATGACGTCATCGACATTATGTCTATGCAACGACGTCTTCAGCACTACGTCTACACGGCGATATCTTTAACACAACACGTCCATACAACGATATCATCAACAGCATTACGTCGATACAACGACGGCATCAACATTACGTTCTTATAACAACGTCATCAACATTACATCTACACAACGACTTCTTCAGCATTATGTCTACACGACGACGTCTTCAACACAACACGTCCATACAACGATGTCATCAATAGAATTACGTCGATACAACGATGACATCAACATTACGTCCTTACAACAATATCATCACATTATGTTTGTGCAAGGACATTATTTCGACTCACATGGTCACATTTTTTATGTACTCATTCTCTACCATTTTGTCTCAGCAGTTATGCACTAATTTTATCTTAAGTTTAGTTTACAGGAGCTTTAATTTGCAGGATTTTCAGCATAACGTGGAACTATCTCTTACGGCAAACTGAGTCAATTTTGGTCAGCAACCTACTTCGAACGTCGTTCTGCTCTTCCCCAATATTTTGCCACATCTGTAACCAGTGTCATCATAACTCGACACTGGGGCAATATTTCTCGAATCTGCACCACCTTTTGCAACTTCTTTCCCCCTCAGGATTCTGTCCCTACCCATACATCCCTAATCTTCATCTGAGTTCCATGATCAGGACAAAATTGGCTACTCGGTCAACTTCTTTGACCGAAAACTCTTTCATCGCCTCCGGCAAAAGAGGGGCATCTGTTGACACCCAATTTTGTCCAATCTTTTCTGATTTATTTGTAATTTTAAATAGTTTTGACACCTCAAAATAATTTTAAATTGTGTGTGTGTGTTTATATATATATATATATATATATATATATAAGGTTCTAATAGCGTCGTCTATACTCAATATTATTATTTATTATTATTATTCGTATTTCTACAACCATTTGTATTTTTAAAATCACAATCATAGTTTTTATCTTAATATTCTATGTTATTTTATTTTCGCAAAAACGACATCACATTTTTTATTTTAATTAAGCATTTCGCAAATATTATGTTTTATTATTATCATATTGTCATTTTTATCTTTACAATTTATAATTTTGTTGCAAAGCATCTTTCTAATAATAAAACCCATTTTTATATTTTAAGCCCATAACCCATTTATTTCCCAACCCATTTCTACCCAAAACAAAATCAACCCAATTCCACAACCCCATTCGTCCAACACCCTAGACAACCTACCAAACCCATTACCCATTTAACCTAACTCAAACAAAAACCCCAAACTTAACCAACCCCTAACCCTCTCTTTTTCAGCCGCACACCCCCATACCTCTGCCCCTATCACATCACCGACCGACCCCACACCCCTCCAAACCCGCCGACACCACCGTCGACCAGTCACCTACCCTTTGTCGCCCAATCACTTCACTGACCCTATCTCCTCGAAAATCGGCAATCCATACCCCCAAAATCCGTAACCTTTTGCCCATTCATTTTGATTTTTAAACTCGGTTTTTAGGGGGAAAATCACCTATAACCCCCCCCCCCTTGTTCTTCATTTTAATGGGGACGATTTTTGGGAAGCCAAAATTTAGGGTTCAATCTTGAAATTCGAAATTCAAAATCTAAAATTCTCTTAAGGTTTGTATTGCTTTCTTTTTGTGTTGTTCTTCATCTTAAGAATCTGAAAATACAAGTTGAAATTTTTGATCTTTTGAGTCCGAAATTTATACCTAGGTTCCAATGGGTTTTTGTGTGAAAAATCCAAAATTTTGGTTGATTTCTGCTTTGTTTCTGTTCGGGTCGGGCCAGAATTCGGGTCGGGTAAAATTTCCAGAAATTGATATTGATATTTTGTTGTTGGTTATCTGAAAATTTGAAGAAAAAAATTGATTCGGGTCAGGTCATCGATCAGGGTCGGGTCGGGTCAGCCCGGGTTGGGTAAAATTTCCAGAATTTGGGTTTTGATATTGTGTTGTTGGTTATCTGAAAAAAATGATTCGGGTCGGGTTTTCTTATTCAGATCGGGTTTTGTTTTTCGGAATACTGTGACTGCCTTTTTAAGGCAGTATTGTTGTTGTACCTTTGCTATATTTTGATGCATTATGGAGTTGATTTGGACTGTTTTCCCTCCCTCGTATTATTTTACTTTACTGATTTGAACAAATACTACACTTAGGCCGATGAAATTGAATTTGAGGTCGTGTCCCTTCAAAAAATGGTTCTCGGTTTCGATTTGTTATTTTGGGTATAATTTACTGATTTGAACATGATACTACATTGGCCGATGAAAAATATCCGTCGATTTTTTAGGCCTCCACAGTTGGAAAGACGGAAATAAAACTTCTGGCCAAAGATGAAACTTAAATATTTTTTCATCCGAGAGACCAACATGTTCGGTAGGCAAGGCAACTAAAATGACCAACGAGTCATATGTGCGCAACCACAACGTGATTGGAATGATCCTTTCAAAATTTAAGTCTGAACCCTCCGTAATCAAAACATTTGTTATTTTGGATACGGATCCGAAGTATTTATATTCAACTGTTTCTAACCGTTTATTCTTGACAGCTTGCAAGGCACATTTATGAAAGTTAAAGAAGACAAGATACCCCTCGGAGATGATTTATTTTGTTGCTGTTATATTTTCTTTAATTCGGCTTTATTTTATTTTGTATTGTAATATTATTTATTGTACTTGCGTAATTATTGAAATGTTTAGAATAGGTAGACTTAGAATTAATAATCTAGAAAGAGTAGATTTAAAATCGAAAACCGCTGGTTTATCTATTTTAGGCCCGTCGCCCATACTTTCAAAATGTTAGTTTATTTATTTTAGGTTCGTCGCTCATACTTTCTAAAACCTAGCTTATTTTTTAACCTGTTCAAAATTTTCAAAACAATTTGGTCATCTTTTATTCGCATTATTAATCATACAAATGACATTTTATTTATATCTGATTTGTGATTCAAAAATAACTTTCATATAAATCATATCTTCGCATTATAAGTAATACACTTTTCTCCTTTGCTATCAAAATGTAAAAAATATGTATTTTATATATAATGCATACTTTTATCTAAAAATTAACTTTACATGTATTTTACAAACAATGCCATACAAATGCATGTTTTATCCAAACAAATCACTTTGCGTGTATTTTTGTAAATAAATGCATGTTTTAACCAAAAATCACCTTATATTTTTTATAATCAATGTCATCCAAATGCATACTTTTTTCAACTTTGCATATATTTTATAATCAATACCATACAATGTATGTTTTTTTATCCGAAAATCTACTTTGCATATATTTTATAAAGCTCGCCCCCACTATCATATATCATTAGAGGTATTCCCGTTGAAAACTCCTTCACAAAAAATTCAAAAGGGACAAAGTCAACAGAAACCCAATTATCAGTTGTAAATTTTCGAACATACACCAAATTTTTAATTAAGTGAGGAAGCATGAAGGAAATTTTTTGCAACGCAAGAGGTGGGTTCGGAGGAGATAAATTTGTGTCACCATAACCACGAATTGGAATTGAATGACCATTACCAATAATTATGTCATGATTTTTGCTCAAATTGAAATAAGACGAGAGATTACCTGGTGCGGACATCATGTGAGAAGTAGCACCGGTGTCCATGTACCAATTTGCATCTAGGGGATTTAATTTAAGTGTATGCATCGATGCCTCGATATTTCTGGGTGTCGGGGCCGCCACTGCTAGGCCGACAGTAGCGAAGGCCTGCTGAGGTCGAGGCCCAAGCAGGCCAGCATGCTGCCAGGAACTGTTTACCAGCCTAGTTATTTTCTGCCTCTGTTGTCCAGCGTTGGACCTGGCCTAATTGGTTGAAGGAAATAAGTAGGGAGGCATGAACCACTATCCGTTGGCTTAGGGCCACTGCCCAGCGGCCCAAGCCTGCTGCCATGGGTGCAGTGGCCCGATCCCCTGCTGGCCGCCACCCCCTACCGGTCTGCCACCACTGCCACCTCCATTGCCACTGCGGCCGCCACCCTTATCGCCGCCACAATGTTTCCCACGGTTTTGACCCTTTTTGCCACCCCCGTTGTTATGGTTTTAAGCATACTTTTCGGAGAATGATTGAGAGTCATCAGTTTCATGGGTTGTGGCCACCATTGTGGCGGAATTGGCTCTGGTAGCCGCCTTTTTAGCCAATCCTGCTTCTTCTAAGGTGAGCATGGAACGTGCTTGGTAGAATGGCCAGAAATTCAATGCGTAATATCAACATTCATTGTGTATTCCTGAATAACCTCATTGGAGAAGATTGCTTTGACAAAGGAGAGTCCCAACGCCATTATACGCCTCGGAGAGGCCCGCAACCATATGAAGAACAAGACGATCATTAGTGACAGGCGCACCAATGTTTTTGAGTTGATCCGATAACTCCTTGAGCCGTTATCAATATGCTAAGGCATTCGGAAAATCTTCCATATTAATGTGGGATAATTCTTTCTCAAGGGTCACGGCACAAGAATTTTTATTGTCTTGGAATATATCACACAACCTATTCCAATTTTCCATTGTCGTAGCATCGAGTTCGATAATTGTTTGTAAGAGGTCCGTAGAGATTGTGGAATAGATTCATTGAAGGACCATAGCATCAAGAGTTGGCCATATCTCAATTTCATCATCCGTGGAAGGCACATTCTCCTTGCTTATCGCCGATGGGATGATGTGAAGGAGGACTCTATTAGACCGGGCGTGAATTTTAAACAGTTCTGTCCACGCCGCGTATTAAACATTTTTCATCTCAAGAACAACAGGAATGTTACCGAGAGGTTGCCGAGTTAGGGCGACAGAAGCTAGGTTTTGGAGAAGGAAATATTGACATATACTGCTCTGATACCATGAAATAGAATGATCCCTTCATTATTTTCATTAATGAGAAGGTATATATACATGATATACAATTTCTAATCATGAAAAATAAATCTACATTTTTTTCTAATACAAGACTACTATCATAATTATACATGTACAAGAACTCTAATAATTATGGTAAGGAATAAACAAAATATACACACCATATACACAGTTTTGACCGTGTATACCGTGGTAGTCTTTTATTAATGACTAGATAGCAAATCTTCTTGAGGTATTTTATGTCATACTTTATACTTGTGCATATGTAGGAAAGGCAAAAAAAAATATCAAACAGCCTTATAATATGTGTTCCTTTTTAGAATAACACAAATAAAACCCTTGAAAATTGACGGTTATAGAATATATGGAAATGAAAGAGAATAATCCCTCGCTGATTTCATTAATGTAAATGGTTTACATACATGATATATAATAGTAATTCTAGGCTATATTTACGGAAATTAAATATTCACCTAACTAATATAACATATTGCTACAATAATTACATATATACAAAATCACTAATTATACCAAAAGAATATATTTGCATATATTCTATCACACCCCCGTAGTCGTAGCGGGCGGTTGTCGTACACTGAGACTGTCCCTAAAATTTTCAAACAGAATTAAGGGAAGACCCTTAGTAAATATGTCATTAATTTGATAACGTGAGGGGACATGCAAGACACGTACTTGTCTACGAGCTACCTTTTCGCGAATAAAGTTAATATCCATCTCGATATGTTTAGTGCGCTGATGTTGGACAGGATTCCCCGAGAGATAAATCGCTCTAACATTATCGCAGTACACCAATGTAGATTTCCGAATAGGAAAATGAAGCTCTAAGAGGAGGTTATGCAACCAACGGGACTCAGACACCACATTAGTTACCCCTCGATATTCGGCCTCCGCACTGGAGTGCGACAAAGTAGCCTGACGTTTAGCCGACTAAGAGACCAAGTTATCACTAAAAATATACAATAACCAGATGTCGAACGCCTGGTTTCTGGACATCCACCCCAATCAACATTTGTATAATACATGAGAGTAGATATCGATGATGTATATAAGTGTAAACCATAATCAAAAGTGTCATGAATGTAACACACAATGCGTTTGAGAGTGTTGTGTTCTTCCCTCGGATCATGCATGAATAAACACACCTACTGCACTACATTAGTAATATCGGACCTCGTAAATGTGAGATATTGAATAGCCCCCGCAAGACTACGATAGTGGGAGGGATCTTCGTATGGTGTGCTAAAAGTAGCACTCAGCTTCGATTTAGTATCAATCAGAGTAAGAGAGGACTTATAGGATGACATGTCAGCCCGTTCAATAATATCTGGTGCAAACTTTCTCTGAGATAGAAATAGACCCCCTACATGATGAGTGCCAGCTATACCCAAAAAATAACTCAAAGGCCCCAAGTCTTTCATAGAAAATTCAGAGCTGAGAAGAGATATGATATAATTGAGTAGTTTATCAGATGAAGCAGTCAATATAATATCATCCACATATAATAGAATGTATGTCATAGAAGTACCGTGATGGTAGATGAACAGAGAATGATCAGACATGCTGTGAGAAAACCCAAGAGTAGACACATAATCTGCAAATCTTTTGTACCAGGCCCGAGGAGCCTGTTTTAATCCATACAAGGACTTCTTCAGCAAGCACACATAGTTAGGATGATCGAGGTCTCTGAAAACCAAGGGTTGATGTATGTATACAGTTTCCTTGAGTTCACCGTGTAAGAACGCATTTTTCATGCCCAGTTGATGAATGTGCCATGCTTTTGAGAGAGCTAGACTGAGAACAGTGCAAATAGTTTCCGGTTTGCCCACCGGACTAAATGTCTCTCCACAATCCATGCCAACCTGTTGATTTTTGCCATCACCTACAAGACAGGCCTTATGCCTCTCAAAACAACCATCAAATTTTTCCTTATGAGTAAAAAACCACATAGAATGAATCACATTGACACTAGGTGGACGGGGCACCAACTCCCACGTCTTATTTTCAATAAGAGAATTATATTCATCATCCATCGCTATTTTCCAATTCGGGTCACGAAGGGCAGACACAAGGTTACGTGGTAAGGGTAATTTAGTGTCATTAAAGTTGAGATTAAATTGTCATTTTGGTCTAAAAATACCCTGTCGACTATGAGTAACAGGCCCTTGTCCCGGAATAGAAGTGAGATAGATCTAGGTCGGTGTAGCAGTGTCGGTATCAATTCGGGTTGGGAGGAATTGGGTCGGCTGGACGTTGGAATTATTTGGGTCAACTGGCAGAAAATGCGGACCGAAGGTATTTGGGCCAACAGGCAGTGGGTCTTCTGACAGAAGCTCAGGGACAATATGGTTTGGGCCAGCAGGCAGTGGGCCTGCTAGCAGAAGCTACTGACCGACACTATTTGGGCCAGCAGGCAGTGGGTCTGGTGGCTGAAAATTCAGAAGAGTGAGTCGTGGGCCAGCAGGTATTAGGCCAGATTATGTCTGTTGGTCCAGGTTTCGAGGAGTGGGCTGGACCAAATGGTGGACCACGTACGGTGATAACTCATCATCCAAAAATTCATACGACTTGGACACAAAATTATGCAACTTAGCAAACAAAAATTGGGTTTCATCAAAAATGACATCGCGACTAATGATGATTTTATTAGATGATAAATTAAAATATTTGTAACCACGATGATTAGATGGGTAACCCAGAAACACACAAGCGGTAGATCGGGCTTGAAGTTTGTTAATAGTAGTGGAGGGGAATAAATGATAACATCAACACCCAAACACCCTAAGATGAGAAAGGCATGAGACTTTTGGGTTCCTTTTTTCCTTTCATTTTCCGCGATACTTTTTTCCACAATACGAAGGGTCTTTTTGATAGAGAATTTTGAGTGGGGGTCGGTAAGTTAATCCTTTTCTAAGGAGTATGTTAAGAAGGTATGTTGTCATTTGTAATGCATGATGCCAAAATGAAGGTGGTAATGATACATGAGCTAGTAATGTATGAACAATATTATTAATGGTGCAGATTTTTCTTTTGGCTTTCACATTTTGTGATGACATATGTGGACATGAAAACCGAAAGATATACCATTAACCTTACAAAATTTTCTAAATTGCCCATTATCAAATTCCCTTCCATTATCACATTGATGTTCTTAATTTCACGTTCAAATTGAGTATGGATAAATGCTCTAAATGAGAGGAATGTGGAATAAAGCTGAGACTTTTTAGATAACGAAAATGTCCACAAAAAATTAGAATAATTATCCAATAATAAAACATAATAACGGTGGTCCGAAGAGCTCAAAACGGGAGATGTCCAAAGATAACTATGAATAATATCAAATGGAAACAAAGTACTAGATTTTGAGGCAACAAACGACAATGTAACATGTTTTCCAACCGGACAAGAAAGACAAACATTAGTACTACGAGCACTATTACACTCAATAAATTTATTATTTTTAAGGGGGGGAAAACAGACGCCCCCGTATGACCCAAATGCGCATGCCAAGGTGCTAAAGTGGCAAACGTTGATGGTGTGACTTGTTTAGTGGTGATAGTGGTGGTGATGGGATAGAGCTCGCCCCGACTATCACATCTCATTAGATGTATCCCCATCCAGAAATCCTTCACAGAAAACCAAAAAGTATCAAATCCAATAAAAACTGAGTTATCAGTTGTAAATTTTCGAACATACACCAAATTTTTAATTAATTGAGGAGCATGAAAGACATTTTTCAAGGCTAAAGGTGGGTTCGGGGAGGAAAATTTGTGCGACCATAACCACGAATTGGAATTGAATTACCATTACCAACAATTATGCCATAATTTTTGCTCAAATTGAAATAAGATGAGAGATTACCTGGTGCGGATGTCATATGAGAAGTAGCACCGGTATCCATGTACAAATTTGCATCTGGAGATGTAACCCAAGTGTATGCATTGTCGCCTCAATATCTGTGTGGGTCGAAGATACGATTGGGCCCGCAGTAACGAATGTCTGTTGTGGCCGAGGCCCAAGCAGGCCAGGCTGCTGCTAGGCCGAGTGATTTCGAGGCCCATTCTGGGCTTGTTGTTGTTGTTGCCGTCCACTGGGCCTAGCCCAATATTGTGATAGGTAAGGGTAGGGCGGCATGAGCCACTGCCCACTGGCCCAAGGTACGCCCCATGGCCACTGCCCACTAGCCCAGGTCTGCTGCCAGGGGTGCTATGGCATGGCCCTCTGCTGACCGCCACTACCGCCTCCACGTCCACCACTGCCGCCACCCTTGCCACAACCACATTCACCACCACAGTTTTTTCCATGGTTTTAACCCTTTTTTCCACCACGGTTGTTACGGTTTTGACCATAATTTTTGGAGAATGATTGAGAGTAATTGGTGTCGCAGGACATGGTCATCATCATGGCAAAATTGGCTCCGGTTGTAGCCTTTTTAACCAACCCTACTTCTTCTAAGGTAAGCATGGAACATGCTTGGTATAACGGTGGGAGTGGATTGCTCTGGCGAAGAAGAGTTCCAACCCCATTATACACCTCGGAGAGGCCCGCAACCATCTGAAGAATGAGACTATCATTTGTGAGGGGCGCGCCGACGTTCTTGAGTTGATCCGACGATTCCTTGAGCCTTTGACAATAGGCTGAGCCATTCAGAAAGTCCTCCATATTTATGTGAGAGAATTTTTGTTCAAGGGTTACGGCACGAGAATTTTTGTTATCTTGGAATATATCACACAACCTATTTCAAGCTTCCATTGTCGTGGCGTCGGGTTCGATAATTGTATGTAAGAGGTCCGAAGAGATGGTGGAATAAATCCATTGGAGGACCGTAGCATCAAGAGTTGCCCACAACTCTATTTCATCATCGGTGGAAGGCACCTTCTCCTTGCCTTTTTCCGGTCTAACGATGTGATGGAAGACTCTATGAGACCTTGCGTGAATTTTAAAAAGTTCCCCCCACGTCGCGTATTAGACGTTCTCCATTTCAAGGACGTTAGGGATGTTGTTCTTAATGTTGGAGACTGCAAGGGCATGATGTAAGGTATTCTTTGTGTTAGACATGATTGAGGAACAAGAGAAGAATTAGGGTTTTGGAAAAAAAATTGAAGGGATGGCCGACTGGAAGAGGGTGGAAAAGGAAAAAAAATTGCCCTAGAATGATGATACCATGAAAGGGAATAATCCCTCGTTGATTTCATTAATATAAATGATTTATATACATGATATACAATAGTAATTCTAGGTTATAATTACGGAAATTAAATATTCACCTAACTAATATAACATATTGCTACAATAATTACAGATATACAAAATCACTAATTATACCAAAAGAATATATTTTCATATATTCTATCATGAAAGTTACACTTCGTTTTTGTCCTTGCTAAATGGAACTTTTTATTTCACCAAGTGATTTTTTTTTTTAAAAAAAAAAATTGGCCGGAAAGAAATATGATAAAGATTGCTCTTTTTCAAAAAGGGAGTAATATCCTGGAACAAAAAAGGTGAGTAACATCATATCTCATAGGAGTAGTTAATTATGCAAAAAGTTCTTAAACGAACAGAAAGCAGCTTCAATAAGAGCTTTATTGACGAAAACTCGAAGAATGAAAATGAATTTGAGAGTACAAGTCGTTTATAAGACCAATTTGTTGTGTTTGGAATACTAATGTTATGTTATATTTGAAAGACACTAATTTGTAGAAAGAGCACCATCTTGCATGCACGAGTGAGTATAGTAATGTAATACCTAAATAGACCTAAGTGTCAATTCTCAAACTTTATAGGATACATATTTGAAAATTAACATTGTTCTTATATGATCATTCTACTATGAATTAAACGTAGTCAAAGGAAAGAATAGTGCATAAACTTGTGGATTAGAGAAATGAGGATGCATCTACTATTGTTTGAGAACTTGTAGGGGCGGATAACATACGCATCCTAGGTTTATATCAAACCGAACAATTTAATTTTTAACTACTAAAAATTAAAGTAAAAATTACATATCACTTCACTATGATCAAAGCCTAATTTGTATATAAAAGACATAAATTACATTTGATCAGGGGTTGTGTGCCGGGATAGTTTAATAAAAAATATCCACAACCACCTCACATTATTTCTTTTATTATTAATAAATTCTACCGGGGCCGTGGGGGAGCTAAACGCTATCTAGGGTTTATCCGTGCGAGAACCCTAAAGCACATTGGTTATCCCACAATTATATTAGGGTCTACTTTGTTGAGGCTTGTAATCACATAAAATTAAATAGGCTAAACGTGAGCATTAAGGACTTATTTGTTTACACTAATGAAAGTTTTAATCTTAATTATTAATCACATTCATTAATTCTATTTATTTTTTAGGTTCGAATCTTAAAATATAAGTGCACTTATCTTTTTAATTTTACAACCACTTAGTGCGTCTGAATAGATCTGAACGATTAAGATCTATAATAAAGTTTTAATATCATTAAGATATTTATTCAAGGACTTCTATGAAAAAGACAATTCACCACTACTTCATCCACTTTCACCGCTATCGACTTGCCGACTACCATTATCAACTATCACCATATCCACCACCCAGAACGCAACCACCATATTCAGCCACAACTATCACCATATCCAATCAGCACTTTCAAATGTCACCCCCCATTAGCCACCCATTTACAATCACACTACCAACCACCATTACAGCCACCAGTCGCGACTGCTAATCACCACCATCAACCATCACTTTATACCTCCTAACTACCGTTATCATTCATCACATCACTAGCTATCACTATCATCAACCACTGTTATCATATCACTCAATTGAATCCAAATTGACACCCATATCACTCAATTGAATCCAAATTGGCACCCATAACCACCATCATCAACAATCACCTCCACCAAATGTCATATAATATTATAAAAGTATTTTATTGATATAGTATTAGATTTATTTAGTATTTTATTTGAATTTTATATTTATTATTTTGTAAATAAAGATAAAGTTTACATATTCAGATATTGAGAAAACAAATCATCTTAATTATTTAGTATTCAAATCTTAATATAATATCTTAATATTCAGATGTATTAGATTCAAACATCTAAATTTTAATGTATATTTTAATATTTATATGAGTATTCAGATTTAAACGTGTGATTGATGGGGAGAGGCTTGCTTTGAAGTAGAGCTCCTCTACTTTCAAACATTAGACTGAGAATTCAAGTCCCAAGTTGGAAAAGAGAGGGAATAAAAAAGTATCCTTATTCCCTTACTACTATAATTTAGTTTTACTCTTGGTCAAGTCCATTGAAATCAAACCTATAATTTTTATTCTTTTTGGTAATAATAGAACCTGCAGCCTGCAAAACACATAGAAGATGTCAAGTGCAATAGATAAGTCTTGTGTGATGAACACATAGAAGATGTCAAGCGCAATAGATAAGTCTTGTGTGATGAACTTGACCGAAAAATGCATGCAGATGATATCAAACCCAAGTCATCCCATTTGAGAGATTTTCTGCTCAACCAACTCAATTACCACCGAAGTGGCCAAACCTATTAATTTAATTGGCATTATCATTTCAATTTTTGAAAGATAATTAAGAATCTAGAAGTTTGGTTGACATGGACTTACTTCAATAGTTGGCAACGTTAGTGCTATTGCTATCTTGTCTACCTTGTCATTACTAGACCTTTAACATCATTCTTGCATCTAATTCCTAGTACACTTTTACGTGCAATAAACATCTGAAAAGAATATGTTTTACTTCCAAGTTCTTATGGTTACAGAAAAGTAGAATGAATGAATGAAAGACCTCCATATAAAATTAATTAATTAGTCACATTTCCTTCTTTTTGGTTAGTTATATCCGTGATATACATGAGTTTGTATATCACAATTTCACAAGGAAAATTACCATATGTGAAACCGTGGTATACACGGTATACAAACCCGTGTATATCACGATTTTTAGAAGATTTTATGTAGTGTAGATATTGTATTAAATTAGTATTGTACACTTACCATAATTATAGGATTCTTGTACAACTAGAATAGGGTTTTAGGAGTAGAATAGGAATAAGATTTTTCTATTATGAAAAATTGTAAATTGTATATATACTCTTTCATTAATGAAAATAATCAAGGGATTATTTCTTTCATGGTATCAGAAGTCTAGGTCTAAAATTCTCTCCAATTTCCGCCCACTTTTGCATCAATCTCCGAGCCTCTCTTCTCGGTTTTCGTGCCCCGGCATACCTTCCCTCTTCCCAAATTTTTCTTTCCAATCCCTACATCACGTTTTGCGTTGCTATTATGGATAAGAACACGTTTCACCCTGCCCTTACTGTTTCTAACATCAAGAATCACATCCCTCTCATTCTTGAAATAGAAAACGTCCAATACGCGACGTGGTTCGAACTGTTCAAAGTTCACGCACGCTCTCATCAAGTCCTTCATCACATTATCCTCGTGGCTCTTGCGGATACGGAGGTGCCTAAACACGAGAATGATCCTAAGTTGTGGACGACCCTTGATGCTACCGTTCTTCAGTGGATTTACTCCACTATCTCTACTGACCTGTTGCAAACGATTATCGAACCAGATGCTACATCGATGGATGCTTGGAATAGAGTACGTGATATATTCCAAGATAATCAAAATTCTTGTGTTGTTACCCTTGAGCATGAATTCTCCCACGTAAATATGAAAGATTTCCCTAATGTTTCAGCATACTGCAAAAGGTTGAAAGAATTGGCCGACCAACTCTGCAACGTTGGTGCGCCCGTCACCAATGATCGTCTTGTCCTTCAAATGGCTGCAAGCCTATCTGATGCCTATAGTGGCTTCGGTACGTTTCTTCGTCAGAGCAGTCCTCTTCCACAGTTTTATCAGGCTCGTTCCATGCTCACGCTTGAAGAAGCAGGATTGGCTAAGAAAGCGGCCACTGGGGCCCCTTCGGTCGTCATGGTGACCGAGTCCAACTTTTCTCCCTCCGTCTCCAATAATTTCGGCAAAAATCACAACAACGGTGGTGGCAAAAAGGGTGAGAATCGCAAAAATAACAGTAAAAACCGTGGTGGAAACCGAGGTGGCCATAACGGGGGTGGCAATGGGCCTCGGGGCAGTGGGCCGCAAGCCAACTAGCCACAGCCCTAGGGCCTATGGCCATGGAACTGGGCCAAACAACCCCTATTTTCCGTCACAACAATACACGGGAAATTGGGCCCAAATTCCCCCCAACAACAGGCCCAATTTCTCGGGTCAGCAGTGGTACCCGATGGGTAATAGTGGGCTAGGGCAGCAAACGGGTGTGCTTGGATCTCGGCCTCCAGAGGCCCATCATGCAGCAGGCCCCACCCCTAACGACATTGAAGCCGTGATGCACACACTTGGATTAAATCCCCCAAACCCGAATTGGTACATGGACACCGGAGCCACAACCCACATGACGTCTGACCAAAGTACTCTCTCGTCTTATTCCAATTAGAGCAACAATCATGGCATAATTGTTGGTAATGGAAATTCAATTCCAATTCGTGGTTACGGTCATAAAACTTTATCACCCCCCACCCCCTCTTGTCTTGAAAAATGTCCTTCATGCCCCTAACTTAATTAAAAATTTGGTATCTGTCCGTAAATTCACCATTGATAATTGAGTTTCTGTTAATATTGCTCCTTTTGTATTTTCTGTGAAGAATTTCAAGATGGGGATTCCTCTTATTAGATGTGATAGTAGGGGAGATCTTTATCCTATCACGCCCACATCCGGTCTCTTGAGTCAAGCCTTGCCATCTACTTTTGCGGCTCGCTCCTTCCTTATGGCATACATATTTGGATCACCCTGGGTCGTCTATTATTTTCTTCATTACATAAAAACAATTTTATTTCTTGTAAGGGTACGCGTAGTACTCCAATTTGTCAATCTTGTCCTCTAGGAAAACTTGTTAGATTACCGTTTGTAAACTCTACTTCTTGTACTTTAATGTCATTTGATATTATTCATAGCGATTTATGGACATCTCCTGTTCTCAATTCTTTAGGCCATCGTTATTATATTATATTTTTGGATGACTATTCTAATATTTTATGAACTTTTCCATTAGCGAAAAAATCTCAAGTGTTTTCCACCTTTTTAAAATTTAGAGCATTTATCCGTACCCAATTCGACCTAAAAATAAAAAATATTCAATGTGATAATGGCAAAGAATATGATAATGGGTTGTTTCGGGATTTTTGTGATACTAATGGAATAAATTTTCATTTCTATTGTCCTCATACGTTCTCACAAAATGAAAAAGGCGAACGCAAAATTTGTACCATTAATAACATTGTCCGAACTTTATTGGTCCATGCTTCCGCCCCCCTTCCTTTTGGCATCATGCTCTACAAATGACTACATATCTTTTTAACATACTTCCTACTAAAGGTTTGGCATATTCAACCCCTCTTCAAATCTTATATAATAAGACTCCTTCGTATTCACATCTTAGGGTCTTTGGGTGCTTGTGTTATCCACTTTTTACGTCCATCACAATTAACAAACTTCAGGCCCATTCTACCCCTTTCTGGGTTATCCATCTAATCATCGTGGTTACAAATGTTTTGATTTATCCTCTAATAAAATAATCATTAGTCGTCATGTTGTTTTTTATGAAACCCAATTTCCGTTTGCTAACGTGAGTAGTCCCATGCCTAGTTCGTATAATTTTTGGATGATGTCGTCTCTCCATATATTATCCACCATTTATGGAACTTACCTCGCACCCCAAGTCTGGCAGCGGGCCCACTGCCCGCCGGACCTCCTACTATTGTCTCGAGTCCAGAAACTAGGCCAAATATTCAGCCCGCCTGCCCCGCCATCTCTGGTCCAACATCGCTTTCAAGATCTCGTGTTGGGCCAAGAGCCCATCGCTCACTGCCCGTCCGTCACCCTTCCGTCTTTGTCCCAAAATCCACCTAATTCTCCCACAAGTCACGGACCGGTCACTCGGAGTCAACGAGGTATTTTTAAACCAAAAAGGCATTTAAATTTAAATTGTAATGTTCTTAAATCCCCCTTACCCCCGTAACTCAGTGTCCGCATTAAATGACCCGAATTGGAAATTGGCTATGACCGACGAATATGATGCTCTTATTGCAAATAAGACTTGGGAGTTGGTACCCTGTCCTTCTGGTGTTATTATTATTCGGTCTATGTGGATTTTTACTCATAAGGATAATTCTGACGGTTCTTTTGCGAGGCATAAGACTCGTCTTGTAGGTGATGGTAAGGCTCAGCAGGTTGGCATGGATTATGGTGAGATGTTTAGTCCGATGGTTAAATCGGCTACCATTCGCATTGTTCTCAGTCTGGCTCTTTCTAAAGCATGGTCCATTTATCAGTTAGATGTGAAGAATGTTTTCTTACATGGTGATCTTAAGGAGACCGTTACATGTATCAACCCTTGGGTTTTTTAGACCCCGAATATCCTCATCATGTCTGTTTATTGAAGAAGTCCTTGTATGGGCTTAAGCAGGCCCCACGGGCTTGATATAAGAGATTTGCATATTATGTTTCGTCTATTGGGTTTTCACACAGCAGGTCTGATAATTCATTGTTCATATATCATCGTGGTTCTTTCCTAGCTTATATTCTATTATATGTGGATGATATTATCTTGACTGCCTCTACTGATGCTTTGCGCAAGTTTATCATGACCATGCTCAGTTCTGAGTTTGCTATTAAAGACTTGGGGCCCTTGAGTTACTTTTTGGGGATTGCTGTCACTCGTCATGCAGGTGGGTTATTCTTATCACAATGAAAGTATGCAGGTGAGATCATTAAGCAACCTGGTATGTCCTCATGCAAGTCTACTTCCACTCCAGTTGATACTAAACCCAAGTTGGGTGCTGCAGCTGGCTCGCCGTACGAGGATCCTGACTATCGTAGTCTTGCAGGGGCTCTTCAGTATCTTACTTTCACAAGGTCAGATATTACGTATGTCGTACAGCAGGTGTGCTTGTTTATACATGATCCCAGGGTTGAGCACATGAATGCGCTTAAACGCATTATTCGATACATCCATGGGAAACTTGACTATGGCTTACATTTATATCATTCGTCGACGTCTACACTTGTCTCGTATAGAGATGCTGATTGGGGTGACTGTCTAGACACCAGACATTCTACGTCTGGCTATTGTATGTTTCTTGGTAATAACTTGGTCTCATGGTCTGCCAAACGTTAGTCGACTTTATCACGCTCTAGTGCAGAGACCGAGTATAGAGGGGTAGCCAATGTGGTGTCTGAATCCTGTTGGTTACGTAATCTTCTATTAGAGCTTCATTGTCTTATTCAGAAAGCTACCTTGGTTTATTGTGATAATGTTAGTGCCATCTACCTTTCTGGTAATTCGGTTCAACACCAGCTTACTAAACACATCGAGATGGATATTCACTTTGTTCGCGAAAAGGTAGCTCGTGGACAAGTACGCGTCTGTCATGTCCCTTCCAGGTATCAAATTGCAGACATCTTTACCAAGGTCTTCCATCAGTACTCTTTGAATATTTTAGGGACAGTCTCAACGTATGAAGAACGCCCGCTATGACTGCGGGGGTATGTTAGTTATACCCTTGATATACATGGGTTTGTATACCATGTATATCACGGTTTCACAAGGCAAATTACCATATGTGAAACCCTGGTATACACGATATACAAACCCGTGTATATCACGATTTTTGGAAGATTTTATGTAGTTTAGATATTGTATTAAATTAGTATTGTACACTTACCATAATTATAGGATTCTTGTACAACTAGAATAGGGTTTTAGGAGTAGAATATGAATAGGGTTTTCCTATTATGAAAAATTATAACTTGTATATACTCTTTCATTAATAAAAATAATTCAGAGATTATTTCTTTAATTTTCGTCATAAATTATTGTTCACTTTCCTTATGTTTGCTCGTTCTACTTTTAGGCGGTGTCCAATTATATAATCATTGTTTCGAATCCTCAATAACACGTGTACATTAATTAATGTGAACTAAAAGAGAACGTGATAGGATAAGAATAATACTATGTGAATTTAATTAACTTATTAGTAAGATATATTGTGTTTGGTAAGGATGGGGAAATAATATTATGAGGTTTAATTTTGAGCAGTATGACAAACATATCGTCTAATGTTAAGTTTTAAGATATGCTTGATTTTGATAAGATAGCCACCATTACTTATTTAACAAGTTCGTAACAAATAAAAAAGGTTTTAGGAGTGACTTCTAAGGTAAACCATTAGTCTATAAACGGAAATCAATCTAGGATCCCTTGGTTGTAAGCCTATAATTTACCTAAAGAGATGTTGTTGACCTGATTTTGATTGTTTTAATTTTTTTACCAAAAAGGTTATTCTTGAAGTTAAATATAGAATAAATCCCATTTTGGATGTGTTTGGTACGGAGGAAAATGTTTTCTAACTTTTTATGTTTGATTGTTCAAAAGTGTTGAAAAACATTATTTTTAGGAAAATAAATTTCTTAAAAATTAAGAAAATGACTTTCCTAATGGAAGTAGAAAAAAAGTTTCATAAGTGATATTTCAAGTTTATTGTCTCCTCCTCATCCATTGAACGCCCCCAATCCTTGACCATCGCACCCACCATCACCCTTGAACCCCATTCCCTACCCAATCTCACCCCATAGTAATTTGCTAAATTACATATAAATACTCTTAGATAATATTTTTTTTACTTACTTACCCAACATTAAAAAATAAATAAGAAACTCATCTTGTTCTCCAATAATACATTTGCCATGGAAAATAATTTCCTTCGTACCAAACACACTCTTTATCCCCTTCAAATTTAATGATTAGGAAACAATAACCCCCCTCTCCGCCTTTTAAATGGGATGGACAACTCCCCTGAGCAAGATTTTTGGGTGAACTTTAAAATTATTATCTTTTTGTTTAACTTCTACATAATTGAAGATTAAAAAACAAGAGAAAATTACACCGCTTATCACGATTTTAAAGTTAAGCACGTAATTAGCATATATTAAAAAAGAATAGGTTTTATTACATTTATGACATACTCAAAAAATACCATACAAAAAGAGATATCCTTTAAATTAGGGATTTCTCCCACATTTCCTTATTTCTCTCTCTTCTTTAACTAACACATCCATATTTCCTTACTTCTCTTTCCTTCAACCAATAGACCCTATTGTTTTCTGGCTCCAAGGATGAATTTCAATTCTCACGCCCAAAATTTCTAACGAAAATATATAATTGTGAGGCGGTGATGTCTAATTTGGATCTCAATTAGACCTTATTTTTTCCTTGTGTTAGTTTACTGCTAACACATGAATGTATTTTAATTTAAATACAAAAACTACATTATACCATTATTATACCGTGTATTTAGGATATATTTTTAATTTATACTCTTTAAAAACATACTTAAATACACATTATACCCGGTATAATTAATTTTCAGATGTATAATATGTATACTAATGTGTTAATATACATAGTATAATTCAAATATATTTTAGAGAAAAGGGTCAAATTTGCCCTCCAATTATGCTTTATAGTTTAACATTGTCCTTCGTCAAACTTTGGGATCAAATTTACCGTTCATGTTAGCAAACTTATTAAATTTGCCCTCAGCTGAACGGATTTCTGACTTGGACTCCACGTCGGATCCACATAGATTCCATGTAGGCTCTCATCCAATACTTTTAACCCATGATCCGTACCCGTTACTCCATCATTTAAATTGTTTCAACTCGGTTCATTTTAGAAGAAGAGGTAACTGATAACCTAGTCGGGGAGAGAATTTTAGCGATGAGCTTTTAGCTCCGGTGAACCAAAGCAGACACCACCTAGACCACCACCGTCGTCTCCGGCGAAGTCAGTGACGAAACACAACCACTGGTGATGACCAACCGGTGAACCGGTGCAGTCACCACCTAGACCACCGTCGCTGCCTCCGGCGAAGTCGGTGACGAAACACAACCACTGGTGATGACCAACCAGTGAACCGGAGCAGTCACCACCTAGACCACCACCGTAGTCATCACCTAGACCACCACCATCGTCTCCAGCGAAGTCGGTGACGAAACACAACCACTGGGGATGACCAAACACAACTACCGGTGAGCCCCCAAATACCTAAATCCGAACACTACCGGTGACCATAATATCAACAACATCAACCCCTCACTGCCTCACCACTAGATCTGTCGACCACTACCGCCGTAGCTCCAAACTCCGACGATCTCGCCAGACCACTAGCCACCCAACTCCTTGCCTTACTCCCTCTCTCGCTCCCTTCTTCTACATCGTCATCACTGCTCCGTCAACAACTGAAACCTCCGCGAACCACCTAACTCAGTTAACAATCACAAACTGCCTCAACACCACTGCCAAACGATACCATCACGCCCACTATTTCAGTGAAACGCCGACGACAAATCAATCCACATTATGCTATTTTTTTATCGGTCGGAACTACTGGGTTGATGGGGTAACGGAACCACTACTCTTCTTCTAAAATGGATCGGGTTGAAATAATTTAAATGATGGGGTAACATGTACGAGGTTAAAAGAATTGGGTGAGCCTACGTGGCATTTACGTGGATCCGACGTGGAGTCCAAGTCAGAAATCTGTCCAGCTGAGGGAAAATTTAATAAGTTTGCTAACGGGAAGGGTAAATTTGATCCCAAAGTTTGACGAAGGGCAATGTTAAACTATAAAACATAGTTGGAGGGCAAATTTGACCCTTTTCATTTCCCTTTTGCTTTTGTCTATTTTGTTTTATTTATAAAGACGGTTATTTTAATAAAGCCACCCACTTAGAAGATATAATTATGGATGGTGGGCGTGACAGCGGCGGTGGAAGATATGTGTTTCCAGTGAGATGGGTGGTAGGGTGATTTAGGGATGAAAAAGATATAATTATTGGAGGATTTTAATAGTTAATTGGAGATTAATTAGTGTAAATATAATTAATAAAAGAAAATTAAATGAATAAAGAAAAGAAAAGAATTTATAATTAAAATTTTGAAGATTTCCGACGTGGCGCTGACGTGACGGACGAGTGTATAACATCTTCTATTGTGCAACTAGTTATGTGTATATAAGGGATAAAATATACTTTTTAGATGGTCAGATATCATAATAATTTAAGTGTGATATCGAGATTTTGGGTATAGTTTAAAGTGTCAATCTATTTTTTCGGCCTAAAGTTTGCCCAAAAAACATTGTGAAGTATCGTCCTAAATTCTTGTCTTTTCCTACTGGTTGGGAGATTATTCCGATGTAGCTATTTTGCCAGAGGCCCAGAATGGAATCATAACCAGTGATAAAGTGGGCCCAATAGTTATAATGAAGCTGGTTACCAGCCCCAATGTATATACTTAAGGCTCAAGGGTTCTGCCAAAAAAATCAAGTTTATATCGGTTGCCAAAAACCCTAATCCTAAAGTTTTTTAAGGTGTCCTCAAGATATTTTCCAGCTAACTTACGGGCTACCTTGCTTCGTTCATTGCAAGATACTGCTGCCTCGTGCAACCCCCGCAGTTAAGCCCACAAACTTAACATGAAGCTTTTACTTGCTTGGGTTAAGAAGAATTATTCATTTTCAGCTGAATAATATATGCTACGAAAATAATTATTAGCTTAATCTAATATTAACGGTGACAATATCTTCACACTTTTGGATTTAGGATCATACATTGTAAGGAGCAAAGACAAAAGCATATAATATGAATTATATTGCATAGGCGTACAAGACCAATGCAATGGGCACATGCACATCCAAAATTTGGCATTTTTAATCTTCAAGTATGTCAGTGTAGAACAAAAAAAGCTTACCAAAAAATATTACTTTGAAAGTATTGTCCAAACACAAATTATTAACAAAAGCACTTATCAAATGATTTAGCTAAATCAAAACTATTACTCTCCCAAAGAACTTTTTCCAAAGCCACTTTTAACAAAAAATGTTTTTTTAAATATACTAATTTCGACAGCTTGACCTAAAAATGCCATAAAGATCATTAGATCCGTAAAACATACATAAATTTTGGTAGATATGAAAAAAGCTTACACGAAAGTCCAAGAAAATTTCTCTATATTGGTCGGTAGAAAATATCTATTGCATGGCTTTGAATTACTTTTATGATCTGGTCAAGTGGATATTGCAAAAATCCACTATCACACATGGCAAATTGGGGTTGGCTTTAAAAGAGCAAATCTACATTGGGTTGGATTATTTAAACATAATAATGTATCTAAAATATCTGTTCAAGCTTTGTCAAATGGACATGACATAAAAAAAGAAGCAGCAAATTGACCGGTGTAGTAGATAATGATATTCTAGGATGAGTACCTTGGTCCTTCCGAGACATTTATATACAGTTGATGCAAGACCATGAAACTCAAGCCACAAATCAAATATTCACTTAGTGTAGTAGCAATATTCAAAATTATTTCATTTTGTTTCAATAATGGCAGCTGCAACAATGGCTCTCTTCCTCTTCTTTTATCGGAAAGGCAGTAAAACTTTCACCATCTTCCTCTGAAATCACAGGCAATGGAAAAGTCACCATGAGGAAGGCTGTTACCAAGGCCAAGCCTGTATCTTCTAGTAGTCCATGGTATGGTCCTTGAAAGAGAATAATCTCTTGATTATTTTCATTAATGTAAAATGTATATATACATGATATACAATCTCTAATTATGGAAATTAAATCTACCTTTTCCTAATATAAGACTACTACATTTTTCTAATACAAGACTACTACCATAATTATACTTGTACAAGAATTTTACAAATTATATACCAAATATACACGAGTACGTGTATATTCTGTCACTCCCCCGCAGTCATAGCGGACGTCGTATGCTGAGACTGTCCCTAAAATCTTCAAACAGAACTAAGGGAAGACCCTTAGTAAATATGTCAACAATTTGGTACCGTGAAGGGACATGCAAGACACATACTTGTCCACGAGCTACCTTTTCGCGAACAAAGTGAATATTCATCTCGATATGTTTAGTGGGCTGATGTTGGACCGGATTTTCAGAGAGATAGACCGCACTAACATTATCACAATAGACCAGGGTAGATTTCTGAATAGGAAAGTGAAGCTATAATAGGAGATTATGCATGCTATCCCTCGATACTCGACCTCTGCACTAGATCGCGATAAAGTAGTCTGGCGTTTAGCCGATCAAGAGACCAAGTTATCACCAAGAAACATATAATAACCAGATATCGAACGTCTGGTATCTGGACATCCACCCCAATCAGCATATGTATAAGACACGAGAGTAGATACGGAGGATGGATATAAGTGAAAATCATAATCAAGAGTGCCCTGAATGTAACACACAATGCGTTTGAGAACATGAATGTGTTCGTCCCTCGGATCATGCAGAAATAAACACACCTATTGCACTGCATAAGTAATATCGGGCCTTGTGGATGTAAGATATTGAAGAGCCCATGCAAGACTGCGATAGTGGGAACAGTGCGAATGGTTGCCGATTTGACCACCAAACTAAATGTCTCTCCACAATCTACGCCAACCTGCATCACCTACAAGACGGGTCTTATGCCTCTCAAAACAACCATCAAAATTTTTCTTATTAGTAAAAATCCACACAAAAAGAATAACATTGAAACCAGGCGGACGGGGCACCAATTCCCACGTCTTATTTTCAATCAGAGCATTATATTCATCATCCATGACTATTTTCTAATTTGGGTCATGAAAGGCAGACACTTGGTTACGTGGTACGGGTGATTTAGTGGCATTAGAATTGAGATTAAAATGTCGTTTTGATTTAAAAATACCTTGTTTGCTATGAATAACAGGCCCTTGACGTGGAATAGAAGTGGATTGGACCTGGGTCGATGTTTATACGTCTCGATATTGGCCAGCAGGCAGTGGGCCTGCTGACTGATGGACTGGACTAAGGATGTAGAAATAGGGCCAACAGGCAGTGGGCTTGCTGGCCGAGAAACTGGACCCGGATGGTGATGACTTGGGCCAGCAGACAGTGGGTCTGCTGACCGAGAAGCTAGACCGGGAGGAAGCATGGATGGGCAAGCAGGCAGTGGGCCTGTTGGCCGAGAAGCAGGATCTCTAAACTATGCAATTGGGCCATCAAATAGTGGGCCCGATGGCAGACAGCGATCACAGTAAGGGATTGGTCAAGCAGGTAGTGGGCCTGCTGGTTGATTTTGGCCACGGGTCTGCTGGTCCTGATCCCGAGGCAGGGACCGGACTAAATGGTGGAGCACATACGGTGAGAACCCATCATCCAAAAAATTATAAGAATTAGACACATAATTACACAATTTAGCAAACGAAAATTAGGTTTTATCAAAAATGACATGACGACTAATTATGATTTTATTAGATGATAAATCAAAATATTTGTAACCACGATGAGTAGACAAATAACACAAAAACACACAAGCAGTAGAACGGGCTTGAAGTTTGTTAATTGTAGTGGATGGGAAACCGTGTATATCAGTGGGATATACACGGTATATATAGCGGGCGGTTGTCGTACGCTGAGGTTGTCCCTAAAATCTTCAAACAAAATCGAGGGAAGACCCTTCGTAAAAATGTCAGCAATTTGGTATCTGGAGGGCACATGTAAGACGCGTACTTGTCCAGGAGCTACCTTTTCGAGAACAAAGTGAATATCCATCTTGATATGTTTAGTGTGTTGATGCTGGACCGGATTTTCACAGAGATAGATTGCACTAAAATTATCACAGTAGACTAAGGTAGCTTTCTGAATAGGAAAGTGTAGTTGTAATATAATATTACGCAGCCAACTTGATTTAGACACCACATTGGCTACCCCTCGATACTCGGCATCTGCACTGGATCGCGATAATATAGCATGACGTTTGATGGACCACGAGACCAAGTTATCTCTAAGAAACATACAATAACCAGAGGTTGAACGTCTGGTATTTGGACAGCCACCCCAATCAGCATCTGTTTAAGACAAAAATGTAGAAAAGGACGATGGATACAAATGCAAACCATAATCAAGTGTGCCCTGAATGTATCGTATAATGCGTTTGAGCGCATGTATGTGCTCAATCGGTAGATCATACATAAACAAACACACCTATTGAACTGCATATGTAATGTCAAGTCTTGTGAACGTAAGATACTAAAGTGCCCCTGCAAGGCTGCGGTAGTAGGTGGGATCCTCATATGGTGTGCCAGACTTAGCACTTATCTTCGATTTGGTATCAACCGGAGTGGAAGTGGACTTACAAGATAACATATCAGCCTTCTCAATGATCTCAGCCACATACTTCTTCTGTGACAAAAATAGACCCCTTTTATGACGAGTGACATCGATACCCAAGAAATAACTCAAGGGCCCCAAATCTTTCATTGTAAACTCTAAACTGAGTAGTGACATGACAGACTTGCGCAGATTATCAGAAAAAGCGGTTAAGATAATATCATCCACATGCACTAAGATGTATGCCAGAGAAGTACCATGACGATAGATGAACAGAGAATGATCAGACCTGCTGTGAGAAAACCCAATAGTAGATACATAATCTGCAAACCGTTTATACCAGGCCTGTAGGGCCTGCTTAAGTCCATACAAGGACTTCTTCAGCAAAAAAACATGATGAGGATAATTGGGGTCTCTAAAACCTAAGGGCTGATGCATGTATACTTTCTCCTCAAGCTCACCATGTAAGAAAACATTCTTCATATCAAACTGATGAATGGGCCATGCTTTTGAGAGTGCCAAACTGAGAATAGTGCGAATGGTATCCGGTTTGACCACCGAACTAAACATCTCACCACAAGCCACGCCAACCTGTTAAGTTTTACCACCACCTACAAGACGAACCTTATGCCTCTCAAAAGATCTGTCATAATTTTTTTTATGAGTAAAAATCCACATAGACCGAATAATATTAACACCAGAAGGACAGGGCACTAACTCCCATGTCTTATTTTCAATTAGAGCATTATATTCGTCGTTCATAGCCAATTTCCAATTCGGGTCATGTAATGCACACACTGGGTTACGTGGTAGTAGGGATTTAGGGAAATTAGAATTGAGATTAAAATGTCATTTTGGTTTAAAATACCCATTTGGCTACGAGTAACGGGCCCTTGACTCGAGGTAGAATTGAGTGGATTTTCAAAAATATGCAGAAGGGTGACAGACTTGCCAGCAAGCATTGGGCCTGTTGGCCCAACGCGGGAAATAAGAGCTGAAGCCGACACGGGTTGGTGAGGCAGATCTAAACCAGTTATGGGCTGGTTTTGCAGAACAGTACCCAGATTGGGACTGGCCGTGATACTGGTCCACTGGACAGACCCGTAGGTCCAGTAGTATTGGTGTTTTGTGGGCCAGTAGGCAGTGGGCCTACCAGCGTGATTTGGTCACGGGACAAGTCAGAAATATTATGGATAATATATGGTGAGACCTCGTCATCTAAAAAATTATACGAACTAGGCCCGGGACGACACACTTTAGCAAACGGAAATTGGGTTTCATAAAATATAACATAATGACTCATTATGATTTTATTAGACGACAAATCAAAATATTTGTAACCACGATGATTAGACGGATAACCCAAAAACACACAAGCGGTAGAACGGGCTTGAAGTTTATTTATTGTAGTTGACGGAAAAAGTGGATAGCATAAACACCCAAAGACCTTAAGATGTGAATACAAATGATCTTTATTATAGAGAAGTTTAAGGGGAGATTCATATGTTAATCCTTTGGTAGGAAGTATGTTCAGAAGATAAGTAGCCATTTGTAGTACATGATGCCAAAAAGAAGGAGGTACGGAAGCATCGGATAATAAAGTTCGGACAATATTATTAATGGTACGAATCTTTCGTTCGGCTTTCCCATTTTGTGAGGACGTATGAGGACAAGAAAAATGAAAAAATATGTCATTAGTATCACAAAATTTCCGAAACAACTCATTATCGTATTCCTTGCCATTATCACATTGAACATTTTTAATTTTCCATTCGAATTGGGTACGGATGAATGCTCTAAATTTTAAGAAAGTGGAAAAAACTTGAGACTTTTTGGATAAAGGAAAAGTGCACAAAAATCATCTAAAAATAAGACATAATAACGATGGCCCACAGAACTTAAAACGGGAGATGTCCATAAATCACTATGAATAATGTCAAAAGGCATCAAAGTGCGAAAAGTAGAAGCTACAAATGGTAATCTAACATGTTTTCCTAACGGACAAGAAGGACAAAGTGGAGTACTATGCGTATCCTTACCAGAAATAAAATTATTTTTATGCAAGGAAGAAATAATAGATGACCCAAACGTGCATGCCACAAGGAAGGAGCAAGAGTGGCAAAAGTAGACGACAAGGCTGGACTGGCGGAAGTAGTAGTGGTGGTGATTGGGTAAAGCTCTCCCCTACTATTGCATCTCATTAGAGATATCTCCGTGTTGAAATCCTTCACTGAAAACTCAAAAGGATTAAAATTAACAGAAACCCAAATATCAATGTGAATTTTCGGACGGACACCAAATTTTTAATTAAGTTGGGCATGAAGAACATCTTTCAAGACTAGAGATGGATGTGGGGAAGATAGCTTTGTGTGACCATAACCACACATTGGAATTGAATTCCCATTACCAACCATAATGCCACGATTTTTTATCAAATTGAAATAAGACGAGAGAGTACCTTGGTCGGACGTCATATGAGAAGTGGCTCCGGTGTCCATATACCAATTTGCATCCGAGGGATTTATGTCAAGTGTATGCATTGTGGCCTCAATATCTGTAGGTGTCGGAATCGGATTTAGGCCTGTAGCATGGAAAGTCTGCCGGGGTCGAGGCCCAAGCAGGCCCCCATGCTGCCCCGGCCCATGACTGGATCGCTGGACACTGTTGGGGACTGAAACATTAGGCCTGTAATTTTGCTGAGACTGGGCCCAAGTACCGGGTTATGCAGACGCCGAAAAATAAGGGTTGTTGGGCCAATAGCCACTGGCCCAGCCCCACTGCCAGGCGGCCCACTACTTCGTGGCCCGCTGCTGCTGCCACTGTTCCGGCCTCCCCCACCGCCGCCGTTACTACCGCGATTGCCACCACGGTTTCTGCCATTATTTTTACAATTATGACCTTTTTTTGCCGCCACCGTGATTACGGTTTTGGCTGAATTTTCAGAGAATGTGTGAGGGTCGTCTGACGTGGTCATCATTATGATGGAATGTGTTCCGGTAGCAGCCTTTTTAGCCAAACCGGCCTCTTCTAACGTGTGCATGGAATGAGCCTAATAAAATGATGGCAGATGATTACTTTGACAAAGTAGTGTGCCAACGCCATTATATGCCTCTGAAATGACTGCAACCATTTGAAGAACAAGACGATCATTGGTAACAGGTGCACCAACGTTGCGGAATTGGTCCGCCAATTCTTTCAGCCTTTTATAATAGGCCGAGACGTTAGGAAAATCTTCCATGTGGACATGGGAAAATTTCTGTTCAAGAGTGACAACACGTGAATTTTTGTTATCTTGGAATATATCACACACCCTATTCCAAGTATCCATCGATGTAGCATTGGGTTCAATAATCGTCAATAAGAGGTCTATAGAGATTGTGGAATAAATCCACTGGAGAACGGTAGCATCAAGGGTTGTCCATAACGTAGGATCATCCTCGGGGGTAGGCACCTTCTCCCCGCCAGGTGCCGGGGGGATGATGTGATGGAGGAATTGATGCGAGCGTGTGTGAACTTTGAATAATTCCACCCACGTGGCGTATTAGACGTTTTTCATTTCAAGAGCAATAAGGATGTGGTTCTTGATGTTGGAAACTGTAAGGGCAGGAATAAACATGTTCTTTGACGTAGACATAACGAAAGAACAATAGGTGAATTAGGGATTTGGAAGAAAATTTGGGAAAGATGAGAGAGAAAAAATGGTGCACGGAACCCGAGGCAGCGGAAGTAATATTTTGGGAGAAGTATTTGAGACCTAGATTTCTGATAGCATGAAAAAAATAATCCCTTGAATATTGTTATTGAATGAATAGGTATATATACAAGTTACAATCTCCAAATATGGAAAATTCTATTCCTACTAAATTTCTAATATCCTAATTCTACTTGTATAAGAATTCTACAATTATGGTAATTATACAACATAATTAACTATTTCTATTTTTGGTACACTAATTGCGGAAACCATGTATATCAGTGGGATATACACGATATATTCCATCAGTACATTAAGTACAACAACAATTATTACTATGCCTCTGTTCCAATTTCTTCATTTAATTCGTTTCAGGCTAACATATTTATGAAATGAAAATACAAAATAAAAGGTATTGGAAGTTCTTTATATTTCTTGGTAGTATAAAAATGTTAAATAGGACTAACGAATTCTTAAAAGGCACAGGATAAGTAAAGTAGCTACGGGGAAAAATTGATGTTCATTTAGACTAGGAGGAGCAACCTTCAACTAAGCATTGAATTCACCTGTTTCGCTTTTTTTCCCGAGAAGTTTGCCTAACTTGGTTACTTTTCTTAACAATATGTAGATATTCAGTCCACAACGTCTTAGAAAAATAACTAAGAGCTAAGTTATCGATTGAACATAAAGATTATTGAAGCTCAATCTACCATTGTTCATCCAAACCCTTTATAAAGTGAGGAAAGAGGAAGGAAAAGCATGAAGATATAGAGCAGAATGTTACCAATCTTGACACTTGTCACAATCCAACATTCCTCAAGCCATGATAACACTTACACCCGACTCAATAGGCCAATCAATTCTATTTTTAACAGGTTTCCAGTTCCACTAAATACAGGCATAAAATGAGTGTCTCAAGAACCATAAGTGCGGAATCATATAAGTACACCCCAGAATATATACAAGAGCGAGTAAGAGTGAAATAACATAAATTTGAAATAGGCAATACAGCTGTCTGAAATACTCCAGATCAAAAAGAATATCCACTTAACTTTTATTTTTTAGATAAAAAAAAGTGATCACTTACCAAATTAAGAAAGAATTAATTTTATTTTTCCAGATTTTCCCTTATTAAGTGTTAGGTGACCAAATTCCAATACATATTTAATTAGAGGCATTTAGTCAAATTACCTATTTTATCTAGGAGTTAATATTTTCTTAAAAGGTGTGTAAATGACTAAGTGAATACTCTTTTTGATCCGGAGGGAGTAAGAAAGACAAAATGGATAAAGGGCATAAGGATTCCGGTGCTGTGAGTTAGCCACGCCCCGAAATACCTAAGTCAAATCAGACATGGCTGTGAGGTCGACTGATGCACGGATCTAAATATGCACAAAAGAGCGCAACAAGTGTAGCATGAGTACGGAAAACAACGTGTACTCAGTAAGTATCATTGACCAACCCCAACAAAGTAGTGGCGAGGTTGATCTTTAAAATACTTACGATTATACTTAATCATTTATACATCTATAAACATGTAAGAATCGTCGAAAGAGAAGTGGAGTATAGAAGGATACCTTATAGGAGATCACCTCTTTAAGTGCGAAGACAGGTCACTTCAAATGTACGCACTTAAGAATCCAAGAGTTGTCCATGGCCACAACGGACAAAAATATAAGAAGAAATGAATAAGGAGAGTTATTGTGTTGATATCATTGTCTTGGTTTACACTAAATACTGACGGTTCAAGTCATCACGTTCACCGCGCAGTAAGTAAATCCAATGGTAATCGACTAAGAAAGGTTCAAAGCCGAAAACTACCTTTCCTGATACAATATCTTTCCGCTAAAAGATTGTTGAACTTTTGCACCATGTGTGCACCAATTCTCTTTCAAGAGGGGATTGTTAGAAATTTAACTATGTGGGATTGATTTTTTCCCTTCTTTAGTGACTTAAACATGTGGGCCCCGCATATCGGAAATATCGTTTCTTCGCACATGTCTAATCTACTAAATGAGTAGATGATATTAGTGCCAAGTATCGTTAAATTTAGTTAAGAAATGAAAGAGATATTGATGCACAAAGTAAGGTTTGAGACATGAATAGATGGGTTGTTTTGGCCAAATAACAAATCTCTCACATAAGTAGAAGATAGAAGGATTGAGCACTATATAATCTCTACTTTTGAGTAAGGGTTTGGGACCCCAAGGGGTAACCCATGTGTTAAGAAGAGGGATGACCTAGGTGAGCTTGGGTTCGGGGTTAAGCCCCACACGCGCGCCGCTACCGCCCGTCCGGTCCGGTCACGGTCTGCGGGCCATGGGCTGTCTTCCGAAATTTTCTTTTTGGTCCCTGAAATGTTTCTTATTTACATTTTGGCCTGAAAGTTTCGGAGATAACCAAACGTTGCAACGACTCTGAAACGCTGAAACTAATCTGACTTCAACAGTCAGAAACACCCTCTTCTTTACCTATAAATTGAACATTACTGTTCAGTTCAAACAGACGAAAAACAGAGAAAAGAATAATTCTCTCATCTCTTTGCAATTTGTTCTATATTCATTTTCTTCGCTAGAATCAACCTTACTTGCTTTGTACTGTTGATTGTTGTTGTTTTATCTTGGAAGAATATTGTCCATTACCGAAAGAGCATATATATACGAGGAAATTTTGTGTTAAAGATAGAGAGTTATCTCTTGATTCAGCTTTTATTCTGTTTAACCTTTTTGACACCATATATACCTACCGTTTAAGACAAATTTTCTAAGTGTTCAAAAGATATCTGTTTCAAACATTACTTATGGTTTTGTTGCTGCTACTCAAGGGAATGCTATTGTCCATGCTCCTGCCATTTTCCAAGGAAAACGCCTAGAAAAATTTTTGGGTACCAACTTCAAGAGATGGCAACAAAAAATGTTGTTCTATCTTACTACGTTGAACCTGTCATGCTTTTTGACAGAAGATCCTCCTTCTGGTAGGGATGCAATAGACACTCAGTCTAACACAAGTGGGCGAAGATATCCAGGTCACAAATGCCTTGAAGTTAACACTGGCTGCCTGGAATTATAGTGATTTTAAGTGCAAAAACTGCATTCTGAACGATCTGTCGGATACAATCTATACTGTGTATTGCACCGTGAAGACGACAAAGGAGTTGTGGGAAACACTTGAGAAAAAAATATAGCGCACAGAATGCGTGTACAAAGAAATTCATCATTGGAAAGTTTTTGAAATTTCAAATGGTGGATGGTAAATCAGTGATGTCCCAAATTCAGGAGTTTCAAATGATTCTCCATCATCTGGATTTAGAAGGAATGAAGCCAAACAAGAAATTTCTGATTGCGTCTTTGATTGAAAAATTGCCTCCTTCGTGGAACGAGTTCATGAGTTATCTCAAACTAAAGACAAAGAAAATGGGTTTGAAGATCTTATTGTCAAACTGAAAATACAAGAGGACAATAAAAGAACTATATCTAAGGGAAATCAGCCAATGGAGGCAAAAGCGAATCTGGTTGATTTGAAAGGAAACGCCAACAAAAAGCGCAAATACCAGGAAGACGGCAAAAGCCAAATAATGGAGAAGTTCAAAGGAAACTGCCATCACTGTGGAAAGCCTGGATATGATCAAAGAGTGCCGCAAACTGAAGCGAGAGTATAAGGAAAAAGCCAAGAATAAAGGCAAAGACAAAGCTAACATTGTGCAAGACAAGGATGATCATTCGAACCTTGACGACATGATTGTGGATTTCTCGACTGTAGTACTGGAGACAAATCTGGTGGAGAATCCAAGGCAATAGTGGATAGACACGGGTGCAACCCGTCACATCTTCTCTGACAAGAGTGCATTCTCTTCTTACACCCCAACCTCGGGAAAAAAGTTGTTCATGGGCAATGCCGCTACCTCTGAAGTGCAAAGAGTTGGAAATGTTATCCTCAAAATAACTTCAGGCAAAGAGCATACTCTGAAAGAAGTGATGCACGTCCCTGACATCAGCAAAAACTTGGTTTCAGGGCCACCATTGGTCAAGGCTGGCTTTATACTAGTTTTTGAATCCACCAAATTTGTAATAACTAAGAATGGTATATTTGTAGGAAGGGGCTTCGCGTGTGACGGTCTCTTCAAAATGAATACTATGTCTATAATCCGTTCATCTAATGAAATAAAACCTTCTACCTACTTGCTTGAATCCTCTAATTTATGGCATCATATATTATGACACATTAACTACAAATTCATTCAAAAGTTAGTAAAGTTGGAATTGTCGCCTTCATTTGACATAAACTCTCAACATAAATGTGAGGTGTGCGTAGAGGTAAAATTAACCAAATCATCTTTCCATTCAGTCGAAGGAAACACCGCTCCTCTAGAACTTATTCACACCGACATATGTGATTTAAAGTTTGTGCAAACTAGAGGGGGGAACAAGTACTTTGTGACTTTCATTGATGATAGTACAAGGTATTGTTATGTTTACTTGTTGAAAAATAAAGATGAAGCACTTAAATCATTTAAACGTTACAATTGAAAATCAACTAAACCTATGAATTAAGGAAATTCGTAGTGATAGAGGGGGAGAATACGTAGCACCATTTGAAGAATACTGTGCTCAATTCGGCATTGTTCATCGAATAATCGCTCCATACTCGCCTCAGTCTAACAGTATTATCGAGCACAAAAACCATACATTAAAGAAAATGATGAATGTTTTACTTATCAATTTTGGTTTAGCCCAAAATATGTGGGGCAAAACGATTCTTACTGCTAATACAATTCTCAATAGAGTTCCGCATAAGCGTAAAGATAAAACTCCATATGAATCATGGAAAGAAAAGAAACTCACTTACAAATATTTGAAAGTGTGGGGCTGTTTGGCAAAGGTCGAAGTACCTAAACCAAAACAGGTCAAAATTGGACCTAAGACTGTAGATTGCATATTCATCGGATATGCAAATAACAGTAGTGCTTATCGCTTCTTAGTTTATAAGTCGGAGATACCTGATATCCACTAGGGTACGATCATGGAATTAAGAAATGTTGAATTCTTTGAACATATCTTTCCTAGAAAGGAAAAAGAAATAATTTCGCGCAAACAAAGTGATGAACAAAATGCTCAAAATCAACAAGACCTGGGAGTTTCTGATTATCCAAAACTAGACGTTCCAGATATACAGGACTCAGAAGTTACTGATTATCCAAAACTTAATGTTCCAGACCTACAGAACTTAGGGGTTCCAGAGGTTGAACAAAGACGGAGCAAAAGGGCCAAAAAGGAAAAAAATTGGTCTAGATTTTCTAACCTATATGGTTGAAAATGAACCGAGGACAATTAATGAAGAATTGTCAACTCCAGAAGCACCGCTTTGGAAAGAATCTATAGAAAGCAAAATAGATTCCATCATGCAAAACCATACTTGGGAATGGTTGACCTTCCTCCGGGAAGCAAACCTTTGGGTTGCAAGTGGATACTAAAAATAAAGTACAAAGCAGATGGAACTATTGACAAATATAATGCCAGATTATTTGTCAAAGTCTACAGACAAAAGGAAGGCCTCAATTACTTCAACACATACTCACATGTGTCTATATTAACGTCCATAAGGGTATTCATAGCCATAGCAACATTGCGTGACCTTGAGATACATCAAATGGATGTTAAGACAGTCTTCCTAAACGGAGAGTTGGAAGAGGAAATATACATGGAAAAACCCGAGGGGTATGTGATTCTAGGACAAGAAAAAAAAGTATGTCGACTTGTTAAGTCTCTGTACGGACTCAAACAAGCCCCGAAACAATGGCATGAAAAGTTTGACAATACTTTATTATCAAAAGGTTTCTCCATAAATGAATGTGATAAATATAAAGAGGGAACTCTGACTCATTTGTCATGATATGCCTTTACGTAGATGACATGCTCATCACTGGAAGTAGTCTAAACTTGATCCTCAAAACCAAGAATATGTTGAAACAATGTTTCGACATGAAGGATATGGGTATTGCAGATGTAATCTTAGGAATTAAGATTTCTAAGACATTTGACAGACTGGTCTTATCTCAATCTCATTATATTGAAAATGTTTTGAGGAAATTTAATGTATTTGACAGTCCCCCTATGAAGTCACCAATGGATATGAAGCATAAAATTGATAAGAATCGTGGTGCACCCGTATCCCGATAGAGATATGTAGACATGTCCAAAGCTCGGGTCGGGCAGGGTCAAGTGGTTTTTTTTTTCTGTTTGCCCGACCCTGACCCTGTTATTTTTTTCTTACCCTGGGCCTGACCCGCTCTACAAAATAATTTTTTTTTTGTTAAAATAACAGTCGTCTAACTTTAATGTTTATCACACGAAATAACTTTTCTATATCTTTTATCACATAAAAGGCATTCAACTTTAAAATTTATTACTTATTTTTTAAGGTGTTAATAAAATTTACTATCCAAATGAACATATTAGTAAGAAAAAAATAGTCAAATCATATTAGTAACGAAAATATTCTTCTTCGTTTGTCCCTTCACCTATATTAGTTATCAAAATTATTAATTATAATCTTTTAAGTGCACAAACTGGGAGTAAAATGTATAAACAGTTCATAGAGTTTCGTAATAAAGTATCTGTTAAACTCATATTTGTATTTCATTGTCACTTTGCAAAGAAAAATAATAATATTTTGGGATTAAACCAAAGAGAATTTAGATACATTTCAATTTATTACATAGACATAGTATGATCAAAATTTTGTCTCAAAAATCACAATCACCTTTAAATTCTGACCCTGACCCTGATCGGGTCCCCACTTTTTTAGGCCATGTGGTTCACAAGTCAGATATAAGCTGCCCTAGCCCTGATTTTTTCAGGTCTGGTCGGGCCGGGCCGAGCGGCTCCCAGACCAGATGGACAGGTCTATGCGCAGGTCATTGGTAGCTTAATATACATTACAAACTGCACCCAACCCGATATCGCTTATCCAGTTAATAAGTTGGTTAGGTTTACTCGTAATCTTGGAAATGATCACTGGAAGGCGTTAATGTCACGACCCAAACCGGAGGGTTATGACGAGCACCCAGACCATACTTGCTGAGTACCACTAATCATATATTTAGCATATGGCCCACGAGGCCGCCACGAGATATCCTACTGATATAGGAAAATAGTATACTTGAAAGGAGCTATGTAAAATCTTGAAACCAGAAGGACCCAATCTATATACATATACACACCAAGGCCGACAATGCCATACACGACTACTATACATAGGACGACTGTCTACAATCCTCTACAGAGTACATGATATCACAAGGTCGGGACAGGGCACTGCCATACCTATGCGCATATGCAAAAATATTGTACCAAGACTAGACCGCAACCCCGAAACAAATGGAGTGCTCCAATATCAGATGAACTGGCAACCTACTGGTGCGGATCGTCGCCCTACCTACCTGGACCTGCGAGCATGAAATACAGCGTCCCCTGACAAAAGGGACGTTAGTACGAATAATGTATCGAGTATGTCAGGCATGGAAAATAGCATAATAGAGACCTAAAAGTAACATGAGACAAGAAACAACCAACCAATAGAGAATGCTTCTGAGGGCCATAATATGCCTAAGTACAAAGTCTGTGTAGAATGCTTCTGGGGGCCATAATATAAGTATCATATATGTGCAAAATGCCTCTGAGGGCCATAATATGTCTAAATGTCATGCACAGTGCAAATACGATCATACATATTCATATGTGTATACAACGCCATCAAGCCTTTGTGGGTCCCATCATATCATATCGGCCTCTATGGGCATAATTATCATTGTGTATATATGTACCAGCTGCAGGTGGTATGAGTATATAACGTCTTCCCCTTCCCCATATCTCATACATATATAATGCATACATATAGTAGAGTATATAACTCCTTTTGAGGTCAAGGTATGTACATGAATATAATGCATGAATGATATGATAATAACACAATGAGTTTGTCGGAGGGATGTAATATTGTTTCGCTTTCGATTAACATTATGAATACTAACATCTTTCTCATATACCTCAATAAGGATTTAGGAACAAATTTAGGCATGCTTTGACAATAGGAATGAATAACATGAACATTCTTAACTACTAAGAGTAGAATCATTTATGGGACAATATTACATTTATATTTCGTACTTGGAACATGCCAAAAGAAAGAAATAATTTGTCTTAACATACCTTTTGTCGGATCACTCATCGACACAACGTATACGCCGTATAGCACTTCGATCTTATATTCCAAGAATTACTACCATCACAAAATTGAACTTATGTTGCTGCTCGAACATACTCAGAACAATGTTGAATTAATTCTATAGAATAAAAAGTGTGATGCTCCTGTTCTTAAGAGCAAGGGCTGGGACGTTGCTGCCTATAATTCCTATAAATTGATTCCTCTAATTAGCAAAGGGTGTTGTACCTATATAAATCTTAAAATAAAATATGTTGTTACATACAAAGGTATCAGATGAATCTATATAATGGACCACGATTTTGCCCCTCCAATATTAATTACCCCTCGTTGCTTGATAACCTCACGAGCTGCCACCATTTGGTTATATTGCCTTAGTCACTTAGGTAACTCATTTAAATGCTACACGTAGATATTTCCACTTATACCTATACTTAGCCCACTTAATCTTGTTCCCCATTATAATTCATCATTTAACCAATCAGTATTGTCCCACTTGGTAGGTCCTAAATTAGTTCGGGACCACATCCTTTTATACACTAAGCTTTTTATTTGCTTACGTGAATATGACATAAATTCCCCAAGGATCAGGTCTACTTGCATACGTCTAGATGCTCAAACAATCGCCCGAAAGTATGGGGTGTTACATCATTTCCCCCTTAGAAACATTTGTCCTCGAATGTTGGGGTTACATATCTAATCCCCGTTACATAGCCAGAAAACACAACCACAACATACATCATTATACCAAACCTCACATGGTCCTCATGCATTAATTATAATAATATGAAATAGAACTCTCCTTATGTTTTTTTTGGAATCTCAGCGTTGGTCTGAAATAGGTAGGGATATATGTGTTTCATCTCCTCCTCCACCTCCCATGTCATTTCATCTACGTTCTTATTCCTCCAAAAAACTTTCATGGAGGCTACTTCTTTTATCCTCAACTTGCAGACTTGTCGATCTAAGATAGCAATTGGAACCTTTTCATATGATAGATCCTCTGTAACCTTCACATCGTCAATTGGTACAATTCGGGAGGGATCTCCAACACACGTTCTCAACATAAAAACATGGAAAACTGGATGAACAAACTCTAACTCAGGAGGCATGTCTAATTCGTATGCCACCTCGCCTATTCGTCGAATTAGGTGATATGAACTAATGTACCTTTGATTGAGTTTTCCCTTTTTTTTTCAAATCTCATTACACTCTTCATAGGAGAAATATTTAAGAAGACCCAATTATCCACTTGGAACTCTAAGTCCCGCCACCGCATAGCTGAATACGAGTTTTGACGATTATGAGTGGTTAACAATCATTCTTAGATAAGCTCCACGTTCTCTATGACTTGGTGCACTACGTCAAGCCCAAATAACTCTGATTCGCCTACTTCGAACCATTCGATAGGAGATCTACATTTCCATCCATATAAAACCTCGTATGGAGCCATTTTTAATGCTAGCATGATAATTGTTATTGTACTCAAATTCAAAAGGGATAGATGATCATCCCAACTTCCCTTAAAGTCCAATATGCAAGCTCGTTCCTCGAGCGTTTGAACTGTACGCTCGGTCGGCCCGTCTGTTTGAGGGTAGAAAGTAGTGTTAAAATTAACTTGAGTGGCCAAACCTTTTTTGAAATGATTTCCAAAATTTAGGCTGTGAACTGCGCATCTCAGTCAGATATAATAGAACTAGGCATACCATGAAGGCGAACAATCTTCTTAACGTATAACTTTACGTAGTCCTCGGTTGTGTAGGTAGTTTTGACTACCAGGAATTGAACTGATTTGGTCAGTCTATCAACAATTACCTAAATAGAATCACACTTACGATAAGAGCGAGGTAAACCCGTAACGAAATCCATATTAATCATTTTCCATTTCCATATCAAAATCTCAATGTTCTGAGTCAGGACACCGGACTTTTGGTGCTCTATTTTTACTTGCAGGCAATTAGGACACCGAGCTACAAATTCCACAATGCTTCTCTTCATGTCGTTCCACCAATATATACCATTGAGATCATGATACATCTTAGTAGATCCAGGGTGAATGGAATATCGTGAGCAGTGGACTTTCGTCATAATTTTATCTCGCAATCCCGCTACATTCAGAACACATAAACGGTCCTGGTGCCTGAGAACCCCGTTTCCGTCAATCTCGAAGGCTGTGGCCTTATTTTGTTTAATACTCTCTCTGATGTTTTTTCCAAACTGGGGGCTTCCTACTGACGTTTCTTAACTTTCGATATGAGGGACGACTCTAACATATTCTAACTCACAAAACCATCATCCTTTGAATCCCTTAGTCGGACTCCCAAATTAGTTAATTGACGAAGCACTCTTACTAACTCCTTCCTCTCGACCTGTACCGACATTGAGCTGACCATCGACTTTCAACTGGGCGCGTTTGCTACAACATTAGCTTTACCGAGATGGTATAAGCTATCCACATCATAATCCTTTAATAATTCAAGACAACTCCTTTGTCTTAAGTTTAACTTTTTCTGTTTAAATATGTATTGCAGACTTTTATGATCCATGAAAATATCTACCTGAACACCGCCGCGGCCAACTCCAACTTATACGTCGGATAGTTCTTTTCATGTTTCCTCAATTGCTTTGAGGCATAGGAAATCATTGTACCATGTTGCGTTAGCACGCATCCTAAACCTGCTTCCGAGGCATCACAATATACCACGTATCCTTCTAGACTCTCTGGGAGAGTAAGGACTAGTGCTGATGTTAGTCTGTCCTTTAATTCTTGAAAACTCTGCTCGCATGCATTGGACCACTGGAACTTTATGGCCTTTTGCTGTCAACTTTGTTATAATCCTTTTGTCGATTGATTATTAGAAGATCCAGTCTGCTGGATATCATTGCGTCGTCCTCCCCTCATTTGGTGAGTGTAATCACCATCTTAGCTCCTTAGATTGTTGCCCCCTTACATTAATTCATTACATCCCATTTTCTTTTTCGCTGTGACTTAGATTCCCGTAGGAATACAGTCTCGTAGGATGACAACTTTAACGTCATTTGGGTGCCCAAAAGGGGACATGCACATACATAAATACATATCCGACTATGGCGGGTATCTCTTGCCCTACCAAGCTTGCTAGTATCGTTTCAGGGAAAGCTTTAGGTTTCAACTAGTAAGATAATAACAAAGGCAGTGAAGATGAAAGTAAGGAAATCACATCAAAGAAATAGTTTTAAAGATGCTGAAAATGTTCTAAGCTTGACAAAATTTGTAAGTGAATACCAATAAAGAAATTGGACAGAAACTCTCAAACAGAACGATGCTTAAACTAAGACAGCTTCAATCATTTTTTAAAAAATAACAAATCATTCTAAGAGTTAGCATTGTCCTGAAGCTAAATAGCTATCTCATAACTCATAAGTTTGCTGCAGGAATTACTACTAATTGCTTAGGAAGGCATATTTTCTTTAAGCACATAAACAAGCATCAGTTTAAATAGAATTTCAGATTTGCAACCGAACCTTAAAGGAAGGGAAAATCATTATTAATCTTTGAACTATTGTTCTACCTCATTATAAGAATACCAAAAGAGAGCATATTCAAATCCTTTCTCACTACAAAAATAGTGACCACACATAATTCTCTGAACTTTTTCTACCCTTTTGACAAGCAGCTTACTCATTTGAAATCCAACTGCACTAAAGAGGTTTAGTTAAGAAAACTGGATTTTAACATACATCCTTTAGCCACATTAGAATTTCAAAAATAGATTTGGCTTAACAAATAGACTAGTTATTTCATACTCATATTAGTTCTCTCTTAATCATAACCCGGACAAAAAAGACCAAGCATGTGAATAAAATGGATCAGTCAAACAAATAGTTGAAGTTACACCAATGTTATAATCTAATTAAGTTCTTCAACCATCTTAGCCTCTATACATGTTATTCATGCATACACAAGAAATTTGAAACAAAACAGACACATATCTTCATAACATTAAACCGTAACAAAATCTTATCAACCCACATACAGAATCCAAATACTTCTTCGATTAACCCAAACATATAACCCCATATCGGTTAAGCAAAATACATGATCCGCTTAAAAGTAACTAATATAAGGACTTTATGGGCTATTAGGATAGAAGCTAGGACAATGTTGTTATCCTGTTAGTATACATGCACTGTCCTGTCTCGATCCTATAAATGAGCCTCGATTAGACACACTTTGAAGTGGAACCTTCCTATCCTTACTAACCACTCGCATCCTCTTAGCCTGCCTATTTTATTCCTTATCCACGTATCTCATGACATAAATCGGTGAGCCCTGATTAACGGACTCCCAAGATTGTGGACTATCCGGAACCTCAAAAGAGTCGGTGTCAGTGAATAAAATGAATACCATGTCATGGCGATGCACCTGAGGGGAACCCGGCTGCGCTAATCCTTGTGTTGCCCCACTTACACCATGATCAATGGGGCCCGATACTGAAACTAAGGGCCTCGGTGAGGTTAGAACTTCCCTCACCCCATCTTCCATTGGCAGAACCGAAACTGTTCGAGCAGGCGACTCATAGGGATGTTCGGATGGAGCTTCCTCAATAGAATCCATGATCTCCGACGGGTCTGACACCATAGTGTAACTTACGTATCTTTTTTTCTACCTCCGTAGCCCTCTGACCCGTACCAGAGGGTGGTACCTATCTAATATCTTCCCTCACAACAACACCTGCACTCTTACTAACATGGGTCTTTCTCGTCATAGACATCGCTGCAATTTCAAATGGGAAAATAAGACCAGAAACAATATTTTTTTACTCGGCTCTATCGAACAATCTAGATTATGAAAGAAGGAGACCATCCCTAAATGTCTTGCAGCCTTCTGTTTATAAGTGTGGCGCGCAACACGCCCATAAATAAGACTCTACTAGACACGACTTGCAGACTCCCTAGGACAGACCTGCTCTGATACCAAGTTTGTCACGATCTAAATCGGAGGGTCATGACGAACACCCGGACCTTACATGTCGAGTACCACTAATCCTATATTTAGCATATATTCATAATTTCGCATGGCCTGCGAGGCCGCCACGACATATCCTGTTGATATAAAAAAATAGTAGACTGGAAATGAGCTATTTAAAATCCTACAACCAGAAGGACTCAATCTATATACATATACACACCAAGGCCAACAAGGCCATACACGACTACTATACACAAGACGATTGTCTACAAGCCTCTACATATTATGTGTTATCACAAAGTTAGGATAGGGCCTCGCTATACCCATACACATATGCAAAAAATACCGTACCAAGACTAGACCGCAATACCGAAACAAATGGAGTGCTCCAATATCAGCTGAACTGGCAACCTACTGGTGCAGATCGTCGCCCCTATATACCTGGACATGCGGGCATAAAACATAGTGTCCCCCAATAAAATGGATGTCAGTATGAATAATGTATCGAGTATATCAGGCATAAAAATAGCATAATAGAGACCTGAAAGTAACCTGAGACAAGAAACAACCAACCAATAGAGAATGCCTCTGAGGGCCATAATATGCCTAAATGTCATGCACAATGTAAATGCGGTCATACATATTCATATGTGTATACTACACCGTCAAGGCTCTATAGGCATCCCATCATATCATATCGACCTCTGTGGGCATAATCATCATCGTGTATATCTGTACCAGCTGCAGGTGGTGTGCGTATATAACGCCTTCTCTTTCCCTATATCTCATACATATATAATGCATACATATAGTAGAGAATATAACTTCTTTTGAGGTCAAGGTATGTACATGAATATAATGCATGAATGATATGATAATAAGACACTATGAGTTTGTCGGAGGGATGTAATATTGTTTCACCTCCGATTAACATTATGAATACTAACATCTTTCCCATATACCTCAATAGGGATTTAGAAACAAATTTAGGCATGCTTTGACAATAGGAATGAATAACATGAACATTCTTAACTACTAAGAGTAGAATCATTTATGAGACAATATTACGTTTATATTTCGTACTTGGAACATGCCAAAAGAAATAAATAATTTGACTTAACATACCTTTTGTCGGGCCACTCGTCGACGCAAAGTATACGCCGTATAACACTTCAATCTTATATTACAAGAATTACTACCACCGCAAAATTGAACTTATGTTGCTGCTCGAACATACTCAAAACAAAGTTGAATTAATTCTATAGAATAAAAAGTGTGTTACTCATGTTCTTAAGAGCAAGGGCTAGGACGTTGCTTCCTATAATTAGCAAAGGGTGTTGTACCTATATAAATCTTAAAATGAAATATGTTGTTACATACAAAGGTATCGGAGGAGTCTATTTAATGGACCACGATTTTCCCCCTCCTATATTAATTACCCCACGTTGCTTGTAAACTTCGCGAGCTGCCACCATTTAGTTATATTGCCTTAGTCACTTAGGTGACTCATTTAAATGCTACACGTAGATATTCCCACGTATACCTATACTTAGCCCACTTAATCTTGTCCCCCGTTATAATTCATCATTTAACCAATCATTGTTGTCCTACTTGGTATGTCCTAAATTAGTTCGGGACCGCATCCTTTTATACACTAGGCTCTTTATTTGCTTACGTGAATATGATATAAATTTCCCAAGGCTCGGGTCTACTTTCATACATCTAGATGGTCAAACCATCGCCCGAAAGTACGGGGTGTTACAGTTAAATCAGATACTACGATATCTGAAATATTCGCTGACTTACGGATTACATTATTCAAGATATCTAGCCGTATTGGAAGGATACAGTGACGCAAACTGGATATCAGACATAAAGAACACCAAATCCACCAGTGGGTATATTTTCACAATTGATGGTGGGGTTGTGTCTTGGAAGTCCTCTAAGGAACCATGTATCGCCCGATCCACGATGGAATCAGAGTTTATTTCTTTGGATAAAGCAGGAGAAGAAGCAGAATGGCTTCACGAATTCTTAGAGGATATCTCTTGTTGGGATAAACCCGTCCCTTTGGCGATGATTCACTGTGATAGTCAATCGCCTTTAGGAAGGGCACGGAACAGTATGTACAATGGCAAGTCTAGACATATTCGTCGGAGACAAAAGACCGTTAGGCAGTTGATCACCACGGGTGTCATTTCTATTGATTACATCCAATCAAAGGATAATATAGTGGATCCATTAACTAAAGGCCTACCCAAAGATCAAATATTCTGCCTGTTTAGGGGAATGAGCTTAAAACCCAAACAACAAGAATCTTTATGGTGTAACCCAACCTTACTGACTGGAGATCCCAAGAATTTGGTTCAATGGGACAACTAAACTGTAGAGGTTTAGTTTTAGCACTTCACTTGAAGTAAGAGCACTTCAGATTATTATTCTTTAAAGAAATATAATTTCAAAGTTGTTCCTACGATAAACATTAAGTGCTAACTGCAAAAATGGTAAAAGATAAGTTTCTAAAACTTGTAATGATTCCTAAACACATGCGAGTGGGGTATAGCAGGATACCTTATAGGAGATCACCTATTTAAGTGCGAAGACAGACCTCTTCAAATGTACGCACTTAAGAATCCAAGAGTTGTCCATGGCCACAACGGACAAAACTATTAGAAGAAATGAATAAGGGGAGTTATTGTGTTGATATCATTGTCTTGGTTTACACTAAACACTGACGGTTCAAGACATCACGTTCACCACGCAGTAAGTAAATCTGATGGTAATCGACTAAGGAAGGTTCAAAGCCGAAAGCTACCTTTCCTGATACAATATCTTTGCGCTGAAAGATTGCTGAACTTTGGCACCCTGTGTGCACCAATTCTCTTTCAAGAGGGGATTGTTGGAAATTTAACTATGTGGGATTGAGTTTTTTCCGTCTTTAGTGTGTTAAACATGGGGCCCGCATGTCGGAAACATTTTTTCTTCGCAAATGCCTAATCTACTAAATGAGTAGATGATATTAGTGCCAAGTATCGTCATAAATGAAAAAGATATTGGTACACAAAGTAAGGTGTTTGAGACATGAATAGATGGATTGTTTTGGCCAAATAACAAATCTCTTACATAGGTAGAAGATGGAAGGATTGAGCACTATATAAGATCTACTTTTGAGTAAGCGTTTGGGACCCCAAGGGGTAACCCATGTGTTAAGAAGAGGGAGGACCTAAGTGAGCTTGGGTTCAGGGCTAAGCCCCACACGCGCGTCGCCGCCCGCCCGCCTGTTCGGTCCGATCCTACTTGGGCTCGAGCTCGGGTCTCGGGTCACGAGTCGTGGGCTGTAGGTTGTGGGCTGTGGTTGTGGCTGTCTTCTGGAATTTTCTTTTTGGCCCATAAAATGTTTCTTATGTACATTTTGGTCCTGAAAGTTTCGGATATAACCAAACGTTGCAACGGCTCCGAAACGTTGCAATTAATCTAACTTCAACAGTCAGAAACGCCCTCTTCTTTACCTATAAATTGAACATTATTGTTCAGTTCAAACAGACGAAAAATAGAGAAAATAATAATTCTCTCCTCTCTTTGCAATCTGTTCTATATTCATTTTGTTCGCTAGAATCAACCTTACTTGCTTTGTATTGTTGATTGTTGTTATTTTATCTTGGGAGACTATTGTTCATTACCGTAAAAGCATATATATATGGGGCAATTTGTCTTAAAGACAGAGAGTCATCTCTCGACTCAGCTTTTGTTCTGTTTAACCTTTCTGACACCATATATACCTACAGATCATCCATTGGAGGATTAAACTAGATCGAGTTGGTAGAATTGAAGGCTAGCTCACTTGGTGAGCTTTCTTTCTTCCACGATTATGATGGAACCCAGATACCTTTCTTATTTTCCCCTCCCCTCCTCTCCCCTCCCCTGATTTAATAGATTTTTTTCTAGATTGAGGGTAAAGCTTGGAGACGAATCAAAATTAAAGTCACATCATTAACAAATATTCTCCTACGACCATGAATTTTATCCATCGAAAGTCTAAAAAAATGACAAAACCATATAATAATATATCATAGGTAACGAAAATATTGTAACAAATTGAATAGAAGTGAACCAAAACCATCATTTCAGTGAGAAACTTGTTGGTTACTATTGTAGTAAAACAATACAGGAAGTAAATAAATATTACAAGTGTTCAAAAGGATAAACAAATAGTCAATCTTCAAAACTGCCGCAAGCTTGTTGTGTATTGAATCTTGATAACCTGAAATCAAGAAACACTAAATCTGGATGGTTACAACTGTGTGCTGAGTCGAGTGATTGCACTATGTCCTTAAGACAAGATTGACCCGTATATATGCTTTTACGTTAGCGGGCAATAGTCTCCCAAGATAAAACAACACTTTAATCTCAACACTACAAAGTAAATAGGTTGAGTCTAACGAAGAAAATAAATACGAATCGACTTGCTGAAGAAATGGAAAAGTAAGGAAGAGTTTATGTTTTCGTCCAACGTTTTGGACTGACTTTCTCTTCTGTTTTGTCTCTGTGTATATAGTGTGTCTCTGTTTTGTATATGTGTGTGTTTGCTCACTGTTTTTTGTCACTGTTTTGTGCTATTTTTTGTGTTTATATGTACAACACAATTGAGCCAAAAGGCATCAATATATAGCATGGAGGAGGGACTCCTCAACTGCCACAAACATGGTTGTTAATAGTCATTACGAGGGCTGTTAATGGCTATTAGAGAGGCTGATAATGGCAGGTTTAATGCCATTAGTGAGGATGTTCATGGTCATTGAAGGAGGGTTGTTTATGGAGGAGTTAACAATCAAGTAATGGCTGGTTAATGCTCCAAAAAACAGCTCAAACGGTAGACAGAAAGTTTCTGCCTTCCGTCATTCCCAAAATCAACTTTCCAGAAACTTTAGGGACCAAACTATAAATATTAAGCAATTTGGAGTCCAAAAAGATAATATCAGAAAGTCCCCACAGCCCACAGCCTGAGCCCGGACGGGCGGCGGCGCGCGTGTGGGCTTAGCCTTGAACACAAGCACATCTAGGTCCTCCCTCCTTTAAACACATGGGATACCCCTTGGGGTCCCAAACCCTTAACCACTTTAGAGACTTATAAAGAGAGCAATTCTTCATTTTCCCACCGATGTGGTAGATTTGTCCCACACCATATTTCCATGCCTCAAACACCTTACTTCGTGGACCAATATCTCTTTCATTTCTCAACGAAATTTGACGATTCTTGGCCCTATGGTCATCTACTCACTTAGTAGATTATGCATGTGTGAAGAGACAAAGTCTCCAACATGCGGAACACTAGTGTTTAATTCATTAAATATGGGTGGACGTACCTCCCCGCCAAAGACAAATTTCCAACAAAACTTATACTTCATGCATGTTTATTTTTGAAAATGACGGATTATTTGACAAACAGAAGCCACTGTAATTTGGATGAGAAAGGGCGTTTACTTTTATGTGCAAACTATTATCTTTATATTTTGGATTATGAAAAGTCTATTTACAGTGTAATAGATGCATGATCACGTAATATAGTATTTTATAGTGTCCACCAGAAATTAAGTTATTTAACAATCACCAATTAGAGTGGAAATAATGATTAACAAACAAGTTAAACGAAATTAAGTACTCAGGATCTTTTCTTTATTACCCAATAAAGCGTGAAATATAAGGTTAAATACTTTACAATCTTTTTCTTCAAAATAAATGATAATTTTGTGAAAAGCAAATTTTAATAGTTTTTCGTGAAAAAGGAAACAAATCAAATTAGTTGTTGGATTTCAACTAACGTTTCAAAATTCTTATATCTTTGCTCTTCTTTTTTCTATGTCAAGAATTTTCATTTACTTTTTCTTCCCTTTTCTTTTCCTATTAATTTTGTATACATTTTTTTCTGTTATGCAATTGATTCTCTCCTATTTTTTGCTTGTAATTCTTATTTTTATGTTGTTAATTTTCACTTCTTGATTGTACACGTTTTCATTTACTTTTTACTACCTTTAAGCTGATATAGTACTTACTTGTCTATATAATGTGTACACCGTTCTGTGAAAACTAATAATATAAGATCTTATAATGAAAGTTTAACAAATTAAAATACCAACTACAAGTATTTCAGTTTTCTATTTCTGAAAAATATCTAATCCAAACAACCATAATTTTTCAAGACCATAATACTAATACAACCTATTATGTAGATTTTTAAAATTTTGTTGAAAAATTATCTTAGTAAAATATAACGTGATTAGACTTTTCTTCGGATGTACAAGAAAACCGTGAGTAATAGATGTTAACAAGCTAATTAAGCAATTCAAATAATTATCAAGGCTTATAATATATTAATATGAGGGTAATACTATCTCACATAATAGGTGTGTTTGATTTCACTATTGTGAATGATGCAACTGACTTGAAAGCTGACTCAGGAGACATATCAGAGCCCAACATGACTCTCCTCAATATATTTTGAGAAGAAGCAAACATGTGAGGCAACCTTCAAAAAAGTTAACAGATTATGTTGGGTAAGTTGGGTGAAGAAATCAAGAATATTCAATGTGATAATGGTAGGGAGTTTGATAATAGACGGTTTTGGGATTTTTGCAACTCCCATGGTTTAAATTTCCATCTTTCATATCCCCACACATCCTCCCGGAATGGGAAAGCGGAAGGCAAAATACGAACCATCAACAATATTGTTCGAACATCACTTGTCCATGCCACCCTACCCCCTCGTTTTGGCACCATGCACTACAAATGGCCACATACTTATTAAACATACTCCCTCAAAAGAACTAGTCCTGCCAAGCTCCACTAAAAATCTTCTACCTACGAGATCCTTCTTACTCTCATTTACGGGTATTCGGGTGCTTATGTTATCCTCTTTTTCCATCAACTACAATCACCAAACATCAACCCCGGTCTACTCCATGTGTTTTCTTGGGCTATCCATCAAATCATCGAGGTTACAAATGTTACGACCTATCTTCAAATAAAATAATTATAAGTCGTCATGTAATTTTTGATGAAACTAATTTCCATTTGCCAAAATACACAAGTTTGGACCCCACACCTATGATTTTCTTTATGGAGGTCTCTTGGTTTTGCAAGGACACTAAGTTGGAAAATTAGACTATTCAGCTTGATTGCTAAAGGAACCATTAATTGCAGGTTGTTGAACATAGTTATTCTTGTGCACTTGAGAGGTCATTTTTGTATCATGGACGTATGTATGTCTCCTCGCGGCACATTTGCTTCCACTCAAATGTATTCTCAAAGCAAATGAAGGTCAGTTCCACCTTAAGTTCTATGCCGTAAATTGGGAGTTGGAACCTTATGGATCTGCTCTCTGAACTTCTTCAAGCATTTACTCATGATATTTGTTTGTTTGTCTTTTTTTTCCCCCAATGCTAATTAGTTTGTTCTGGGTGAAGTACTTCCATTCAGGAGCCTAGTTACAAATATTTCTAGTGTGACCTTACTGGTGTATATTATGAACCTTGGAGAATGTTATTCAAAAATTTGTTGGAAACTTTTTCTGATTGATAAAAGAAATTTGAATCCTGCTAAAGACATTCCTTTTCTAATTCTCTAGTACATGCGGTTCTATATCCTAATAATTCTCTGTTGGGTTTAAATGATAGATTGAATGGGAAAGGGAGGAAGTTTCCTCTTGCTCTATAAAATAATCATTTGTCCCACATCGGCAGTGGAAAGAAAAGTGGGAGTTGTCCCACATCGGTAGTGGAAAGAAAAGTGGGAGTTCCCTCTTGCTTTATAAAATAAACATTTGTCCCACATCGGTAGTGGAAAGAAAAGTTCTTCTACTTATAAGTAAAATTACTCCCTCTTGTCAGTAAAAGGGTTGAGGGGGCAAGGACCCCTCGCGCCGTCGTCGTCGCTCGCTCGGCCCCGGCCCCGGCCCCGGCCCCGGCCCCGGCCCCGACCTCGTTTCTTTCCCACATTTAAATTTTCCACCAGTTTTAGTGACTGTTCAGAAGGGTTGCAAACCTTCAGAAACAGTACTTCCATGGCTATAAATTCGTTTGATTCCTCAGAATTTTTCTTACTAATTTTCTGAACTACAAAATCTTCGTCTTCTTCTGCACGAATAAATTTTGTGTGATATACTACTGTTGAGTGGTTCGCCGCTACCAGAGTTTGGAGTACTACTATTCTGGTAAGATAATCGTTCTATCCTGGGAGGGGATATTCCATCAACCTCGAGTACTGTGAGGGGAATAATTTCCTTAAGGACACACTTTGAACTAAGTGGGCTCGATTATATTCTGAAAAATTATTCTTATTTTTTCAACACTGATTCTGTTTATTTTCAGTGTTTATTGTTTACTGGTTTTTTTTTTGGAATACAGATTAATAACAATCTTAAGGAAATTATATTTTTAGATTAATCTGTATTTTGTTTTGGAGACTAAAACCTGTGTGGTTTTCTACTCCGTGTGAAATTTCATATTCTGACTTGAAGACATACAAACTTCGTTGGAATATTAAAGTTCATACTTGTACAACGATTTGAAGAACATAAAAACTTCATCGTTGTTGTATTCTGGTTTGGAGATTAAAACTTGTGCAGTTTTCTACTCCAAATGAATATTAGTATTCTGACTCGAAGATATAAAAACTTCGTTGGAATACTAAAGTTTCATAATTATACTGCAATTTGAAGTAATAAAATCTTCATCGTTTAAGTCTGTGATTGAATTGTTATTCTGGTTTTATTAACTAAAACAGTTTGTCGATTTGACAAAGGACAAACGAATAATGGCAATTGAGACTGGAACTACCTCTGCAATTATCGCACCGGTTACTCCTACCACCAGAACGCCGTGCCACCTACCGAGAAACCTCGAAGTTCACGGGTGCCAACTTTAAAGGATGGCAGCAAAGAATGTTCTTTTGGCTTACCACCCTTGGTATGCAAAAGTTCACCATTGAGGACCCTCCCGTGCCTGCCGCCGACATGCCTGACAACCAAAAGTTCATGGTTACTGAGGCTTGGAAAAAGGCTGACTTTTTGTGCAAAGGCTACATTTTGAGTGCCTTAGAAGATGACTTGTACAACGCCTACAAAGGCAGAGAGACTTGCAAAGAACTATGGAGTGCACTTGAAAAGAAGTACAACAGCGAAGATGCTTGCTTGAAGAAGTTTGTGGTTGCCAAATTCCTAGACTACAAAATGGTGGATGGAAAACCGTTGGAACCCAAGTTCAAGAGCTTCAACTTATCTTCCATGACCTTATTCTTTGAAGGTATGGTAGTAAATGAAGCGTTCAAGTGGTCGCAATGATTGAGAAGTTGCCGCCCTCATGGAAAGATTTCAAGAATTATCTTAAGCACAAAAGAAAGGAAATGAAGTTGGAAGATCTTGTGATTCGCCTCAAGATCGAGGAAGATAACAAAACCGGCCGAGAAGAGGTACCGTAAGACTTCACCAATTGAAGGGGCAAACATCGTTGAAGATCTTTGCTACGAAAAAGAACAAGAAAATGAAGAGGCCTTCGGAAAGGAGAAGGATTCCAACAAGAAAAAGTTCAAGGGCAACCGCTTTAATCGTGGGAAAGTGGCCACAAAGCCCCGTGATTGTCGCCTCTCTAAAAGAACAAGGGAAAAGGACAAGCCAATATGGTGGAAAAGAATGATGATATGGATGATCTGTGTGCAATGCTATCGGAGTGCAATTTGGTTGGAAACCCAAAGGAGTGGTGGCTTGATTCTGGTGCCACTCGACATGTTTGCGCTACAAAAGAAGCATTTGCAACCTATGCTCCCGCTGGACCCGAAGAGGTACTGTTTATGGGAAATACTGCAACAGCCAAAGTTGAAGGATATGGGAAGATACTTCTGAATATGACTTCCGGCAAGGTCCTGACTCTCAACAATGTTATGTAGGGGTGGGCGTATATCGGTTTATATCGATTTTGTATCCGAAAAATATGAACCGAATAAAAATTGGTTTTTTTAAAAAAAAAAACGAATACAACTTTTTTTTTAAAAAAAACCGATATATCGGTTTATATTGCCGGATGTATCGGTTTGTATCGGTTTTTTCTAGTGGGCCGGCTTTCATTTTTTTTTTTTAAAAAATTGAATTTCCAAAACTGAAATTTATATTCACACCTACACTATCATGAAATTTCTACGTTGAAATCTATTGTGTATCGTGAGATTTTTACTAAAGAAAAAAGAAAATTAGAAATCGATTTGGGGGAAAACACAAATTGATTGGAAAAACGGACGTATTTCTAAAAATTGGCTGTGCCAAACCGCCTTATGGCGGTTTGACCGGCCCCGTCTCGAAAAAATACGCAAAATCAAAAAAATAATCGGGTAAAACGGACATTCGAGCACATAGTTATGACCATTTAAAGTTTTATCAATTTACAACTATTTTTTCTCCATACATTTTATGTCAATGTTTCCGTGATATGTTAATCAAGTTCATACCGCATGCGACTTTCATAACATAGATTAGCTTCAATAACTATGATTCAAGAGATAGTAGTAGCCTAAAATAAAATAAAAATAAAAAAAAATAAAAAAAATATTAAAATTTCGGTTTTTCGGTTTTTCGGTTCGGTTTTTTGAAAAATCGGTTTTTTTTAAAAAAAACCGAGAAAAAACCGAACCGAAATTCGATTTGGTTCGGTTTTTTCGGTTCCCCGGATTTTTTGCCCACCCCTAATGTTATGCACGTTCCAACAATTCGGAAGAATTTAGTTTCAGCCGGACTACTCGTCAAAAACGGGTTTAAATGTGTGTTGGTTAGTGAGAAAATTGTAATAAGTAAGAATGATTTGTTCATAGGAAAGAGCTACCTCACCGAGGGCCTTTTCAAACTCAATGTAATGGTTGTTGACAGTATTAATAAGAATTCAGCTTCGTCTTACTTATTGGAGTCAAATAATTTATGGCATGTTCGTTTAGGACATGTCAACTACAAAACCTTGCGAAAATTGATTAATTTAGAAGTATTGCCTAAATTCGAGTGTAATAAATCTAAATGTGAAATATGTGTCGAATCTAAGTTTGTTAAACATCCATATAAGTCTATTGATAGGAATTCAAATCCTTTAGACTTAATTCACACAGATATATGTGATATGAAGTCAATACCATCTCGCGGTGGGAAAAAGTATTTTATAACTTTTATTGACGATTGCACTCGATATTGTTATGTGTATTTGCTTAATAGTAAGGATGAAGCAATTGATGCATTTAAGAAATACAAAAACGAAGTGGAAAATCAATTGAATAAAAAGATAAAAATGATTAGAAGTGATAGGGGAGGAGAGTACGAATCTCCTTTTGCAGAGATATGTTTAGAATATGGAATTATTCATCAAACTACTGCCCCTTACACACCACAATCAAATGGAATTGCGGAAAGGAAAAATCGAACATTAAAGGAAATGATGAATGCCTTACTAATAAGTTCTGGTTTACCGCAAAGCTTGTGGGGGGAAGCTTCCTTACAGCTAACTGAATACTCAACAGGGTGCCCCACAACAAAATACAATTTATTCCATATGAACTATGGAAAGGAAGAAAACCCAACTTGAAATATTTCAAAGTGTGGGGGTGTTTAGCAAAGGTTCGCCGCTACCAGAGTTTGGAGTACTACTATTCTGGTAAGATAATCGTTCTATCCTGGGAGGGGATATTCCATCAACCTCGAGTACTGTGAGGGGAATAATTTCCTTAAGGACACACTTTGAACTAAGTGGGCTCGATTATATTCTGAAAAATTATTCTTATTTTTTCAACACTGATTCTGTTTATTTTCAGTGTTTATTGTTTACTGATTTTTTTTGGAATACAGATTAATAACAATCTTAAGGAAATTATATTTTTAGATTAATCTGTATTTTGTTTTGGAGACTAAAACCTGTGTGGTTTTCTACTCCGTGTGAAATTTCATATTCTGACTTGAAGACATACAAACTTCGTTGGAATATTAAAGTTCATACTTGTACAACGATTTGAAGAACATAAAAACTTCATCGTTGTTGTATTACAGTTTGGAGATTAAAACTTGTGCGCTTTACTCCAAATGAATATTAGTATTCGACTCGAAGATATAAAAACTTCGTTGGAATACTAAAGTTTCATAATTATACCGCAATTTGAAGTAATAAAATCTTCATCGTTTAAGTCCTGTGATTGAATTGTTATTACGGTTTTATTAACTAAAAGCAGTTTGTCGATTTGTGATGACAAGCGAATAATGGCAATTGAGACTGAACTACCTCTGCAATTCGCACCAGAGTTACTCCTACCACCAGAACGCTGCCACCGCTGAGAAACTGCGAAGTTCACCGTGCCAACTTTAAAGGATGGCAAAGAAAGAATGTTCTTTGGCTTACCACCCTTGGTATGCAAAAGTTCACCATTGAGGACCCTCCCGTGCCTGCCGCCGACATGCCTGACAACCAAAAGTTCATGGTTACTGAGGCTTGGAAAAAGGCTGACTTTTTGTGCAAAGGCTACATTTTGAGTGCCTTAGAAGATGACTTGTACAACGTCTACAAAGGCAGATGAGACTTCCAAAGAACTATGGAGTGCACTTGAAAAGAAGTACAAAGCGAAGATGCTTGCTTGAAGAAGTTTGTGGTTGCCAAATTCCTAGACTACAAAATGGTGGATGGAAAAACCGTTGGAACCCAAGTTCAAGAGCTTCAACTTATCTTCCATGACCTTATTGCTGAAGGTATGGTAGTAAATGAAGCGTTCAAGTGGTCGCAATGATTGAGAAGTTGCCGCCCTCATGGAAAGATTTCAAGAATTATCTTAAGCACAAAAGAAAGGAAATGAAGTTGGAAGATCTTGTGATTCGCCTCAAGATCGAGGAAGATAACAAAACCGCCGAGAAGAGGTACCGTAAGACTTCACCAATTGAAGGGGCAAACATCGTTGAAGATCTTTGCTCACGAAAAGAACAAGAAAATGAAGAGGCCTTCGGAAAGGAGAAGGATTCCAACAAGAAAAAGTTCAAGGGCAACCGCTTTAAGCGTGGGAAAGTCGCCACAAAGCCCCAGTTGTCGCCTCCAAAAAAGAACAAGGGAAAAGGACAAGCCAATATGGTGGAAAAGAATGATGATATGGATGATCTGTGTGCAATGCTATCGGAGTGCAATTTGGTTGGAAACCCAAAGGAGTGGTGGCTTGATTCTGGTGCCACTCGACATGTTTGCGCTACAAAAGAAGCATTTGCAACCTATGCTCCCGCTGGACCCGAAGAGGTACTGTTTATGGGAAATACTGCAACAGCCAAAGTTGAAGGATATGGGAAGATACTTCTGAATATGACTTCCGGCAAGGTCCTGACTCTCAACAATGTTATGTAGGGGTGGGCGTATATCGGTTTATATCGATTTTGTATCCGAAAAATATGAACCGAATAAAAATTGGTTTTTTTAAAAAAAAAAACGAATACAACTTTTTTTTAAAAAAAAACCGATATATCGGTTTATATTGCCGGATGTATCGGTTTGTATCGGTTTTTTCTAGTGGGCCGGGCCGGTTCATTTTTTTTTTTTTAAAAAATTGAATTTCCAAAACTGAAATTTATATTCACACCTACACTATCATGAAATTTCTACGTTGAAATCTATTGTGTATCGTGAGATTTTTACTAAAGAAAAAAGAAAATTAGAAATCGATTTGGGGGAAAACACAAATTGATTGGAAAAACGGACGTATTTCTAAAAATTGGCTGTGCCAAACCGCCTTATGGCGGTTTGACCGGCCCCGTCTCGAAAAAATACGCAAAATCAAAAAAATAATCGGGTAAAACGGACATTCGAGCACATAGTTATGACCATTTAAAGTTTTATCAATTTACAACTATTTTTTCTCCATACATTTTATGTCAATGTTTCCGTGATATGTTAATCAAGTTCATACCGCATGCGACTTTCATAACATAGATTAGCTTCAATAACTATGATTCAAGAGATAGTAGTAGCCTAAAATAAAATAAAAATAAAAATAAAAAAATATTAAAATTTCGGTTTTTCGGTTTTTGGTTCGGTTTTTGAAAAATCGGTTTTTAAACCGAGAAAAACCGAACCGAAATTCGATTTGGTTCGGTTTTTCGGTTCCCTGATTTTTGCCCACCCCTAATGTTATGCACGTTCCAACAATTCGGAAGAATTTAGTTTCAAATTGACTACTCGTCAAAAAGCGGGTTTAAATGTGTGTTGGTTAGTGAGAAAATTGTAATAAGTAAGAATGATTTGTTCATAGGAAAGAGCTACCTCACCGAGGGCCTTTTCAAACTCAATGTAATGGTTGTTGATGATTAATAAGAATTCAGCTTAGCCTTACTTATTGGAGTCAAATAATTTATGGCATGTTCGTTTAGGACATGTCAACTACAAACTTGCGAAAATTGATTAATTTAGAAGTATTGCCTAAATTGAGTGTAATAAATCTAAATGTGAAATATGTGTCGAATCTAAGTTTGTTAAACATCCATATAAGTCTATTGATAGGAATTCAAATCCTTTAGACTTAATTCACACAGATATATGTGATATGAAGTCAATACCATCTCGCGGTGGGAAAAAGTATTTTATAACTTTTATTGACGATTGCACTCGATATTGTTATGTGTATTTGCTTAATAGTAAGGATGAAGCAATTGATGCATTTAAGAAATACAAAAACGAAGTGGAAAATCAATTGAATAAAAAGATAAAAATGATTAGAAGTGATAGGGGAGGAGAGTACGAATCTCCTTTTGCAGAGATATGTTTAGAATATGGAATTATTCATCAAACTACTGCCCCTTACACACCACAATCAAATGGAATTGCGGAAAGGAAAAATCGAACATTAAAGGAAATGATGAATGCCTTACTAATAAGTTCTGGTTTACCGCAAAGCTTGTGGGGGGAAGCTTCCTTACAGCTAACTGAATACTCAACAGGGTGCCCCACAACAAAATACAATTTATTCCATATGAACTATGGAAAGGAAGAAAACCCAACTTGAAATATTTCAAAGTGTGGGGGTGTTTAGCAAAGGTTCGCCGCTACCAGAGTTTGGAGTACTACTATTCTGGTAAGATAATCGTTCTATCCTGGGAGGGGATATTCCATCAACCTCGAGTACTGTGAGGGGAATAATTTCCTTAAGGACACACTTTGAACTAAGTGGGCTCGATTATATTCTGAAAAATTATTCTTATTTTTTCAACACTGATTCTGTTTATTTTCAGTGTTTATTGTTTACTGGTTTTTTTTTTGGAATACAGATTAATAACAATCTTAAGGAAATTATATTTTTAGATTAATCTGTATTTTGTTTTGGAGACTAAAACCTGTGTGGTTTTCTACTCCGTGTGAAATTTCATATTCTGACTTGAAGACATACAAACTTCGTTGGAATATTAAAGTTCATACTTGTACAACGATTTGAAGAACATAAAAACTTCATCGTTGTTGTATTCTGGTTTGGAGATTAAAACTTGTGCAGTTTTCTACTCCAAATGAATATTAGTATTCTGACTCGAAGATATAAAAACTTCGTTGGAATACTAAAGTTTCATAATTATACTGCAATTTGAAGTAATAAAATCTTCATCGTTTAAGTCTGTGATTGAATTGTTATTCTGGTTTTATTAACTAAAACAGTTTGTCGATTTGACAGTGACAAACGAATAATGGCAATTGAGACTGGAACTACCTCTGCAATTACTGCACCAGCGGTTACTCCTACCACCCGTAACGCTGTGCCACCGGCTGAGAAACCTGCGAAGTTCACCGGTGCCAACTTTAAAGGATGGCAGCAAAGAATGTTCTTTTGGCTTACCACCCTTGGTATGCAAAAGTTCACCATTGAGGACCCTCCCGTGCCTGCCGCCGACATGCCTGACAACCAAAAGTTCATGGTTACTGAGGCTTGGAAAAAGGCTGACTTTTTGTGCAAAGGCTACATTTTGAGTGCCTTAGAAGATGACTTGTACAACGTCTACAGTGCAGTAGAGACTTCCAAAGAACTATGGAGTGCACTTGAAAAGAAGTACAAAACTGAAGATGCTTGCTTGAAGAAGTTTGTGGTTGCCAAATTCCTAGACTACAAAATGGTGGATGGAAAAACCGTTGGAACCCAAGTTCAAGAGCTTCAACTTATCTTCCATGACCTTATTCTTTGAAGGTATGGTAGTAAATGAAGCGTTCAAGTGGCTGCAATGATTGAGAAGTTGCCGCCTCATGGAAAGATTTCAAGAATTATCTTAAGCACAAAAGAAAGGAAATGAAGTTGGAAGATCTTGTGATTCGTCTCAAGATCGAGGAAGATAACAAAACCATGAGAAGAGGTACCGTAAGACTTCACCAATTGAAGGGGCAAACATCGTTGAAGATCTTTGCTCACGAAAAAGAACAAGAAAATGAAGAGGCCTTCGGAAAGGAGAAGGATTCCAACAAGAAAAAGTTCAAGCAACCGCTTTAAGCGTGGGAAAGGCGGCCACAAAGCCCCAGTTGTCGTCTCCCGAAAAGAACAAGGGAAAGGACAAGCCAATATGGTGGAAAAGAATGATGATATGGATGATCCGTGTGCAATGCTATCGAGTGCAATTTGGTTGGAAACCCAAAGGAGTGGTGGCTTGATTACGGTGCCACTCGACATGTTTCTTCTACAAAAGAAGCATTTGCAACCTATGCTCCCATTGGACCCAAGAGTCATGTTTATGGGAAATACTGCAACAGCCAAAGTTGAAGGATATGGGAAGATACTTCTGAATATGACTTCCGGCAAGGTCCTGACTCTCAACAATGTTATGTAGGGGTGGGCGTATATCGGTTTATATCGATTTTGTATCCGAAAAATATGAACCGAATAAAAATTGGTTTTTTTAAAAAAAAAAATGAATACAACTTTTTTTTAAAAAAAAACCGATATATCGGTTTATATTGCCGGATGTATCGGTTTGTATCGGTTTTTTCTAGTGGGCCGGGCCGGTTCATTTTTTTTTTTAAAAATTGAATTTCCAAAGCGAAATTTATATTCACACCTACACTATCATGAAATTTCTACGTTGAAATCTATTGTGTATCGTGAGATTTTACTAAAGAAAAAGAAAATTAGAAATCGATTTGGGGGAAAACACAAATTGATTGGAAAAACGGACGTATTTCTAAAAATTGGCTGTGCCAAACCGCCTTATGGCGGTTTGACCGGCCCCGTCTCGAAAAAATACGCAAAATCAAAAAAATAATCGGGTAAAACGGACATTCGAGCACATAGTTATGACCATTTAAAGTTTTATCAATTTACAACTATTTTTTCTCCATACATTTTATGTCAATGTTTCCGTGATATGTTAATCAAGTTCATACCGCATGCGACTTTCATAACATAGATTAGCTTCAATAACTATGATTCAAGAGATAGTAGTACCCTAAAATAAAATAAAAATAAAAAAAAATAAAAAAAATATTAAAATTTCGGTTTTTCGGTTTTTCGGTTCGGTTTTTTGAAAAATCGGTTTTTTTTAAAAAAAACCGAGAAAAAACCGAACCGAAATTCGATTTGGTTCGGTTTTTCTGTTCCTGATTTTTGCCCACCCCTAATGTTATGCACGTTCCAACAATTGAAGAATTTAGTTTCAAATTTGACTACTCGTCAAAAACGGGTTTAAATGTGTGTTGGTTAGTGAGAAAATTGTAATAAGTAAGAATGATTTGTTCATAGGAAAGAGCTACCTCACCGAGGGCCTTTTCAAACTCAATGTAATGGTTGTTGTGATATTAATAAGAATTCACCGTCTTACTTATTGGAGTCAAATAATTTATGGCATGTTCGTTTAGGACATGTCAACTACAAAACCTTGCGAAAATTGATTAATTTAGAAGTATTGCCTAAATTCGAGTGTAATAAATCTAAATGTGAAATATGTGTCGAATCTAAGTTTGTTAAACATCCATATAAGTCTATTGATAGGAATTCAAATCCTTTAGACTTAATTCACACAAATATATGTGATATGAAGTCAATACCATCTCGCGGTGGGAAAAAGTATTTTATAACTTTTATTGACGATTGCACTCGATATTGTTATGTGTATTTGCTTAATAGTAAGGATGAAGCAATTGATGCATTTAAGAAATACAAAACGAAGTGGAAAATCAATTGAATAAAAAGATAAAAATGATTAGAAGTGATAGGAGGAGAGTACGAATCTCCTTTTGCAGAGATATGTTTAGAATATGGAATTATTCATCAAACTACTGCCCCTTACACACCACAATCAAATGGAATTGCGGAAAGGAAAAATCGAACATTAAAGGAAATGATGAATGCCTTACTAATAAGTTCTGGTTTACCGCAAAGCTTGTGGGGGGAAGCTTCCTTACAGCTAACTGAATACTCAACAGGGTGCCCCACAACAAAATACAATTTATTCCATATGAACTATGGAAAGGAAGAAAACCCAACTTGAAATATTTCAAAGTGTGGGGGTGTTTAGCAAAGGTCCAAGTTCCTTTGCCCAAAAGGGTAAAAATTGGACCAAAAACTGTGGATTATGTTTTTATTGGTTATGCTACAAACAGCAAAGCTTGTCGGTTTTTGGTTCACAAATCGGACAATCCCGAAATTCATGTTAATACGGTAATTGAATCAGATAATGCTGAATTCTTTGAAAATATTTATCCGTATAAAACTGAATGTGAGTCGTCAAGTGAAAGATCTAAACGACCGCGAGAAGAACCAAAGGAAAATACACCAACTAAAGCGGATGCAAGGCGTAGCAAACGTCAAAGGACATCTACTTCCTTTGGACCAGATTTTGTGACATTCTTGCTTGAAAATGAGCCTCAAACATTTAAAGCAGCGATGTCTTCTTCTGATTCAGCATTTTGGAAAGAGGCAGTCAATAGTGAGATTAAATCAATTTTGAACAACCATACATGGGAATTGGTTGATCTTCCTCCTGGAAATAAACCTTTAGGATCAAAATGGATTTTTAAAAGGAAAATGAAAGTTGATGGCACTATTGACAAATATAAGGCAAGACTTGTGGTCAAAGGTTATAGACAAAAAGAAGGTCTTGATTACTTTGACACATACTCGCTTAACAAGAATAACATCTATTCGGGTGTTAGTAGCATCAAGTCAGATATGGTCTTGAAATCCATCAAATGGATGTCAAGACAGCTTTCTTAAATGGAGAATTGGAGGAAGAAATTTACATGGAACAACCTGAGGGCTTTGTGGTTCCTGGTAAAGAAAGGAAAGTGTGCAAACTTGTTAAGTCACTTTATGGACTTAAACAAGCACCCAAACAATGGCATGCGAAATTTGACCAAACAATGTTGGCAAATGGATTTAAGATTAATGAGTGTGACAAATGTGTTTACATTAAAAATACTCCAAATCATGAAGTCATTGTTTGTTTATATGTTGATGACATGTTGATAATGAGTAGAGATATTACCGATATAAATGCTACGAAGCGTATGCTGGCTAGCAAATTTGATATGAAAGACTTAGGAGTTGCTGATTTTATCTTAGGCATCAGAATTCATAAAACTCCACAAGGTCTAGCATTATCGCAATCTCATTATATTGAAAGAGTACTTGACAAGTTTAAGTATTTAAACTTCAATGTTGTAAAGACTTCAATTGATGTAAGTTTTGCACTTCAAAAGAATAAAGGTGAAAGTGACTCACAATTGGACTATGCACGAGTTTTGGGAAGTTTGATGTATATTATGAATTGTACACGATCAGATATAGCATGTGCTATAAGCAAGCTGAGTCGATTCACGAGTAATCCCAATCAAACTCATTGGATGGCAATGAAACGAGTCTTGAGGTATTTAAAACACACCCAAACCTATGCTTTGCATTATAACAAATATCCCGCCGTGATCGAAGGATATAGTGATGCAAATTGGATCACCGGATCATTTGAAGTTAAATCCACGAGTAGTTATGTTTTCACAATTGGGGGTGGATCAGTGTCTTGGAAATCATCAAAACAGACATGCATCGCCTGCTCTACAATGGAATCTGAATTTATAGCTTTAGACAAGACCGGTGAAGAAGCTGAATGGCTCCGGAATTTCTTAGAAGATATTCCATTCTGGCCCAAACCTTTGGCTCCTATATGTATACATTGTGACAGTCAAGCAGCAATAGGTAGGGCAGGGAGCGTAATGTACAACGGAAAATCTCGTCACATACGACGAAGACACAATACCGTTAGACAACTCCTCTCTAGTGGCGTTATCACGATTGACTATGTAAAGTCAATAGATAATGTAGCGGATCCGCTTACAAAAGGCATATCTAGAGAGGGAGTTAGTAGATCATCAATGGGAATGGGGTTAAGGCCGAGGACAAGTCATTATGGCGGTAACTCTACCTAGCAGACTGGAGATCCCAAGAGCTAGGTTCAAGGAGATCAAACAAAGTTGTGACTGACGGTTCAACATTGTCAAATAACTCAACCCATTCTCGGATGAAGACAATGTTCAGAAATAAAGATAAAACCTTATGGCTTGTTAATGAGTTAATAAAGCATTAAGGTTCTTTAATGATTATCTAAATCTGGCAGTGTATGACCAGATAATGTGGCTATAGGACCACATGTTTAGAAATCACCTATGTGAGTGTTAAGTGTAAGCCGTTTTAAAGGGGAATGACAGTAAAGGCCCATTCTCTACACACTCATGAAACCAGGAGGTGTTCATGGCTGAAACGAACACAACCGTGAGAACCATAAACGGTTGAGGGTTGATTGTGTGACTTATGTTGTCTAGGTATACAACAAAGTTCAACGGTTCAAAGATATCAAATCTACCGATTGATCGAGTATATCCGATATAAGTTCACTACGGAAAGTTCAAAGGGAAACCTACTTATCCAGATGCAGTCAATTCTCGCTTGTATATCACACTTGTCCGCGCATTCCTTTATCTTATAGTCATTCCCCATTCATGTAGGGGATTGTTGGGTTTAAATAATAGATTGAATGGGAAATGGAGGGAGTTCCCTCTTGCTCTATAAAATAATCATTTGTCCCACATCGGTAGTGGAAAGAAAAGTGGGAGTTGTCCCACATCGGTAGTGGAAAGAAAAGTGGGAGTTCCCTCTTGCTTTATAAAATAAGCATTTGTCCCACATCGGTAGTGGAAAGAAAAGTTCTTCTACTTATAAGTAGAATTACTCCTTCTTGTCGATAAAAAGGGTTGAGGGCAAGGACCCTCGCGCCGTCATCGCCGCCGCCGCTCGGCCGGCCGGCCGCCGGCTCGGCTCGGCTCCGGATTCGGATTCGGATTCGGATTCGGATTCGGATTCGGATTCGGATTTGGTCAAATGATCTGATTGATTGACCAAATTTTCTTTAATTTTTAATTATTTAATTAATTATTATTTAATTAAATTAATTAACTTATTCAATCCTACCCGTTAGTGACCCTGACCCGCGATCCGGCCGGATCCGCGTGTCTGACCCGCGACCCGGTTTCTTTCCCACATTTAAATTTCCCACCAGTTTTAGTGACTGTTCAGAAGGGTTGCAAACCTTCAGAAACAGTACTTCCATGGCTATAAATTCGTTTGATTCCTCAGAATTTTTCTTACTAATTTTCTGAACTACAAAATCTTCTTTTTCTTCTGCACGAATAAATTCTGTGTGATATACTACTGTTGAGTGGTTCGCCGCTACCAGAGTTTGGAGTACTACTATTCTGGTAAGATAATCGTTCTATCCTGGGAGGGGATATTCCATCAACCTCGAGTACTGTGAGGGGAATAATTTCCTTAACGACACACTTTGAACTAAGTGGGCTCGATTATATTCTGAAAAATTATTCTTATTTTTTCAACACCGATTCTGTTTATTTTCAGTGTTTATTGTTTACGAATTTTTTTTTGGAATACAGATTAATAACATTCTCCACCCTGAATCTAACTGGTCAAGACTGTATTCCCCCCCTCCCGACATTTTTGAATAGTAAATTCATCTCAAGGATGCTGAAACTTGTGTATTCTAGGCTGCTTATCTGACCATGTTTATGTTTCGCTTTTCACAGGTAGTCATTCCTTTAGGAGATATTGACGAGGTATGATATTATATGTGCATGTTATCAGGATTATCATTTCCAAGTGGTCACGGTGCTTGGGATGGATGTCTTGGCAATATTCCTTTTAGATAAGGAGGAGCCAGCATGCATTCAATAATTCTACGTACAGGTGCTGGCGGCCATGGGGTACCTCCTTTAGGAAATCCTGATGGTTAGTAAATCAGCCTATTCTACTAACTTCAATTATTTTATGTTAAGAGTCCCACATCGAAAATGGAATGGGAACATGGACTCTTTATATAGATTTGGACAATTCTCACCCTACAAGCTAGCTTTTGGGGTTGAATTAGGCCCAAGATCAATTCTTTACATGGTATCAGAGTCAGACTCATTCCAATTCTTTGTTCACCGATGTTGGGCCCCAAATTATATTGTCCACGCTCCAGTTAATGAGGTCTAGGCATGCGGGGGAGTGTTAAGAGTCCCACATCGAAAATGGAATGGGAACATGGACTCCTATATAGATTTGAACAATTCTCACCCTATAAGCTAACTTTTGGGGTTGAGTTAGGCCCAAGATTCATTCTTTACATTTTATATGCTTTACTTTTCTTTAAATGAGACAGCAAGTTGTATAAGAAAGAGCTTCTCCTTCACCTTTTTGAGTTTCGGTTTGTTAGCAGGAAAGCCACATCCAAACTGATTTGGGTTGAGGTGTAGATTGATTGATTTGGAGGAGGAGGTTCTCTGATGACATGGATAACTCTTGTAGACTCGTTTAGCGCGATAATGCGAGTCTAAATTTCATTCCATGTTTTCCACCTAATCCTCGGCTGACTCACAATAGTATCTACTTTTATAAAAAATAATGAAATTTTAAGTACTATGTCTAATATGATCAAGAATTACCCAGGACCTAGTTTTAAACTTCTCATTGCAACAGTTTCCTTTTTCTGCCACTTAATACTCTAAAAGCTTTTGGGAAAACAATGGAAAGAAGTGAAAACGAGATACGAATTGCAAAGAAGTGAAGTTCTTTATGTTAACTCATGTTAGATGGGTGAATGTAATATTGACATTCTGGATTCTTAATATCTATACTATATGCTAATCACATAACTTTTCAACTTCCAGGGAGAGTACGATATATGTTCGCATCTTTTTGGAATAGGAATCATGCAATTAGAGCGTTGCAACGCTCAGCAACAAACTATCACGCCATGCTAGAAGCAGAGAAAAATGTTTCTTCTGTGCTTTTAATTAGTCCTTCTGATGATTATCTGAGACATTAAGCAGTTATACATTCTTAGTGAAGGTTGCTTGTAGAACATCCTAGAAATCAACTTGCCCGCTGCACTGTGTTTTCCTCTTTATTAATGAGATTGGGAAATCCCATATACAAGGTGTATACATGTAGAGAATCCAAAAGAAAGACATGATTATCTACAAAGAACATCAACACTAATACAATATCACTAAGTCCTCCAAAGTTACATGGATTTTTTTCCAGTAATCTGTACGAACAAGTTCTCTATCCTTTCAAACACGCTCTCTCTTGGCATATTAGCTACATGAGTGCTGGAGAGCTCTTCTTATGCTCTCGTTTTCCTTTTCTTTCTCCTAATGTATATCCTAGATGCACCACTCCTACATTCCCTAGTATCACCTGCTACACTCAAAATCATGCTCAGACCATACACCATAATCTGTATGCAATAGGACAATAAATTATTAAGTGATTTGCATCCTGTCACGCCCCGACTTTTCTCAAGTCTTTCTTTAGGACGTGATGGCACCTGTACAACTATCCCTTTCCAGGCGAACCATATACTTCATTTTCTTCCTAAACTAGACAGGTATTTGCGGAAATAATATATATAACACAATTTGAAGTTTACGAAGAACAATCTCATGTGGGGCATTCCCCGAGATAATAAAACTTAATTCTTTAAACAAACTTAGTCTAGAGTAACTTTCACCAAATCCGAAAAAATGGATTGGTGGTACGATGAGGCTGCGGGACGATCGCTAGCCCTCTTGCGGAGCTTTTCCTCTTTCGCGTCTTCCTGAAATATGTTAAATAAAAGAGTCAACCCTACCATCCGGGGCTGAGTGGGAATCTCACCTTACAATCCAAAGTAACCTCACAATATTTTTAATTACAATCACATTATAAGAAAATAATAAGCATGTTGAAATAAACAGATTACAACCCTTTTATCAAATAAATTAATAAATATTCACGTGCAAAATTTTCTCCCCACTCGTCTTAGAAAAAAAACAACTTAGTTTAATCAGTACTCCTGCTTTTTCCCATATAACATATTATACATTTGTTGCGGTACGTGCAACCCGATCCAGTGCATTTATGTATTTGTTGTGGTACGTGCAACCCGATCCAGTGCATTTATATATTTGTTGCGGTACGTGCAACCCGATCCAGTGCATTTATGTATTTTTTGCGGTACGTGCAACCCGATCCAGTGCATTTATATATTTGTTGCGGTACGTGCAACCCGATCCAATGCATTTATATATATATATATATATATATATATATATTGCGGTCCGTGCAACCCGATCCAATGCATTTATGTATTTGTTGCGGTCCATGCAACCCGATCCAATGCACTTATTTGTTGCGGTACGTGCAACCCGATCCAATGCACTTATTTGTTGCGGTACGTGCAACCCGATCAAATGCACTTATTTGTTGTTTAAATATGTCATATGTTCAAAAGGCTCAAAATAATATTTTTTTCCTTCAATATTTCGCCCTTTCCACTTGTAAGGGTTACAACTCTCAAACCGTAAGTCGGATTTATCCCCGTAAAGTCTCAAACTGTCAAGGACACAATAATCTATAACTTTTATTCAGCACAAACTTTCATATTCATTACCGATTTATACAGTTTTTACGTTATACATTCTGCCCTTCCAGACTTCGGTTGATCCGAGGCAGAATGTTCAAACAGAGATAACTCTCAAACCGTAAGTCGGATTTATTTCCGTAAAGTCTCAAACTGACCGTAACAGAAAGATGTATAACTCTGTAAAATTTCATCAAATTCTAACAAGTATAGCCCAGTATAACAGATTACAATTGCACAATCCAAACTAGTCATTAAACAATCATAAATTTCATGCTCATTCTTTCAATAACCAGATTATATTCTAACATGTATTGCAACTTAAAAATAAAGGATTTTACTAAGAACTTTGAGTGAGAAAACTCACCTTTGTTGCTTCGTAACCACGAACAAAACCTCAACTTCAACCAAACTTTTTTGGAACTTCTTAATTGCTCTCTTTAATCTTTTTTTTTCTCTTTGTTTTGTTTCTGATTTGCTGTTTTTCTTTTGTATTTTCCTTTTTGGTTGTGTTTTATATAAAAGTGTGTGTTGTATATAAAAGTGTATGTGTGCACAGATTTTTGTGATGTGAGGGAGTGGAAGGAGGAGTTGAGGGAGAGAGGGGTTGTTTTAGGGGGGGGCGTGAGGGAGTGGGTTGTTTTTTTGTTTTTTTGTTTTGTTTTTTTTTTTTTTTTTTTTGGGACTTTACACATCCCCTCCCGCCTGCTTCACTGTGCTGCGCATTGGAAATATTTCCTACTTGAGTCAACTCTAGCAAAAGAGTCAAGTAGTGTATAGGATCGGTATCATGTAAGCTACATGTTCTAATGCATTAGCATAGTAGACATCAAATTTAGGTTTTTCTTCTATTTATCTCACTTCTAATTGATGCAAGTTAATATCTCTATTTACACTCAAGGTAAGAAGTAGAATTTGGATAGCAGTATGATTATTATTACCATTTTGATGTATCTCTCATGCAGAGCTATACTGTGGTGGGAAGCCGTTTAGGGTGATTAACATTCAGGCATATCGGTGTACGGACCGAGCATGAGAATGGGTAAATAATCTAAAGAAAGAAAATAAAAAAGGAAAAGGACTAGAATACATGTGTTGACTTGTGATGGAAGATTTGATTGCCTACTGTCTAGTAGTGCAGAAGAATGACATTAAACGCCCTACTTTGTGTGCTTGTATAATGTCTTACAACTGAATAGCCTCTTGTTCCAAGGAAAAAAGGGTGATTGCTTTCACGGAGCCAGTTTTCTCAGATCAATTGTATGAATATGATCCTAGATAATTATTTGTATCATCGGGAAGCAGAGACATTGGCCTTTTGAGGGAAGAAGTAACTTCATCTCTATAATTTCTCTTTCACGTGGAGACATTACTTTTTTAGTGTAGCTTTTTTGTCATGTGGATAACATCCTGACTACTTGGTTTCCTGACTAGAGGGTTATGGCTCATAAACCAAGGCAAAGATGTCGTAAGTAGAGTTACGAGTCTTTTCAAGGTGATTGCTTCAGAGAAACCTTGCGTGACTCATGCGGAGGCTTTAATTTACATGTTAATGGTTCTCTGCCTAAACAATTTTATAACAAAAGAATGAAGTTCACATGTCATTTTTTATAAGCATCTTATCAACTTGTTGGCCAAGCAGAAGAGCAAAGGAATGCGCTCTTGATTTTGGGGGATACAAAACATTGCTATGTCAGTGGTATAGCAATTTGTTATTGTCACTGCATACATCTGATGTTTATATAATGATATTTTTGGCTGTGATCTTGTTGAAGCAACATCATGTGCAGAGGTGTTCTTAATCTCAGCAGTTTTTAATTTGCTCATAAATCTAGAATGTAAGAAATTTGTTATTATTTATAGTGTCTTTTGGTCATGACAGTTTTCCCCAGAATTTCCATTATATTCTTGTTATGTTTATCTTCTTGGTCATGACCCTCCATCCCCACAAATTTTTCATCTTCGTTTTAGTAGAGGGAACAGTCAGCACTACGTGCACATAGCAGCTCAGTTAAAGGAAGTAAAAAGATGGATATGAGTCAGGAAGAAAATGTGCCAAGGACTGCGAAATCTCAGCCTTTTATTAAAGAAGTCCTTTCTGGTATATACAATGTATGTATGAGACCTAAGCTCTTATTTTTTAGAAACTAGAACCTCTTGATACATGCTTTAAGATTTTGTTATAAATTTTCAGGACATTTTTCCATGCACACCTCGGCATTTTTTTGACTTACTATTGGCTGATGATTCAAATTTCATTAACGATACATCACGAAAAGATTCAGATCTCAATGTAAGTTCCATGTTCCCAGTTTCATACAGTTAGAACATTTTTGTGAATTGTGCCTTCTCATGTAATGCATTTCAGGGCTCAAGGATTACATTTTTTTGTGTTTTTTCCTCTCTTTTTTTTACTTTTGTGGGCGAAGGAGGAATGTTTTACCACAGTTGGATGTCAAAATAATTTCTAGCTCAAGTTAAATGCATCTTTTGGAGCATGGACTCAGTCAAAAGTAAAAGACGTTGGTACTAGCTGAGTTCCAAGAGGAAATAAGCAAGGAAACCCGGGATAGTGATTATCAGGTTGCAGTGCTTCTGGGTGCAGTTTCTTATTAATCTCTATCTATTTATTGGAAAACAAAGTTAGCAGAAAAAGTGAACTTGGTGGAAATATATTTGCTCCATATCTTGAACGTGAGCAAGGGGTTCTGCTGATGGTTTGGAACATGAAAGTTGCACTTAGGGAAGAGCATTTTAGACTTCTGGAGTAGAATCGAAAGAAAAATGATAGCAAAGCTCTAGGAAACTCTTTAGGTCGATGAGGCATTAAACCATAAAGCTAGAGTTGCATATCACAATCTAAAAAAAAAAGCATTACTTGCTCAGAAATTCTTCATCTTCTGAAGTTTGATGAATTAGATCCATTACTGGCATTACTGTATCTAATCCCTATTCCTGCACAAAGGATTTTATGATCAACAGGGTATAAATGCTTATATTGTACCGTTACTTAACAACTTTAAATCACCTAAAATATGAGTGGACAACTTAGCGAACTAAATTTACCCTTATTCATTTTTTCCTGCACACTGCAGCAATTTCCTTAATTAATAAAGGGTATCCTATCCTAAACCCTGAAAAAAATTAATGATGCTAAATAAAAACATCAAGAAGTATGAAAGTGTAACATGAGTTACTTTTGAATGAATGGAACAAAAAGAAGTAACCTTTCCAAAGGATGAAAACAACTGCTTATGTTTAGTTGATGTGTTCTTTGTGGTCTGTGAAAGTATATTTATGTCCTAGAGACAATCTGTATTAGGACAAATGTACTTTATACACATTCATATTACTATTAATGGAGATTAATATTTTGGCATTTGCAATTATTGAATTATTATTTGATTGTTTGTAATTATTCATTAATGTGCATCCCTTGAGCTTACGTTGTCATTAATAGAATGAGATATTCATGATAGAGCGTAACTCTTAAAATAGGCTCGACTAATGATCATCGAGAATTGGATATCGATGATATGTAATAAGTCGACATGTGGTCTGCATCACATCATTAGAGGATGTAGTATGTCTCACCTGCTACGAGTAATGGCTACTCGTGATGGATACATGGATACTTTGAAAGTATTGGTATACCTTGCTGATATATTGTTTGTTATACTTGTCTAAAGTATGATCAGCGTGTGTGAGATAGAAGTCCTTAGACTTGAGGTCAATACGTGCCTTGTCTACAAAGTAATGTACTTTGATCCCGTCCTAAGCTCAAATGCCTTATCGGTTGAGATACAGCTTGTATTGGGTACATTACGATGTGGATTGAAGATGGTAGTTAGAGATGGCAGTGGATCTTGGACCCGGTCAGGATCCGGTGGATCCAGATCCGTTTTATAGGATATGGATCTTTAAAATTTGGACCCGATGGATCCGGATCCGTTTCGGACGGATCGGATCTGGATCTGGATCTTGTATTTGAGATCCATATCCGGTCCAGATTCGATCCGTGGATCCATTTTTTATTAAATATATTCATAACCTAGAATGTAATTTTATAAGTATCTTCTTAATTTTTTTTATAATTTATGTATTGGGTAAATGGTTGAACCAGGATAAGGCACAAGTCACACAATCATGTAATTTGTCTTTGAAGTTTCATTTCTTTTACCTATATGCTCTCTGCAGTTTTCCATATTTTCATTTCTATAAAAAGAAAAAATTATCACTCTTTTTTAAATTTCTCTTTCTTGAATTTGCTAGCGGTAAGCTTTAAGTATCTTTCTCTCGTTTGTTTGATCAGCAAAAAAAAAATTGGGACTTTTGATATATGACTGGCATTGTTTTATGTTGTTCAATGAAGCCAATCAGTAGAACTACAAGTGGAGCATCAAAGTTGCAACATGTACATCATCACTAATGAAGTCAATCGTCTTTATTTTCTTGTGATGCTAAAACTTTGTTCAGTATTTTGGAAGAATGGTGTCATGTTTGTGTAGGTTGATTGAATAAACTCAATCATTTTTTTCAATCAGATTGCGTTTCATTTTGTCATAAAAGTTTCAACATGTGGGAATATTATTCAAGCCAAAAAAATTTACAAGTAGATCCAGATCCGGATTTGGATATGATTTTTATGGACCCGATGGATCTGGATCTAGTAGGATCCGGTCCAGATCCGATCTGTTGCCATCCCTAGTGGTAGTTGAGCCATGATTAGGATTCATTCCTCGAATGTATATTCGAGAGAACACTCGGATTCTCAGTGATATTAGGTTGACTAAGTCATTGGCCAACGCAATAGACATATTTAGAATATGGTCTAGTCGTCAACTAATATAGATGAGATACAATGATTAAGCCATTTGGATAGACACTTGACAAATCCTAAGCTTGATCGGGTGTGTCGTGAATGAAAGGATTTTATCTTACCACATAAAGGTTAAGTTTACTGGATTCGCGTAAACGTACTTCACATATTGAGTTCGTCTTCCAGCGCCGCCTAGGAGTTCCGTGTAGACCTTAATTTGATTTATGTGGATATGAGAAGGCATGTAGGGTCACACTATGTCGATTGTCCGTTTCGATCTAAGGATGTATTGAGAGAGTAATTAAATGTTCGATTTGAATCGAAATATTTAAATGAAAAATGATTATTTTAATTAAGTCAAAATTAGATTTTGGATTTAATTAAGAATGCACGAAAAAATAAATCAAGACAATGCAGGCACATGTCGAGCGCCGCAGCGCCCATACCCTAGGGCCGCGGCGCCTCTGCCTCGATTTTTGGGCCAGGCCCATGGTCAAACCCTAATCCGGTTTTGACCTATTTTTCAACTATAAATAGAGGCATTCACTTCATCATTCATACACTAATTTTCAGAATATCATTCTAAGCCTTAGAGACTTAGATTCAAATATTCTCTCGAACCTCTACCGGATTTCCTAGCTTTCCGAAAGAGAAATACATTGAAGCTTGGAGCTTGCAATCGGAATGGCAATTGCGTGTGCACCTCACAGTTAATAAAGATTCTAGATAATTCTAACTTGTAAGTATATGTTTTATGTTACAAGTTTAATTGTTGTATAACCATACCAGAAATGTTGTTGGGGTAAGTAAGAAATAAAATTTTTAAACTTCCGTTATGCCTTACTTATGTGTTTTGAACCCAACAGTATGGACCTCTTTGTTCCCTTTTGTCTGTTAAATTCAACTGATCACTGCTGATTTTAATTCACTAAATCAGTTTTGAAGCACCAAAATTTCAGACTTCAAGAAGAAGAGGAAGTAAATATAATATGACGTAGTTGTGACAGACGCATATTTCTTTTTCGGCAATGCGGTTAACAAAATTTAACCTATCTTTCGAAGGAGATATTATTGTGTGTTTCAGTTGGTCCTGTCTAGAGCTACAGTGGCCCCAAAATAGAAATTTCTTTACTCCTGTGACCTTAATGGTGGCTAATCTTTCGAATGTCTTAATTTTCTTAGATAGGTCAATGGAATTCTGCTGATGATTATGAAGGCCAAGTCAGAGAGATTACATTCAGAACCATATGTAACAGTCCTATGTGTCCCCCAGATTCAGCAATGACGGAGTATCAGCATGCCATTTTGTCACCGGATAAGAAAAAACTGGTATATCTCATCATTTCTTTTGCAACCTTATTTATTGGTTGCTTTTGTGCTATAATTATTTGTCTTATTATTTTTATTTTGATTTACCGTTTTCCTTTCTTTTATCAAATTGAGACTGTACAACAGGCCCATGATGTCCCATTTGGATCATGCTTTGAGGTATTTCTGGGGTTTGGTCATCAGACCCATATTCTTTTTCCAGTATTTGTGCTTTCAATTTGATGGAGTTGGAACGCCTCATATTCCCCCTTAGTAAAAGACGAGGCACACCACAACAAAAATTAAAATCAGATGAATGGAAATTTTTTGATAGGGACGTAGAACATCAAGTAGTTAGATGTCAAATTTGTAAAAATATTTTTAAATTTAAAATGGGAAAAGGTCAGGGTGGTACGGGAGGTCTATTGAGACACATAAAAAAACTTTCACCCAGCTAGGTGGAATCAACACTTGGCTGAAAAATCGGGTGCGCTAGTGCCCTCTCAGTCGGGCTCGGGACAAGGTTCACATACTATCCTGGACCAAGTACATGGTCAAATTAACCCTATGACGGGGGGAATTGTAGGTGTCGCACCCGTTTTTTTACCGCGGTTCACGACGTGATGGGTCGATTCCCTGGATGGATTAATGCTTGTTAGGGGAGTCGCCACCTAATTATTCTGCGGTGAATTAGAACACCTAAATGTTTAACTAAATGCTGCAAAGTGAACTCTGATTTATGGTCTGCGAGATTATGAGATTCTAGGTAAGGGTTCTTTATTATCCTAAAGGGAAGGGGTTAGGCATCCTTTAAGATCTGCTAACTTGCGGTTATCCAGTCAAACTCATGTTAATTGTTACGCTAAGAAAAATGCATGTTTACAAGTATAAAGTTAAAATAATATTGCAATTAGTTAATAAAAAAGATGCATTTTGACAAAGTAATGATTTTTCTCTTTTGAGGAATTTTGCAAAAGTGATTGCGAAAATAAATTCCCGATATGAAATCCAGAAGAGTATGCATGACATTGCATTATAAAAAAATATATGTAAAAATTGATTTTTTAAATGAAAGCGTGCATTTGTAAGGTATGGTTTATAAAATACATGTAAAGTTGATTTTGGATAAAATGGATGTATTTGTATGAAAGTTGATAGAATACATGCAAAGTTGATTTTTGAAAAAAGTATGCCATTATATATAAAATAAATATTTTGCATTTTGATAGTAAAGGGGGAAAGTAAATTATTTACAATGCAAAGAAGTGATTTTTTATGAAGTCATTTTAAGTTGCAAATCGGATAGAAACAAAACTTCATTTTTATGATTAATAAAGAGAATAAAAGATGATCAAATTGTTTTAAAATTTTTGAATATGCATGACGAGCCTAAAAAAAATAAACTAGCGGCGGGTTTTCAATTTTAAATTACCCTATTAATCAATCATTCATAGCCTAATTATTCTAAGTATTCTAATAATTGCACAAGAATTGAATAATTATTACAACCCGAATAAAAATAGGAAGGTCGTATTAAAGAGTTAAAGCTGCGACTAGTGCGGATGATGATGTCATCGCGCCCTATTTGTTTTGAAGTTCCGAGGCAGGAGAATGCAAAGAATGTGGATGTGGGCCTTCGCTTGACAATAATCCTGATGAGTCTCATAACGAGATTCTCCGTTGCTCCCGATGCATTTCATGTAAATAAAAGAAAAGAAAAAGGATTAGAGAATGGAACATGAAAATATATACATAAGAAAACATGAAGGGGGGTTATAACATACCCAAATTATCAGATGTAAAGGGAAGGAAATGCTAATATATATATAACTAGGAACGTATATATAAATATGTTGTGTTAATTAGCAATTTAAACGAACCGAAAGCCCGAATATTTTTTAAACACAAAATTTGGAATGCGGTATAGTATGTGACACACAAAAATGAAAGATAGGCCCATAATTTATTCTCGAATTTTAAGAAGGAAGAAGAAGCAAATTGGCCCAAATCATGAAGCAGCCCAACAAATGAAACCAAGTCAAATATTTAGATTGCCCCAAACTAGAGACAATAGGCAATGATGGAAAAAAGAAACAAGTTGTTGGGCTTAGCCCAAGTTATATCATGTAGGCAGAAAATGAAACCTATGAGCCAAACCCACTGTTGTAATCGTGCAAAGAAGACAAAGATGATAGCAGAACTGGGTTGAGCCCAACAAATATACATAGTGTGTGCAAACATGATTGATATACCAGATATACACGATTATACACCTGATATATTGGACATGTATACCTCGTATACTAGGTACATGTTGGTATACAATCCGTATACCCTGATGTAGATCAAACTTACACCTCAAGCGAACACCAAAGGGGGAAAATGCAGACAAACAGATAGGCATACATCATATGCATCACACTGATTCTCAATTTATCCCATGTGCTTCATGATTTCAAACTTAAACAAATCAATCATGCATTTTTAACATTCAAAACACCAGTTAGCATAATGACCAAAGTAATCATATCACTCAGAGTTTTCATATGCCTAATTGGGCTAGGTTATCCAATTTATAACCTCGTATCTCAGTTAGATGTGAATAATATTTTCTTACACGGTGATCTCAAGGAGACAGTTTATATGCATCAGCCCTTGGGGTTTAGGGATCCCAAATATCATCACCATGTCTGTTTATTGAAAAAGTCCATGTATGGGCTTAAGCAGTCTCCACGGGCTTGGTATAAGAGGTTTGCAGACTATGTTTCGACTATTGGGTTCTCTCACAGTAGGTCTGATAATTCATTGTTCATATATCGTCGTGGTTCTTCCTTGGCTTATATACTATTATATGTGGATGATATTATCTTGAATGCCTGTTCTGATGCATTACGCCAGTCTATCATGACAATGCTCAGTTCTGAGTTTGCTATGAAAGACTTGGGGCCCTTGAGTTATTTTTTGGGGATTGATGTCACTCGTCATGCATGTGAGTTGTTCTTATCCCAAAGAAAGTATGCAGCTGAGATCATTAAGAGGGCTGGGATGTCATCTAGTAAGTCCACTTCCACTCCGGTTGATACTAAACACAAGTTGGGTGCTGCAGCTGGCTCACCTTATGAGGATCCGACCCGCTATCGCAGTCTTGTAGGGGCCCTTCAATATCTTACATTCACGAGACCAGATAATATGCATGTCGTAGAGCAGGTATGTTTGTTTATGCATGATCCCAGGGTTGAGCACATGAATGCACTCAAACACATTATTAGGTACATCCAGGGGACACTTGACTATGGCTTACATTTATATCTGTCGTCGACATCTACATTTGTCTCGTATATAGATGCTTATTAGGGTGGTTGTCCGAACACTAGACAGTCTACGTCTGGCTATTGTATGTTTCTTGATAATAACTTGGTCTCATGGTCTGCAAAGCGTCAATCGACATTATCCCGCTCTAGTGCAGAAGCTGAGTATCGAGGGGTAGCCAATGTGGTCTCTGAATCATGTTGGTTGTGCAATCTTCTTTTAGAGCTTCATTGTCCTATTCAGAAAGCTACATTGGTTTACTGTGATAATGTTAGTGTCATCTATCTTTCTGGTAATATGGTTCAGCACCAGCGCACTAAACATATCGAGATGGACATTTATTTTGTTCACGAAAAGGTAGCTCGTGGACAAGTATGTATCTGTCATGTCCCTTCCAGATATATTGCAGACATCTTTACAAAGGGTCTCCCCTCGGTCCTTTTTAAAGATTTTAGAGACAGTCTCAGCGTTCAAAGACCGCCCGCTATGACTGCGGGTGTGTGTTAAGTATACAATGAGTATACACGTGTATATCGTGCATACTCATGTAGATGTGGTCTCAGATTGGGATTATGAAGCCCACAGTATGGGCTGATTTGTTTGTAATATTACTGTAATACTTTAGTGTAAAGTTTACCTTAATTAGTATTGTACACTTACCATAGTTATAGGAGTCTTGTACTACTAGAATACGATTTTGGGATTAGAATAGAAATATGTTTTATATTATGAAAATTTATAAATTGTATATATACTCTTTCATTAATGAGAATAATCAATGGGGATTATTTCTTTCAATAACCTATCCACCTTGTTTGCTAGATCCCATCATACTTTAGCAACAACTGCTTTGTTTCAGATTTTAAGATAAAAAATTGTGTAATCCACCTGCTGTCTTAGGCAAACACATTTTACAAAGAAGGAATACAAATTTAAGACATGAAAATATTATCATATTTGCATACATGAAAAGAGCTTTGATAATAGGAGAAAACAAAAAAGACTGATGCGCGTGACGGAAACCAAGTCAAACTTGGATTAGGTTTTTGGATTCCTTGAACTTATTATTCAATGATTGGGAGAACAAGAAATGAATGTTCCACTCCTATATAAGGTGTCATATTGATGATATTGAATATACCACTAAATAGAGAGAAGCAGTAATTAACAAAGAAGAACATGTCCTAAGAAAATTTATGCTTACAATTTTTTGAGTTGTAATAGTTATGTTAGTTTGCTGGAGACCAAAAGTCTCAAGGATGTTTTGTAGGGCTCCTTGTCCTCACGTCCACTACCAAGGATCCCCCGTCCTCGGGTCCTGAAAAAGACACCGATCAGAGATGAAAGTTACACTGGAGTTCAGAACCTATATACTGAAAGTACCTAGTACTTTCAGCAGCTATGCGAGAAGGTAAAGTCAAAATATGTAAATTAACACAAGTATTTTCACGTGGAAAACTCCTTGCTCGAGGGAGGAAAATCATGATCTACCTCTTGTAGGATTTTTCCAAACTCTCTACTATACACAAGTAACTTTTAAAGTTACAATAACTTGTACATCTAAGGAATTGATTTTAGAGCCCCTATACCAATCCTCAATTGTTGGTTCTCTCCAACTCTTTTAATGAATCAACCAGGTCAATGAAATCCCTTTACAACAATACAAAACAATACCTACCACAATCACAATAAATGTAATCAAGATACAATTTTGAATCATACGAAATTTAACTATTACAACTCAAGAATAGTATTGATAAATCTTGATAGGAATAGATTCTTTGATGTGCAGTAGTTGATTCCTTCTCGGTAGACTCCCGTATAGATCTCACTCTATCTCTCAAGTCTCTTTGTTTGTCATAGTTCTCCAAAGCATCAATGTTGTGATTTATATAAAAGTAGAATAGGCGCTTGTAGTTCTCTCAATCAAACCAAGACTTGATTCAATTAATAGTTCGAAATCATTCCTTATTTGACTTGGATTTGAACTTCACGCGTATACAATCAACTTCTCCTAATTCCAAGTTGTCCAATTATGGTAATGCATCCATGTCTTGAACTCCAGCTCCTTGTAGAATTGAATTATGCCTTAATCCCAATTCTCCAATGTTTCCTTTTATGCACATGGAACAGCTTCTTCCAAACACCAATTATAGTGTTGATAATTAGTATTTCCTCCGTCCCATATTTACTTGTTCATTTTTGTTTTTTTTTTAAAGTAAAATTATACAAACATAAATTAATATTTTGAGATATATTTTTTCACCATATTGATATGCAAAGAATTGCAACTTGTGGTACTTTTCTTGTAATTTTTAAATATCTAAATTATAATTTTAAAATATTGAATTGATCTAATCCAATTTAGTTCTGAAGATTAGTCATTTTAACTCTCGAAAAGCGAAACAAGATAACTAATATGGAACGGAGGGAGTATCACAAAAATCACTAAAGTCTCAACAAAAGCCGTGATCTTTCTCACCACCTTCTTCTCCATCATACAAAAGTGAAAAACAAACAAATCACAGAGGCATCGATCGTGTGGATAGGAGTTTTCTTCCAGAATCTCAACTGGTCCAATATAAGTACATAGTATTAATTAATTATAGGGAGGGGAATTAGTTATAGGGAGGGGAAGAGTTGTATAGACAATGAGTTTGTTTTGCCAGAATTTCAATTCACGCAACGTTACTAGTCACATGTATTAATGTTAATAAATGTTAATTGTAGAAAAGTAAATGCTAATGGTAAAAAGGTAAATGCTAATTATAGGGAAGGGAAAGGTGTACTCCCTTCGTCACTTGTCTCGTTTTGTTTCTCGAGAATCAAATTGCATGGACTTTGACAAATATTTTAAGATATATTTTTTCATCATATTAATATGAGAAGAAGTACAACTTATACTATTTTTCATTTAGTTTTTTAACATCTAAATTTTAGTTTTTAAATATTGAATTAATTTAATTTAGCTCCAAAAATTAGTCAAATTAAGATAATCGAAACGTGACAAGTAAAAATAAATGGAGGGAGTAGTAATTAGCCTTTTCAAATGACGGTTACATAAGGATTTTTGTATTATGATAATTAATGAGGTGATTTTTGGACTTTTTAAAATATCACATAAATGAAATAAAAGGGATAAAAAGAAAAAATTGAGATAAAAAGATAGATAGAAATTCTGGCTTTAGAGAGTGTCACCTTACCCCCCCCCCCCCTCCTCTCTCTATATATATAGATGTTGCTGGATCAATTGAAGAGGATGGTTTGTTGCGTAGAGTTTTATCTAGACCAAAAAGTGTATTTTTATGAATGAGGAATGACTTGAAATTGTCTATTTTGTCATGATTTATTATAACTTTAGAAGTTTTACTCGATAAGTGTTATAAATTACGTTATTGTACAATAGGGTGTACATAGGTCGGGTTGGTTCAGTTTTTTTTATATACCGAATCAAATTAATTGTGTCAGTTTTTTAAATTAATTCAAACCACAAATCAATAAAAATTGAATTTTTCAATCTCGAGTTTCTTGATTTTTCATTATAGTTCGATATGAAGCATCTTACAACAGCATTTGATGCCATATCTTCCGTTGGAGATTCATTGGATGTTTACCTATTATTAACTTAGATAAGTAAAAACTAATATATGTTCTCTTCCATAAAATTGAACAACAGCTACTGTTTTAAACAAAATAGAAAGTAGCAAAAACAAGAATCCATCTTTGCGAAATTAATAGGAAAAAGGACATCACCTCATCTTTGAGGAACACTTAAGATCGAGTGCAGGTGATGGCTTGGCGGATGAACCAAACCTGTTATCACATGTTACATATTATCGGGCTTTCCAACAAACTTGTTTGTTTTTACTTGCGAAAAATTGGTAACAATCCTTTCTCATTCAAATCCAAGTGTGTCATAAGTCAAACTAGTAAAATCTCGTTATAACCAAAGCAAAAAATTGATCTTCATGTACGATTTAAAAGATTTTTGGTAGGTAAATAGCAAGGGGAAAAAGCTCATTGTAATCACAAAAAAAATGAAAGTCGGCCCATCTGCTTTTTGATACAGACAATGCATGGAATAACAGTATAATATGTGTTATCATTAGTGTGTATACATTATACATTGATTATACATTTATTATACATGAATGACACATTTTCTATACACATACTGTGAGATATTCTATACAATAATGATATAGTTTTCATATGTATGATACATTTTCTATACGTACTGAAACATATTTTATACAATAATGATACAATTTTTATATATATGCTGAAATTAGCCTAAAAATGGCTACGAAGTGAAATTATTTTAAAAGGACTAAAACTGTCTATTAAGCTTTCTTGGGCCATGTCGATACTTTCACCAGGATGACCATTTATGTCCTTGTTGAACAAAACAACTGCTGCTATCTTTCATTTAGTTCTGGATTGGGCCTTATTTGAAATACTTATAATGGGCTATACTTATGGACCATTAAGTACAAACCTGAATGTATACATAAATAAAATATATATATATATATATATATATATATATATATATATATATATATATATATATATATATATATATATATATATATATATATATATATATATATATATATAAGTCAGAAATATTTATCAATTATATTATGTAAAATATTTTTAAAAAATACATAGATGTAGCGTCGGGTTGGTTTGGTTTCGATTTGACTTTTTCTAGTTAATAGTTAATACCAAACCAAATCAATTATGGTCGGATTTTTTTCTTCAATAACAAACCAAGTCAAACCAAATTATTAGTCTTTTTTTTTCCTATTTGACTCAGATTGTCGATTTGGTGAGATTTGTCGGTTTTATTTGTACCCCTATATTGTACAATACTTCAAAGTTTTACTTAAAAAAATATTTGATTAGCTTAGTGTTTAAAAATATTTTTTATAGATCAAAATTAGTTTAAGTATTTGTCATGTTTCTTCTATTTTTAAATGGACTAATTTATAAAATGATACAATTAATAAATCTATAGATATTTTCTTATGATTGCGTATATTGACTAGTTATCCATTTATCCCAAGCTAGTGGATGTTAACTATGAAACCTCAATATCATAAACGCTCTGTTCAAGTCCATAGTGTTTCATAGTAATTGTTGTTGAGCCTTTCCTAAAAGGTCAAGCTAAGTTCTCTGGTATCCTAACCCCCAAGTCTTACTGCTCTTATGGCCAATTTGTTAAATGTTGTTGATCAACTTTCCTATCTCCCTGACCAAATTCCTACTTTTAATCCTCGTAAGTTCTATTTTTTTTTCTGTTTCCCACCCGGTATCCGGTATCCGTATTGGAGCCCGACTAAATCTAGATTGGCCCCGGAAAGTCCCACATTGGGGTAAAGCGCTCCCTAACAAAGGCGACTCCGTATACCCAAGGGGACTCGAAACCCAAGATCTCTGGTTAAGAATGAAGGAATACTTACCACTCCACCACAATCCTGGTTGGTAATCCTTCTAACTTATATGGCATCAGCATGAGTATTTCAATCTCATGCCACCAATTTGACCTCTAAACTTAGGTTTAGATAAGAATTCAGATGAACTGTGTAAATTAGATAAGAAGTTCTACGGCATCAGCATGAGTATGTCAATTATATTATTTGTTGTTGGTATTGTTTTGTTCTTCATTATTTTCAGCATGGCTCCTTCAATGTTGTATTCCTTTTCGAACTTGTTTTAAGCTTTGATTGAGCCGAATAGCCTCTCTCTCTACAAGATAAGGTAAAGTTTGCGTACACTCCACCCTTCTCAGACCCCATTTTTGAAATTACACTAGATATGTTATGTTATGTCATATTTTTGACACGGGCTTTTTTTTCTCATCGATTGTTAATTCTAAGGGCATAGGCGCTCATCATTCGAGTCTTTCTGAGTCCTCTTCTAATATTTTTGGGCTCAAATATTGCTTTTCTCATCTTCCTCCATGACTTTCAGAGATAATTATATCTGGAGAGAAGGAAAAACAATTTTCAAAACAAAATGAGCATGATTAAAAAAGGGCAGTGGTCAAGAATATTATTCCTGAACCAAATAAGTTATTCTAGAGTTCCAGTTGCTTCTCATATAGTACAAGTCCATCCTTGATACATTTGCAGCTAAGATCACTACATAACTTTTCTTTCTTCAATATACATTTCTGTTAAAAACTTATATTAGCCCTCAAATTAGATCTGGCTACTCGTATCTAATCAGAAGAACAAGCTCTTGGTTCGCCTTAGCCATTTGAACCACATAAAATCAAGTGGACCCTAACAGGAGAATCATCACATACCTGCATCTCCATGTTGAAAATGCATCCCTTCGGCTGTTTTTTTTTTTTTTGGAAATGCTTTGTGTTATTGTCAACCCGAGACCTTACCATATACACAAGTGATGGTTAATCTCACGTCGTTCTCTAGAACTTTTGTGAGGTCTTAATGGGAGCCCAAATATCAGCACCATTGCTGCTCGCCACTCCGACAGTATATGAAACTGGCACAAGACATAAGCCTTTGCCTCTTAAATTGTAAGGTTGCGATTCCTTCAGAAGAAAACATGAATAAAACACTTCAACAAGGATTGGGAACTTTTTCTAATAGAAGTTAAATTCCAAGTTCAATTAATATCACTGACTGATCATAGTGTTCTATAATGTAGCAAATTAAGGTTTCGCAGAGCTTCCTAGTGTAGCAACGAAGGTTTAAACTGTTTAGATACCTCTTCAAGGCCATGTCCGGAGCTAGGGTTACGGAAGGGTATCCGATCCCTCTTCTTCAAAAGACTTTACTCCCTCTGTTTCAAAATGTTTGTCTGATTTTGACTTGATATGGAGTTTAAAAAAGTATTTTGTGGTTGTTAACTAAAGATATGTAGAATGTATCAAAATGCTCAATCTTGTGGTCCTAAACATGTCATTTGAAAAGTTGAAATAAAAAAGTTGTCAAAAAAGGAAAGAGTCGTTCTTTTTTAAACGGACAAAAAAGGAAAGTAAGACAAGCATTTTAAAACGGAGGGAATATGGTATATACAAGGTAAAAATTATTTTTTATGTATATATGATAGATGTTGAATCTCCTTAACTTCTTCGTATGTTACTTTTCTATATTTTAAATCTCCTTAAGTGAAAATCCTGATTACGAATGAACAATTTCAGAAATGGTGCTAATAGGCTCTAACCTGTGTCATTGGCATACTTTCGAGGTATGGTGCACTCAACACCTGAAAGAACCACGAAAACAATATGAGGTCACATTCATAGCAGAGATTTAAATGAGGTCCGATGCATATATTTTAGTAAATCAGTCCAAAGCGTCATAATAATCTAAAAGAACTAGCAGTAACACAAATACCATGATTATGTTAATAGAGTAACCCAAGTAAGTTTTGATTTCCATGAATTAAACATGCATCCAATGAAGATGTAATGAATAATACATAAAATCATTAATTTCCCATCTCATAAATGGTTTCCCGTTGATTGTTTCTTAAGATAATTGTGCTCATTGTAGATCTCCAACAGAAGAAGCCATAACCATCAAACACTTCATATGCCTAGACAATAGACCCTTATGGTCTGGCCCTTCCTCAGACCCCGCGCATAGCGGGAGCTTAGTGCACCGGACTACCATTTTTCCCTTATATATTGAACAATCAAGTTCAAACCAAAAACTTCCAAAGAAATCACAAAGCTGCACAATTAAAGAGATAGCCACACACCATACAACAGGGTTTATTGACATATAAAGTGATTTTAAATGTTGAACGATCACGCTGAAACCGAAAACTTCCAAAGAAAAAATCACAAAGCTGCACAATTAAAGAGATCGCTGCACACCCTGCAACAGGGTTTATTGACATATAAACAATGCACAATATAAGCAGCAATCCCAGTGATGTTAAAAAAAATGTCTACATTTCCAAATAGTAATATAAAATTTAAGTAGAAAAAACAATTCGCTTTGACAAGGTAACTTTCTGTTCGAATAGTGACAGATTTAAAAAAAATTACCATCAACAAGAGACCACCTGAAAAGTTAATATCTGTGACTTTTGCTTCCAAATATAAGACAAAACTAACATCTACACACGTAAGTATCAACCATAATGCAATATTCACATGTGAACATATCTGAACTCTCAAAGTTAAAGCTCTACAATAAGACAAAGAGAATACGGAAACGTGATCTTCCAACCACTTAAATTCGTAGAAAACTCAAGTCATAAAATTCAGTACTGGGGAGCACTATGAACTAAAGTATATGGTGAAAATCCTAAAAAAGATAATAAAACAAAGAACCTAACTAGAAACCAAAACAGAGAAATAGGTAGAGATGGCAGTGGATCATGGACCCGGTCCGGATCCGGTGGATCCAAATCCGACTCGTGGATCCGTTTTTTATTAAATATATTCATAACCTAAAATGTAATTTTATAAGTATTTTCTTAAAATTACTAAGCACATCCTTGCAAGTTTAATTTTCAAAACAAGTTTAATTTATCCCTGCGTTAACTCAAAAACCAAAAAATAAAGAGGTAACTTCGATAATAAAATCAATGTTATATTAGTGAATAACTAACATCTCCATAGACAAGTAGTTAAAAATATATTCACTTCATTTGTGAAGATTCCAAGCACATGCAAGTTCTGTATTGTGGAAATACTAGTCAACATTTTCCACAACTATTATCATTGTCCAACATTTTCAATTAATAGCTCACAATCAAAACGAGACAACAAACAAAATATCTCATATGAACATTTCAAAATTGAAATACAGTAAACTGTTAGCTAAGTAAAAATCGTTTGTCAGTTCAAAAAAAATTCTTAGCAAGGCAAATTTTTTTACATGTGGATCCAGATCCGATCCGTGGACCCGGTGGATCCGGATTTGGATCTGATTTTTATGGACCCGATGGATCTGGATTCAGATCTAGATTCAGGTATAAAAATGGATCTGGATCTGGATCTAGTAGGATCCGGTCCAGATCCGATCCATTGCCATCCCTAGAAATAGGAGAAACTATGATGAGCAGCAATAGACCCTTGTGGCCCGACCCTTCCCCGGACCCCACGCATAGCGGGAGCTTAGTGCACCGGGCTGACCTTTTTATAATGTGCAGCAACCTCAATAGGAACACATACACATTAGTGCTAAAATGTACTCCAATTTAACACAGATCTTCTTTAATCATTTAAAATTCCTTGAAGTTATTAGAGACATCGAGAACATAACCAGATCAACCTCCAACAATTGGAAATTTCTCTTGAATCAACCAATTCGAAACACCAACTCAAGCATACAAGAAAAAAAAAGACGATATCTCCTTCCTTTGAACCTTCAAAAGGATTTAAACAAAGATTTTGCATCTCCATTAATCTTCACAGTTAAGAGTAACATAGAATTTTACTCATTTGTAGTAAGCATTCCGAAAATCTGTGTAGAAGATATTCATGTTAGAGCCACTAACTTTCTTGTCTTTTAATCAGCCATACAGTAATATAGTTCCCATCTAGATGAAGAAAAAGAAAAAAATTGGTGAAAACACACCTTCACTTGTTCATGGAGGAAGTTTATGTACCCCATTGCTTCAAGGAGAACAGAAGCCGTATCTGTCTGCAAATACAACAGAAATCAGGATTTTATCCATGTGATGAAAAATTCTAAGGTAGTAAGAATTGAGTGAGCTTATTTAATTTCAGCTGTTCTAGGCAGACACAATTTCACAAAGATATTCCACCATTTGGTACCTCAAAGACCATTTCCAAAAAAGAATGAACTTTTACTAAACCTTCTCTTTAAAATAATAATTGTCATTCAATGCTTAATTCCTGCAGAATGTACCTTGCCATATGGTGACACCAGCTGCTGGAGAGCTACTATTCGTTCACCAAACTTCTCCTTCTTCTCCTATTTAAGGGAAAAGGCAGAGGAGAAAACTCTCCATATCAAGAACTCAAAAATAAGGGTTGCAGCATATTATAAAAACAAATTATGCACCCGTTTAAAATATTCAAAAGTATCCCATCATCAATATATATATATTCATTAATTGAATAGGTATATATACAAGTTACAAAATAGGAAATCCTATTCCTATTCTATTCCTAAAATCTTATTCTACCATAATTCTAACTCTACAATTATGGTAGTGTATAATTCTAATTTAGGTAACAAATACAATACAATATACTATACATATATTTTTCTAATATACAATATTCTTACATTGTCTACTTACCATAAAATGGGAAGCAAAACCGAGAGCCCAATCTGCCAATATGGGCAGAATCCGAAATGCTCAATAAGGCAATATACACCTGTATATTGTGTGTATATTGCCTTATTTAACAATAATTTCTCTAAATAAACAAATTTGTGACTCGGAGCAGCCAAACAAATGTGTCCAAAGCCCTCCTATAATTCAGACACTTCCAAGTGGGAAAACTTGAAGGTTCTAATTTAGTATTTTTAGAGTTTTCTTTGGTCAGTTTAGTCTTCGCCTTAAGACTGAAACTCAATCAAAATATTGTATCTTTAACTCAATGAAATGTACAACACACAGAACAGTGTCTACGTTCAACAAAGAATCTTATGTTCATTGTTAAGTACATCACTGCTAGGCTATGTTGAATGTGACCAAGAAAAAAGGTATTCCAAAATCCACGAGCTACGAACAATATAAGATAATAAGTTCATGAAAACCATATATGTGCACTAACAATAACAGCATTGCAGCAAAAAGGAAGGAGAAGAAACCTTGGAGGAAATGGGCATATCGACCTTTAGTCGTTTTGGTGCAAGAGATGTGAGGCTGGTGCTATGCTCAAGGGAAATTGGGCTTCTTTTGTGTTGCATCATCTTTCCTTCTATTGCTTCAATTCGGTGGATAATAATAGCAATCCTGTAAAAAAGAGAAGAAAATGGATATTAGGATATCAATAGACAGAAATATGTTTCGGAAGTCATCCTATTTTCTCGGAATATTGACATATAGCGTTCCTATTTAAGAGAAAAAAGAAAATGGTATCGGAAACTAATACACAGACGTATGATGAAGGTTTTTCCAGTAAGGAAATTCACTGGGGCAAAACATGCTACAACACTATACGTGTGATTTATAGTCTCTAAAAGGATACTGTTTGCAAATGTGACAAGTTTCCATTTCACATCATTGACTACCAAGATTCTTTAGCAGCTAACCAGGAAACATACCTGTCACTTAATAGTTAAAGAAAGAATATGGAAGTACGCCAAGAACTAGGAATACAACACTACCAGATTATTACCCAAAAAATGGAATTATCTATGAACTTTGTCACTAAATTGCTCGTAGCTAACAGAATTTTTTGAGAATTCGTCGCTAAATAGGATTAGCGATGTTTGTAGTTTAGCTACAGAATTTGTTCGTTGCTAATTCCTGTTTTTTTAGTAGTGAATTATTTCTTGAAGTGATCCCGAAGGTGGAAAACAATTTAAGAATTCCCGGCCCATTCAAGTCATTGACTTAGCTACCTTTATGATATAGCTACACACCACAAAACCATATTTTGAACATCTACCTTTTCTTATTTCCTCTTCTTCCTCTTGAGGACATCTTACGCAAGATATCTTTTAGGTGTACATGGAATAAAAATATATAAATTTCAAAGAGAATACAATTAAGGGACAATTAAATATGCTTGCTTTCATCCCAGTTTGTATTGATGTATAACTCAAAAAACCTTGAGTAAATCCAAGTATTATAATTTCTTTTTTCTATATAACTGTGATGCTTGGGCCAACTTACGCGCACTTCGACTAATTTCACAGGATACCTGCTACCTTCCATTAGCATACCAGGTAATCTGTCAACCAAGGCTTAGACAGATCGAAAGAAATCACCTAGTGTTTTTGGCTCCGCTAGAGTTTGAACCTGTGAATTCATGGTTCTCCTATCACTTCATTGACCACTGGGTCGATGACCTTGGCTGCTATAAGTATTATAATTATATAGCTGTAAGACATGTAATTCTGAATCCATTAACTGTAAGTCTATGAAACCTAAGGTATTTCTAGAGCATTAAAAAAATAGAGAAATATATGATATCACATTTTAATGATAGGTGCCTATCTTTCGAATAGGTTCGTAGTTGTTAAACTTACACCATCATCTGCTTATTATATACTCACATAAACTATGTTAGAATACAGAATACACATTTTATGCTTATTATATAAAACAAACGAAGAATATAATAAGGATTGCATTAAAAAAATGCAACCATCGATAACAGAATCTGTGCCTACATAATTGCATAAGTTATAGTATCTATAATTATTTGCGCAATCTCATCCCCTGAACAAGCTCAATTATTCTGATAACTTCACAAGAATAAAACACAAGTTAGACAACTTCTGCAGACTATTAATATAATCGATGACTTTTTAATGTACTATTAAACTTTCTGTGATGTGAACTTAATAATTCAACGAAACCAACTTTGGTGGGGCCAACTTCGAAAAATTTTAATATCATTCATTAAGCATGAAAGCAGCCATTTGCGTACACAATCTCAACCTTATCTCATGCTAATTAAGCGTATTCAAGGATACAAACAACTAATTAAACGTCGACAAAATCATCTAACCACTACAAAAAAAAAATGATTCAACAGAACAATTCAGAAAAATGAAATGATTGTCGAAACCAAAGAAAATCAAATTCACTAGAAGAAATAACTTACAAAAGTAAAATATATCCTCTGCATTACAGGTGAGCATTAAAAGTAATTACCCCTTTCCGCTTCATTTACATGAAGGTGTTTTACAAGTAACTAAAAAAAATATTTTAACATGATTATTAATATATGTGTCACATTTTAGTCTGTCTCAAAAAAAATGTAATTTCTTTTAATAAAATGATTTAGTGGCTGTTTGGTCATGAATATTTTTTACTTTTTTCCGGATTTGAATTTCGAAAATCATATTTGGTCATAAAATTCCGGAAAATGAAGTTGAAATTTGAAATTTTTCAGAATTTGAAAAACACCAAAAAGTTGATTTCACTTTTTTCACCCCAAATTACTAACAAAAATATAACAACTCCAATTTATATTCATAGTCAAAATGCAACTCCAATTTCCAAACAGTTTTCACTTTGTAAACATAAATTAGTCCCTTCCATCAAAAAGATTTTCTATTTAGTCATTTGCACAATCCTTAAGAAAGGGAAATACTAATTCCTAAATAAAAATAGATAATATGACTAAAATTTGAGATTTAGTCATCTAAACTTAATATGTATAAATTTGAAAAAGTAAGGTTAATTTTTTTTTATAAATAAATGAACACTCTTTTTTAATTAAAAATAAAGGCTAAGTGAACAATCTTTTTTATTAAGAGAGAATACTTTTTATAAAATTTACAATTTTCATGGCCAAACGCCTTATAATCTCATAAATATTTAAGTCAAAAAGTATTGCATAAATTAAGCCAGAGTGAGTACATGTCATTCCTTGAAATTCGAACTAGAAATATTAAAATAAAAAAGTTTGCAACTATAAAATTTTTTATAGCTACAAGAAAAAAAGTGTCACGTAAACAAAAAAATAAATGAAATACCTTTGGTTTCGAACTCTACATGAAAATGCTCAAAATCCAGCTCCAAAATTTCAAAGACTTAATGATTCAATAAAGCAGTATATATTTGAGTAACTACGTAACTCGAGAAGAAAAACGGAACTTTTCCGGCAAAAGGATTTCGCCGGAGAGATGACGTGGAGCTATCTGAAGTGCTTGCCAGGAAACGATAAAGTATTATCGGAGAGAAGAAGAATTTGATGCTAAAAGAGAGAACAAGTAGAAATGAAAGGACAAAGAAAGAAGAAGTGTGGAAGGTGGGAAGGGTTTTTGAAACTCGTTTTATACGGGCACAGTTTCAATAATATTTGTGTTATTTTACTTTTTAGTTCGTTTTAAAATGAATATATTTTTTTTGATAATTTTATTGTTTTAATTTTTTACATAACATGTTGTATTATTATATATATATATTTAATTAACAATTATATAATTTTAAAAAAATAAATGTCAAATTAAAATCAAATAAGTATTTTAAAACGGATAGAGTATATATTTTTTAGAGTGATTTTTTGAAGAAGAATAAAACAGAAAGAAAATAGGTTTATTTGACAGCTAATATCCAACCATGTAAAGAGGGAAAGGGCGGAAGGAGTAGTTAAATTAAAATCCAGACGATGTCATTTCTGCTTTTCTTTCTTTTATATAATAAATGTAATTGACTTGTGATGTGATAAGCATATTTACTACTCCATTATTTTTCAACTCTTATTTCGTTTTTTTTTATATCCAGTTTCCCGACTTACGCCAGACTATTCTGAAGATAGTAGTCTCGATCCATCAGCACTACTATCAGTAAATTGAGGGATGTGCCTAAATGATCAGGGTTTGAGAATAGAGCAACTAATATCAGCTACAAGATTAGACCCAGAAGAGACCAAATTGCTCTCACCAGGGTTCGAACCCACGTTGCAGACCTCCAGCTGAATTTTAAGTTTTCGTCATTTGTCATTCAGCTATACTGGGGGACACACCTTTGTAAGTACAACTTCTTTCTTGATAACTTTGTAAGTACTATTTCAGTAGTTTTTGTTTAACCCGTTTAATTATGAAAATATCTTTTTAATATTTTGAATACAGAATTTAGTAATTTCTGTTGGAAATTTGCCTTTGGCGGGAGTTGCGATCGATCAACTTTAACGTCTTAAACACTAGTGTTACGTATGTTGGAGAATCTGGTTCTTCACATATGCATGATCTACTAAGTACGTAGATAACCGTAGGGCCAAGAATCGTCAAATTTCATTGAGAAATGAAAGAGATATTGGTCCACGAAGTAAGGTGTTTGAAGCATGAAAAGTGTGGTATTGGGTTCAATTCTCCCTCATCGGTAGAGGAAGAAAGAATTGTTGTGTATATAAGACTCGAAATTGGTTTGGGGTTTGGGACCCCAAGGGGTATCCCATGTGTTTAAAGGAGGGAGGACCTAGATGTGCTTCGGTTCAAGGAAAGACCACACGCGCGCCGCCGCCGCCCGCCGGTCCCGTCCGGTCCGGTTCCGGGTTCTCGGGTCACAGGTCACGGGTCGTGGGCTGTGGGTCTTCTGATATTATCTTTTTGGGCCAGAGAACTTTACCAGAAGTACAGTTTGATCCCAGAAGTTTCCAGATGTACAGTTCGGACCATAATTTCTTTTAGATGTACAGTTTGGTCCCTAAAGTTTCAAGATGTACAGTTTGATCCCTGAAGTTTCCAGAACGTCAGAATTTCGACAGTCAAAGCAGAAACGCCAAGCACTCAATTCAGCCATTTATTTTGGTTGAATTACTCCTCATATAATGGCCAAATCCGTTGGTCTTTCACCATTTATGTTGGTGACTTTACTGCCTCCATAATGGCCATTATTTGGCTATTACGGAGGCAGTTTTCAGCCCCTCCATCACCTATATAAACACCCCCTTAAACTATTGCTGAGCACTAAGAACACACATATAATATACACGAAAATTCAGAAGCTTACACAAGCAGAAAGTTTTCTTCTTCCTACAACTTCCAGGCATCATTTCGTTACTCAATATTCTTCACGGTAGCTCTTGAGTTTCCTTTGCTCAAGTGTTCCATTGCTGTTTTATCTTGGGAGACAAATTATCCAGGACGTATAAAGGATACATACGGGGCAATATTATCTTAAGGACAGAGTGTCACACTCGACTCAGCAAAAACAGTTTCCAATTTTCCGTCTTCAACAAAATTGTAATTTCAGTTTTGTGGTTCTCTTGTAATTTTCAGATTACTAGTTGAATTATTGAATCTTTATTTATCCTTTCGAATACTTGTAATAGTTATATACTTCCCGTACTGTTTTATAAAGAAACAAAGTCTCGATATGAAAGATATGGATATCACAGATGACATCTTAGGAATTGGATTTCTAAAGACATCTAACGGACTGGTCGATAGTTGACAGTCTCGTTAAAGCCATCAATGGATATGAATCATAGAACTGATTGGAATCATGGTGCACCCATAGACAAGGAGCGATATGCACAGATCACGTGTAGTTCAATGTATTGTACACACTACAACCGGCCTGGTATCGTCCTACAATCAGATCAGTTGAACTAAGGTTCAATGATAATCTTAATACATGATCAATAGAAGGCGTTAAGTTGGATATGACGATATCTGAATTATTCGCTTATCTACGGATTATAGTATTATGGATGTCCAGCGGTTCTGAGATAACACAGTGATGCAAACTGGACATCAGATCTAAAGAACACCAAAGCCACAAGTAAATGTGTATGGTGGTTCTTGGAAAATCCTCTAAGCAAACTTGCATCGGCCGATTCATGATGGAATCGGAGTTTATCGCTTTATACAAAGCATGAAAGAAGTTGAGTAACTTCACGACTCCTTAGAGGACGTCCCTTATTGGGAGAAACCTGTGCCTTCAGCAGTTATACACTGTGGCTAGCCGGTAGGCTTTAGGAAGGACACGGATGACGGCGTCTAGACATATCTGTCAGGATTTGTCATGAGACATAAGACCGTATGGCAGTTGATCATCACGGGTGTCACTTCCTTGTTTACTAACTAAGGGACTACCCGGAGATCAAGTGTTCTGCCTGTCTAGGGGAATGGGCTTAAACCCCAAAATATACGGACCAATACAGTGGTAACCCAACCTTACTAACTGGAGATCCCAGTAATTTGGTTCAATGGGAAAACTAAGCTGTAAAGGTTCAGTTGATCGCTTCAGTGGAAGCATGAGCACTTCGGATAGTGATTTCTGAAAAGAAACACCAAATCCAAAGCCGTTCCCGCGATAGACTTTAAGTGCTATCTGCAGTGTGGGTAAAGGTTAAGTTTTCAAAACCTGTAATGCTCCTCAACAGTTGAGGTTAGGTTTTTGGAAAACTTTTAATGGTTCCTAACACTTGTGAAGTGGGGTATAGCAGGATACCTTGTAGGAGACCACCTATTTAAGTGCGAGGACGGGCCGCCTCAAAATGAACGCACTTAAGAATCCAAGACGTTGTCTATGGCCAAAACGGGCAAAACATTATGAAGAAGAGAGTAAGGGAATTTGTTGTGTTGGTATCATTGACTTGGCTTACACTAAACACTGACGGTTCAAGACATCACGTTCACCACGCAGTAAGTAAGTCCGATGGTATTCAACTATGGAAGGTTCAAAGTTGAGGCTACCTCTCCTTATGCAACATCGATCTGCTGAAATATTGCTGGAAATGAAAAAGACACCATGTGAGTGCGCCAAAATCTCTTTCAAGAGGGGATTGTTGGAAATTTGCCTTTGGCGGGAGTTGCGACCGACCAACTTTAACGTCTTAAACACTAGTGTTACGTATGTTAGAGAATTCGGTTCTTCACATAAGCATGATCTACTAAGTACGTAGATAACCGTAGGGCCAAGAATCGTCAAATTTCATTGAGAAATGAAAGAGATATTGGTCCACGAAGTAAGGTGTTTGAAGCATGGAAAGTGTTGTATTGGGTTCAATTCTCCCTCATCGGTAGAGGAAGAAAGAATTGTTGTGTATATAAGACTCGAAATTGGTTTGAGGTTTGGGACCCCAAGGGGTATCCCATGTGTTTAAAGGAGGGATGACCTAGATGTGCTTCGGTTCAAGGAAAGACCACACGCGCGCCACCGCCGCCAGCCCGTCCCGTCCGGTCCGGTCCGGTTCCGCGTTCCGGGTTCCGGGTTCTCGGGTCATGGGTCGTGGGTCACTGGTCGTGGGTCACTGGTCGTGGGTCGTGGGTCATGGGCTGTGGGTCTTCTAATATTATCTTTTTGGGCCAGAGAACTTTGCCAGAAGTACAGTTTGATCCCAGAAGTTTCCAAATGTACAGTTCGGACTAGAATTCTTTCAAATGTACAGTTTGATCCCTGAAGTTTCAAGATGTACAGTTTGGTCCATGAAGTTTCCAGAACGTCAGAATTTCGACAGTCAAAGCAGAAACGCCAAGCACTCAATTCAGCCATTTATTTTGGCTGAATTACTCCTCCTATAATGGCCAAATCCGTTGGTCTTTCACCATTTATGTTGGTGACTTTACTACCTCCATAATGGCCATTATTTGGCTATTATGGAGGCAGTTTTCAGCCCCTCCATCACCTATATAAACACCTCATTATACTATTATTGAGCACTAAGAACACACATATAATATACACGAAAATTCAGAAGCTTACACAAGCAGAAAGTTTTCTTCTTCCTACAACTTCCAAGCATCATTTCGTTACTCAATATTCTTCACGGTAGCTCTTGAGTTTCCTTTGCTCAAGTGTTCCATTGCTGTTTTATCTTAGGAGACAAATTGTCCAGGACGTATAAAAGATACATACGGGGCAATATTGTCTTAAGGACAGAGTGCCACACTCGACTCAGCAAAAACAGTTTCCAATTTTCCGTCTTCAACAAAATTGTAATTTCAGTTTTGTGGTTCTCTTGTAATTTTCAGATTACTAGTTGAATTATTGAATCTTTGTTTATCCTTTCGAATACTTGTAATAGTTATATACTTCCCGTACTGCTTTATAAAGAAACAAAGTCTCGATATGAAAGATATGGATATCACAGATGACATCTTAGGAATTGGATTTCTAAAGACATCTAACGGACTGGTCGATAGTTGACAGTCTCGTTGAAGCCATCAATGGATATGAATCATAGAACTGATTGGAATCATGGTGCACCCATAGACAAGGTGCGATACGCACAGATCACGTGTAGTTCAATGTATTGTACACACTACAACCGACCTGGTATCGTCCTACAATCAGATCAGTTGAACTAAGGTTCACTGATAATCTTAATACATGATCAATAGAAGGCGTTAAGTTGGATATGACGATATCTGAATTATTCGCTTATCTACGGATTATAGTATTATGGATGTCCAAATGATTACGAGATAACACAGTGATGCAAACTGGATATCAGATCTGAAGAACACCAAAGCCACAAGTAAATGTGTATGGTGGTTCTTGGAAAATCCTCTAAGCAAACTTGCATCGGCCGATTCATGATGGAATCGGAGTTTATCGCTTTATACAAAGCATGAAAGAAGTTGAGTAACTTCACGACTCCTTAGAGGACGTCCCTTATTGGGAGAAACCTGTGCCTTCAGCAGTTATACACTGTGGCTAGCCGGTCGGCTTTAGGAAGGACACGGATGACGGCGTCTGGACATATCTGTCAGGATTTGTCAGGAGACATAAGACCGTATGGCAGTTGATCATCACGGGTGTCACTTCCTTGTTTACTAACTAAGGGACTACCCGGAGATCAAGTGTTCTGCCTGTCTAGGGGAATGGGCTTAAAACCCAAAATATACGGACCAATACAGTGGTAACCCAACCTTACTAACTGGAGATCCCAGTAATTTGGTTCAATGGGAAAACTAAGCTGTAAAGGTTCAGTTGATCGCTTCAGTGGAAGCATGAGCACTTCGGATAGTGATTTCTGAAAAGAAACACCAAATCCAAAGCCGTTCCCGCGATAGACTTTAAGTGCTATCTGCAGTGTGGGTAAAGGTTAAGTTTTCAAAACCTGTAATGCTCCTCAACAGTTGAGGTTAGGTTTTTGGAAAACTTTTAATGGTTTCTAACACTTGTGAAGTGGGGTATAGCAGGATACCTTGTAGGAGACCACCTATTTAAGTGCGAGGACGGGCCGCCTCAAAATGAACGCACTTAAGAATCCAAGACGTTGTCCATGGCCAAAACGGGCAAAACATTACGAAGAAGAGAGTAAGGGAATTTGTTGTGTTGGTATCATTGACTTGGCTTACACTAAACACTGACGGTTCAAGACATCACGTTCACCACGCAGTAAGTAAGTCCGATGGTATTCAACTATGGAAGGTTCAAAGCTGAGGCTACCTCTCCTTATGCAACATCGGTCTGCTGAAATATTGCTGGAAATGAAAAATACACCATGTGAGTGCGCCAAAATCTCTTTCAAGAGGGGATTGTTGGAAATTTGCCTTTGGCGGGAGTTGCGACCGACCAACTTTAACGTCTTAAACACTAGTGTTACGTATGTTGGAGAATCCGGTTCTTCACATATGCATGATCTACTAAGTACGTAGATAACCGTAGGGCCAAGAATCGTCAAATTTCATTGAGAAATGAGAGAGATATTGGTCCACGAAGTAAGGTGTTTGAAGCATGGAAAGTGTGGTATTGGGTTCAATTCTCCCTCATCGGTAGAGGAAGAAAGAATTGTTGTGTATATAAGACTCGAAATTGGTTTGAGGTTTGGGACCCCAAGGGGTATCCCATGTGTTTAAAGGAGGGAGGACCTAGATGTGCTTCGGTTCAAGGAAAGACCACACGCGCGCCGCCGCCGCCGACCGTCCGTCCGGTCGGTCGGTTCCGGCGTTCGGGTTCGGGTTCTCGTCACGTCACGGGTCGTGGGTCGTGGGTCGTGGGTCGTGGGCTGTGGGTCTTCTGATATTATCTTTTTGGGCCAAAGAACTTTGCCAGAAGTACAGTTTGATCCCAGAATTTTCCAGATGTACAGTTCGCACCAGAATTCTTTTAGATGTACAGTTTGGTCCCTGAAGTTTCAAGATGTACAGTTTGGTTCCTGAAGTTTCCAGAACGTCAGAATTTCGACAGTCAAAGCAGAAACGCCAAGCACTCAATTCAGCCATTTATTTTGGCTTAATTACTCCTCCTATAATGGCCAAATCCGTTGGTCTTTCACCATTTATGTTTGTGACTTTACTACCTCCATAATGACCATTATTTGGCTATTATGGAGGCAGTTTTCAGCCCCTCCATCACCTATATAAACACCCCCTTACACTATTATTGAGCACTAAGAACACACATATAATATACACGAAAATTCAGAAGCTTACACAAGCAGAAAGTTTTCTTCTTCCTACAACTTCCAGGCATCATTTCGTTACTCAATATTCTTCACGGTAGCTCTTGAGTTTTTTTTGCTCAAGTGTTCCATTGCTGTTTTATCTTGGGAGACAAATTGTCCAGGACGTATAAAGGATACATACGGGGCAATATTGTCTTAAGGACAGAGTGCCACACTCGACTCAGCAAAAACAGTTTCCAATTTTCCGTCTTCAACAAAATTGTAATTTCAGTTTTGTGGTTCTCTTGTAATTTTCAGATTACTAGTTGAATTATTGAATCTTTGTTTATCCTTTCGAATACTTGTAATAGTTATATACTTCCCGTACTGCTTTATAAAGTACCATAGGGTAAAATCTCCCACCAATTTCTCTGTCTCATTTTATGTGATGGTGTATTATTTAAGGAGTTAAATATTTTCTTTATTGTAGTTTTCTAGATATTTATACATATTATAGATCATTAGCTATGTTGGTTTGTTATACTTTTCGTGTAATTTTACAAATATATAAGCTTTGTTTTAAAGTATTTAAAGAATTTAGACTCAAATGCATAGTCAAAATTAAGTGTTTTTAACCTCATACAACAACATACATAGTATAATTTTATAAGTGGGATCTAGGAAGGGTATAATGTAGGGGTGGACGTTCGATATTCGGTGTCAATTTCGATAATTCAATAATCGGTAAAGTAGATATCAAATACCGAACTTTTTCGGCAAACTTCCGTACAATAATTTGGTAACTACTAATTGATGGAAAAGATATTTTGACAAGATTTGTTCATAACTTGTCTAACGTTTGACTTGTTAGTTTTTAGAGAAATCACATATAGAGGTTAGATCTCCATTTTCAAGCCCTAACATTATGAATTTCACGTCACTAGTCAATCAAGGCATCCAAATAGCTCGTTAATGTTACTCATATATATATTGAGCAATCATTAGAGGTGGGGGTTCGGTATTCAAACGGTAATTCCAAAGTTTGGTTTCAGTAATTCGGCAATCGGTAATTATAAAGTAGATACAAAATATCGAACTTCAAAGTTTAACTCGGTAAGGTAAATTAAATTTCGGTACGGTAAATCCCAATTCGGTTCAGTAATTGAATTTTCAGTGATTTATGTCCACTCCTAATAGGATGTACGCAGACCTTACCCCTACCTTAATGGGGTAGAGAGGTTATTTCTGGTAGATCCTCGAATTCGTACCACAAAACTATTCACATAAATTGAGACAGAGTGCGTATTACAATACAACTCGACTGTCGTAAACTTTTTCAATTTCAACTATCAATATTTCTTTATTCAACTTGAACTCAATTTTTTTCTCCATGCAACTAACGGTGTTCATCGGTCGATTCGATCCGATTGTATATGTTATCGATTCGGTTTATCTGTTATCGGATTATAAATGTGCTAAATCGGTAACCAAATCAATAAGATATTCGTTATCGATTTTTAGTTTAACCGGTAAAAAAATGCTCCTTTTTAATTCACTACACAGGACATTGTAATGTATGTGACAATTAGATGAATGATCAAACCATTCCTTAGATGAATGATCAAACCATATATGGCAATGCCTTGTCCAGTATGTAGCAAATTAAAGAGGTGCTCAGTTGAATTAAAAGACTAATATTTGCAAGGGACTAGGCAGAAGCAATTCCCTTTTCAAGAATAAAGCCTAGGCAAAAGCAAATTCAAAGATGTAGTTGCAACTTGCAAAAGGCCCGGTACTGAAAATAGAATTTTGGAAATTAGGAATAGGGTTTATGTGTAAAGTCACTTTTATATAACTAGAGATAAAAAAAAATTTTAATATGATCATATTTGTTATTATCGGTTCAACAATTAATTAAAACCTAAAAATCGAAAACCGAACCGGTAGTCCAACAAAACTTTTTACAAAACTGTTTAAAAAATCATTAACCGAAAAATCTGATACCAATAAATCAATAATATTTTTTTTGGTTCGAATTATCGATAAACCGGTTTTTACACGCCCCTACATGCAACACCTCAAGTGATTTGACCTTCTAAGTGAAAATATTCCAAATTACATGTGTATAAAGTATTTTGTTAAAAATAATTTTCAAAAAAATTAAAAAGTAGTTAGCTAATCAATTTAAAAAATATTTTTATCAATATTAGAGTATCAATTAGTTAATAGAAAAATTAAAAATAACTTCTATTGGAAGAACAACTTGCTTCAGCTTATGGTGCCACTCAAAAGTATATTTTTTTCTAGAAATTTGGTCAAACACTCAACTCACTAAATAAATAATTTTTAAAATTAAAAAGAAATATATTGACCTCTCAGAAATTTGACCAAATAAGCTATAAATATTGTTCAAGGTTCTCGAGAACCCATTAAAGAACCATTTAAAAGCTTTAATAATAAGGATTATTTTATTAAATTAGTTTTAGTTCTAATTAAATAACCCTTTATTTCTCCGAAAAAGATAATTAACACACTTTTGGTTTCCTTTATTTTGAATCAAATCTTTTAGGAACTTGTTATAAATCTACCTTTATTTTTTAAAGCAAATAATCCCTTGATTATTTTCATTAGCTTATTTACATGACATACAATATTGATTCTAGACTACAATTATGAAAACTAATCATACACCTAACTAATATCAATCACTAAATATAATTAAATATATTCTATCACACCCCCGCAGTTAGAAATGGCAATGGATCTTGGATCCGATCCGGATCCGGTGGATCCAGATCCTTTTTATAGGATATGGATGTTCAAAATTTGGACCCGACGGATCCGGATCGGACCCGGATCCATTTCTGACAGATCGAATCTGGATCTGGATCTTGTATTTGAGATCCGTATTCGATCCAGATCCGACTCGTGGATCCGTTTTTTATTAAATATATTCATAACCTAGAATGTAATTTTATAAGTATTTTCTTAAAATTGCTAAGCACATCCTTGCAAGTTTAATTCTCAAAACAAGTTTAATTTATCCCCGCATTAACTCAAAAACCCAAAAATAAATAGGTAACTTCGATAATAAAATAAATGTTATATTAGTGAATGACTAACATCTCCATAGACAAGTAGTTAAAATTATATTCACTTCATTTGTGAAGATTCCAAGCACATGCAAGTTCTGCATTGTGAAAATACTAGTCAGCATTTTCCACAACTATTGTCATTGTCCAACATTTTCAATTAATAGCTCACAATCAAAACGAGACAACGAACAAAATATCTCATATGAATATTTCAAAATTGAAACACAGTAAACTGTTAGCTAAGTAAAAATCGTTTGTCAGTTTTTTTAAAAAATCTTAGCAAGGTTACATTCTTAGCAAGACAATTTTTTTTACATGTGGATCCAGATCTGATCCGTGGACCCGGTGGATCCGATGGATCCGGATTTGGATCTAATTTTTATGGACCCGACGGATCTGGATCCGGATCTGGATTCAGGTATGAAAACCGGATCTGGATCTGGATCTAGTAGGATTCGGTCCAGATCTGATCCGTTGACATCCCTACCCACAGTCATAGCGGGCGATTGTCGTATGCTGAGACTGTCTCAAAAATCTTCAAACAGAATAAATGGAAGACCCTTAGTAAGGATATCAGCAATCTGATAACGTGAAAGGACATGTAAGACACGTACTTATCCACAAGCAATCTTTTCACGAACAATGTGAATATCCATCTCGATATGTTTAGTGCGCTGATGTTGTACAGGATTTTCCGAGAGATATATCGCACTAACATTATTGCAGTAGACCAATGTAACTTTCTGAATAGGAGAATGAAGCTCTAAGAGAAGGTTACGCAACCAACAGGACTCAGACACCACATTGGCGACCCCTCGATATTCGGCCTCCGCACTAGAGCGTGACAAAGTAGCCTGGCGTTTTGCCGATCAAGAGACCAAGTTATGATCGAGAACACACAATAACCAGATGTCAAACGCTTAATATTTGGATATCCACCCCAATCAGCATCTGTATAAGAAATGAGAGTAGATACCGATGATGGATATATGTGTAAGCCATGATCAAGAGTACCTTGAATGTAGCGCACGATGTGTTTGAGAGCGTGCATGGGTTCTTCCCTCTGATCATACATGAATAAACACACATGTTGCACTGCATAAGTAATATCAGGCCTCGTAAAAGTGAGATATTGAATAGCCCCCGCAAGACTATTATAGTCGGAGGGATCCTCATATGGTGTGCTAGACATAGCACTCAGCTTCAGTTTAGTATTAACCAGAGTAGGAGATGGCTTACAGGCTGACATGCCAACCCGTTCAATGATTTCTACTGTATACTTCCTCTAAGATAGAAATAGACCACATGCATGACAAGTGACATCTATACCTAGAAAATAACTCAATAGCCCTAAATCTTTCATAGCAAATTCTGAGTTGAGAATAGATATGATAGACTTGCGAAGTGTATCAGAGGAAGCAGTCAATATAATATCATTCACATACAAAAGAATGCAGGCCATAGAGGTACCGTGACGGTATATGAATAGGAAATGATCAGACTTGCTGTGAGAAAATCCAAGAGTAGAAATGTAATATGCAAATCTCTTATACCAGGCCCGAGGAGCATGTTTTAGCTCATACAAAGATTTATTCAGCAAGCACATAGGATGAGCGGAGTCCCTGAAACCCAAGGGATGATGCATGTATATTGTTTCCTTGAGCTCTCTGTGTAGGAAAGCATTTTTCACATCCAGTTGATGAATGGGTCATGCTTTTGAGAGAGCTAGACTGAGAATAGTGCGAATAGTTTCCGGTTTGACCACTGGACTAAATGTCTCGCCACAATGCACGCCAACCTGTTGAGTTTTACCATCACCTACAAAACAGGTCTTATGTCTCTCAAACAACGATCAGATTTTTCTTTGAGTAAAAATCCACATAGAACGAATCACATTAACATCAGTTGGACGGGGCACCAACTCTCACGTCTTATTTTCAATAAGAGCATTATATTCATCATCCATAGCTATTTTCTAATTCGGGTCATGAAGGGCATACATGGGATTACGTGATATAAGGGATTTCGTACCATTAGAGTTGAGATTAAATTATCGCTTTGGTTTAAATATTCCCTGTTGGCTGCGACTAACTGGCCTTAAAGTCGGAATAGATGTGGGCTAGATTTGGGTGGGAGCAGTGTGCTGGCCTGATTCCGGGCTAGATTGACACTGCCCACCACCCAATGAAGAGGGGACGGGTTGGCAGGGCAGTGGGCTGCCACACGCTGGGTCTGGCGAGGTGGGCTGAGGTACTGGCCTGGCATAATGGGTCTGTCGCTAGGTTGGGCCATCTGGCGTAAGACGCTGGTTGGGTTGAGTTGGACCAGCAGGCATTGGGCCGGAGTGTGCCAGCTGGTCCATGTGCCTCGATGTAGGTTGGGCCAAATGATGAACCACATAAGGTGACACCCCATCATTCAAAAAATCATATGAATGGGACGTTGAACTATGCAACTTAGCAAACGGAAATTGAGTTTCATCAAAAATGACATGGCGACTAATGATGATTTTATTAGAGGATAGATCATAGCATTTGTAACTACGACGATTAGATGTGTAACCCAAAATGACACAAGCAGTGGAGCGGACTTGAAGTTAATTTATGGTAGTTGAGGGGAAAAAGGATAACATAAACACCTAAATACCCGAAGATGAGAATAAGAAGGGCCTTTTTGATAAAGAATTTTGAGTGGAGATTGGTAGGTTAGTCGTTTGCTATGGAGGATGTTGAGAAGGTAAGTTGTCATTTATAATACATGATGCCAAAATGAAAGCGGTAATGATGCATGAGCTAGTAATGTACGAACAATATTATTAATGGTGCGAATTTTTCTCTCGACTTTCCCATTTTGTGATGAAGTATTTGGACATGAAAATAAAAAAAATACACCATTAACCTTACAAAATTCCCTAAACGGCGCATTATTAAATTCCCTTCCATTATCACATTGAATGTTCTTAACCTCCCGTTCAAATTGAGTATGGGTGAATGCTCTAAATGATAGAAATGTGGAATAAAATTGAGACTTTTTAGATAATGGAAATATCCACAAAAAATTAGAATAATCATTCAATAACAAAACATAATAACGGTGGCCCGAAGAGCTCAAACGGGAGACGTCCAAAGATCACTATGGATAATATCAAAAGGCAACATAGTAATAGAAATAGAAGCAACAAAAGGCAATTTAACATGTTTTCCAAAAGGACAAGAAGGACAAACATTAGAACCACGAGTGTAATTACACTCAATAAATTTAGTGTGTCTAAGGGAGTCAAAAACAGATGCTACCGGATGACCCAAACGTGCATGCCATAAATAAGGTGTTAATGCTGCAAAAGTTGATGGTGTGTCTTGATTTATGGTGATGGTGGTGGTGATGAGATAAACCTCGCCCCGACTATCACATCTCATTAGATGTATCCCCGTCCAGAAATCCTTCATAGAAAACCTAAATTGATCAAATTCAACAGAAACTGAGTTATCAGTTGTAAATTTCCTAACGGACACCAAATTTTTAATCAATTAGGGAGCATAAAAGACATTTTTTAAGGCTAAAGATGGATTTGGGTAGAGACAAATTTGTGTGACCATAACCATGAATTGGAATTGAATGACCATTACCAATAATTATGTCATGATTTTTGCTCAAATTGAAATTAGACGAGAGATTACCTTAAGATGATGTCATATGAGAAGTAGCACCGGTATTCATGTGCCAATTTGCATCCGGAGGGTTTAGCCCAAGTGTACGTATCACTGCCTCGATATTTGTGAGAGTCGGGGAGGTTGTTGGGCCTGTTGCGGTGAAAAGCTGATGCTGCTGAGGCCCAAGAAGGCTAGGCCTGCCGAAGTCCAAGCCCAAAATAGCCAGGTTGTTGCTTCTGCCGGTTGAAGGGTCTGGCCCAAGTGGTTGTTGGGTATGGACACGGAGGGATGGGCCAAGGCCATTCCCAAGCCTACTACTGCCTACTGGCCCGTGACTGCTGTCAGGGGTGCTGTGGCCGAACTCCTATTGGCTGCTACCACGTTCGTCACTGCCGCCACCGCAGCTACCGCCCTTTCCACCACCGCAGCCGCCGCCGTGGTTTTTCCCACCATGATTGCGCTTTTGACCTTTTTTGCTACCACCGTTGTTACAGTTTTGATTATAATGTTTTGAGAATGGTGGAAAGTCATCGGATTCTCGGGACGTGGTAGCCACCATGGCGTAATGTGCTCCGGTTACGACATGTTTTAGCCAATCCTACCTCTTTAAGAGTGAGCATGAAACGTTTTTTTGTAGAAATGAGTAATAGGATTGCTTTGGTGAAAGAGAGTTCAAACCCCATTATAAGCTTCGGTGAGACCCGCAACCATTTGAAGAGCGAGACGATCATTCGTGACCGGTGCTCCAACGCTCTTGAGTTGATCTGACAATTCCTTGAGCCTTTGACAATATACAGAGGCATTCGAGAAATCCTCCATAGTTGTATAAGAGAATTCTTGCTCAAGTGTTACGGCGCAAGAATTTTTGTTATCTTGGAATATATCACGCAACCTATACCAAGCTTCCATCTCCGTTGCGTTGGGTTCAATATTTGTATTCAAGAGGTCCGTAGAGATGGTGGAATAAATTCATTGGAGGATCGTAGCACCAAGGGTTTCCCATAACTCCATGTCATCATTGGTGATTGACACCTTCTCATTGCCTTTTCCGGTTTGACGATGTGATGGACGAATTTATAAGACCTTGCGTGAATTTTAAAGAGCTCCGCCAATGTCGCATATTGGGCGTTCTCCATTTCAAGGACGATAGGGATGTTGTTCTTGATGTTAAAGACTTCAAGAGCAGGATGAAAGGTATTCTTTGTGTCATGAATAACTGACGGGAGAAGAATATGGGCGGCAGAGGGGAGGGAAATCCGAGTAGAGTACGATGGAAGTTTAGTGAGGAGGGAGGAGATGAAGATTTGCCCTAGACTTCTGATACCATGAAATAGAATAATCCCTTGATTATTTTCATTAGCTATAACTTATATACATGATGTACAATATTGATTCTAGACTACAATTATGGAAACTAATTATACACCTAACTAATACCAAATCACTAAATATAATTACATATATTCTATCGATTTTATTAATTATCTTTTGTATTAATTGCTTTGAAAGATGATTATAAATTTTTACTTTTTTATTTATACTTATGTACATAAATATTATAGTTTTGATTGCTAATAATAAAATAATATTCTTATTCTGTTTATTTATTTTATTATTAAAAATATTAACTTATATATTTACTTATTGTCTTTTTTTATTATCTCAAAAAATATTTTTGATAGGTAACTTTGTTATGTAGATTTTAAAAACAAAAAATATCACGATTTAAGAAAAATTTAAGAAGAAAAAAATATATAGTAAAAAATAAAATTCAACCCATTTTTGGAAATACTCAATACCAGCCATCCTGTTTCCTTTTTATCAAGTTGGAATCGTATTTGTAGTTTTGTACTGGTCCAAGGGTGTTTTATTTGGTCGATTTTTAATTAAAATTAAATATTTTATTGAATTTTAATCATTAAAATTCATTCAAGTCTGAAAGAAATAATCCCTTGATTATTTTCATTAATTGAAAGAGTATATATACAATTTACATATTTCCATAATAGGAGAATCCTATTCCTATTCTACTCCTAAAACCTTATTCTACTTGAACACTAACTATACAATTATGATAATACAATTATGGTAAGTATACAATACTAATTACACTCAAATACTACCTAAACTAATATACAAAATCTGAAATATACATATGATATATTGTATATCATATGTATATTTAACACACCCCCGCAGTCATAGCTGGCGGTCTTCGAACGATGAGATTGTCCCTAAAATCTTCAAAAATGACCGAGGGAAGACCCTTTTGTAAAAATGTCTGCAATTTGATACTTGGAAGGGACATGGCAGACGTGTACCTGACCACGAGCAAATTTTTTGCGAACAAAGTGAACGTCCATCTCGATATGTTTAGTGCGTTGGTGCTGAACTGGATTACCAGAAAGGTAGATGGCACTAACATTATCACAATAAACCAAGGTCACTTTCTGAATATGACACTAAAGCTCTAACAACAAATTACGTAACCAACATGATTCAGAAACCACATTAGCTACCCCTCGATACTCGGCCTCTGCACTGGAACGGGATAAAGTCGACTGACGCTTCGCAGACCATGAAACCAAGTTATTACCAAGAAACATACAATAGTCAGACGTAGGCCGCCTGGTGTCCGGACAACCACCCCAATCAGCATCCGTATATGAGACAAGTGCGGACGTCGAAGAAGGATATAAATGAATGTCATAGTCAAGTGTACCATGAATATACCGAATGATGTGTTTGAGCGCATTCATGTGCTTAACTCTGGGATCATGCATAAACAAACACATTTGTTGTGCAGCATACGTAATATATGATCTTGTGAATGTAAGATACTGAAGGGCCCCTGCAAGACTGCGATATCGGATCGGATTCTCGTATGGTGCGCCGGCCGTAACACTAAGCTTGGGCTTAGTATTAACGGGAGTGGAAGTGGACTTACATGATGACATCTCAGCTCTCTCAATGATCTTAGCTACATACTTCTGTTGAGATAAGAAGAACCCATCTGCATGACGAGTGACAACAATCCCTAAAAAATAACTCAAAGGTCCCAAGTCTTCATAGCAAACTCAGAGCTTAGAATTATCATGATAGACCTGCGTAATGCATCGGAAGAGGCAATCAAGATAATATCATCCACATATAAAAGTATAAAAGCCAAGGATGATCCACGATGATATATAAACAAGGAATTATCTGATCTGCTGTGAGTGAACCCAATAGTCGAAACATAGTCGGCAAACCTCTTATACCAGGCCCGTGGAGACGGCTTAAGCCCATATAAGGACTTCTTCAACAAACAGACATGATTAGGATATTAGGGGTCCCTAAACCCCAAGGGTTGATGCATATACACTGTTTCCTTGAGATCAACATGTAAGAAAATATTCTTTACATCTAACTGATGGATGGGCCATGCTTTCGAAAGAGTTAGGCTGAGTACAGTGCGAATGGTAGCTGGCTTGACCACCGAACTAAACGTCTCCCCACAATCCACACCAACCTGCTGAGTTTTACCATCCCCGACAAGCCGAGCCTTATGTCTTGCAAACGAACCGTCTGAATAGTATTTATGAGCAAAAATCCACATAGACCTAATAATATTAATACCAGATGGACGAGGCACCAACTCACACGTCTTATTATCTATAAGAGCATTATATTCATCAGTCATAGCAATTTTCCAATTCGGGTCATTCAAGGCTGACACAGGATTATGGAGTAAGGGTGATTTAAGAACATTAGAATTTAAATTAAAATGCCTTTTTGGTTTAAAAATATCCCTTTGATTACGAGTGATCGGTCTATGACTCGGGAAAAAATTTGGTGGATTTTGAGAATTTTCTAGGCTCGGGACGGACTGGCCAGCAGGCAGTGGGCCTGCTGCCCAACCCGATAAATCGAAGCAGGAACTGGACCAGTTCCAGAATTGGGCTAGACTGGCCTAATTGCTAAAACTGGCCCAGTGACTATACTGGGAATCGTTGCTTGTGATGGACCAGTGGGACCAGCGGGCAGTGGACCCGCTGGAGAATTTTGGGTGCGGGACATGTCCGAAAAATGGTGAATAATATACGGGGATATACCATCATCCAAAAAATTATACGAACTAGGCACGAGATTACTCACCTTATCAAACGAAAATTGGGATTCATAAAAAATGACATGGCGACTAATGGTGATTTTATTAGAGGTTAAATCAAAACATTTGTAACCACGATGATTAGACGGAAAATCCAAAAACACATACGGAGTAGACCGGCCTGAAGTTTGTTAATTATGGTGGATGAGAATAACGGATAACACAAACACCCAAAGACCCTAAGATGTGAATACGAAAGAGTCTTATTAGATAAAATTTGAAGGGCGGAAGAATATGTCAAACATTTGGAAGAAATTATATTAAGGATATATGTAGCCATTTGTAGAGCATGATGCCAAAAACACGGGGGTACGGAAGCATGAATCAATAAAGTGCGGACAATGTTATTAATGGTACGAATTTTGCGTTCGTCTTTCTCAGTTTGTGAAGACGTATGAGGACAAGAAAAACAAAAATTGATCACATTATTAGCACAAAATTCTCGAAACACCCCATTGTCATATTCTTTGTCATTATCACATTGAATATTTTTTATTTCCTATTCGAATTGAGTTCTAATGAATGCTCTAAATTTTAAGAATATGGAAAACACTTGAGATTTTTTCGCTATCGGAAAAGTCCATAAAAATTTAGAATAATAATCCAAAAAAAGAACATAATACTGATGACTCAAAGAACTAAGAAAAGGAGACGTCCATAAGTCGCTATGAATAATATCAAATTACATTAAAGTATGAGAGGTAGAATCTACAAATGGCAACTTAACAATTTTTCCTACAAAACAAGATTGACAATTCGGAGTGTGACGCTCACCCTTACAAGAAATAAAATTGTTTTTCTCTAAGGAAGACACAATAGACGATTCCGGATGACCTAGACGAGTATGCCACAAAGAAGGAGCAAGGGTTGCAAACATTATGAGCAAAGATATCCCCTACTATCACACCTCATGAGAGGACTCCCTGGCCCCCGCCCTGTGATTTGATTCTTTATTTATTACGATTACGAGTAAAAGGTATTTTGCAATCCTTCACAAAGAATCCAAATGGATCAAATTCTATGGACACAGAATTATCAGTGGTGAATTTTCGGGCAGACACCAAATTTTTAATCAATTTTGAAGCGTGAAGGGTATTTTTCAAAATAAGGGGTGGATGGGGGGGGGGAGACAATGTTTTATAACCATAACCACGAATTGGAATTGAATTACCATTACCAATAATTATTCCACGATTGTTGCTCAAATTGGAATAAGATGAGAGAATACCTGAATCGAATGTCATGTGAGTAGTGGCGCCAGTGTCCATGTACCAATTTGGGTCTGAATGATTTATACTAAGCGTGTGCATCGCGGCTTCGATGTCGGTAGGAGTGGGGCCCGCTATATGATAGGCCTGGTGGGGCCCAGGCCTGCCTCCTTGCTGACCCGGTACCCCACTGGATCGCTGGACCGAGACTGGGCTGGAGTAGTTGGGCCGAAAAAAGGCTGAAATTGGGCCCAATTAATGTGGGCTGGAGGCGCTGAAAAGCCGAGATTATTGGGCCACTGCCCACTGGCCCAGGCCCAGGGGGCCAAGGCTGGGACTAGTGGGGCTGAGGCCCACTGTTGATGGGGTGTGGCCCACTATTAATGGGGCGGGGCCCACTGCCGTCGGTACTGTTGACGTTACCACCGCGTTTGCCACCGCAGTTTTTTCCATTATTTTTCCTAGTATTCTGGCCACCACCGTGAGCACGATTTTGGCCTGAATTATGAACACACCCTGGAGAATTTGCGGATGAAGTCATCATGACCACGAGACTTGCCCCGGTAGCCGCCTTCTTAGCCAATCCGACTTCTTCCAAATTAAGCATGAAACGGGCTTGATAGAACTTTTGGAGAGGGTTACTTTGAGGAAGTAGGGTCCCAACGCCACTAAATGCCTCGGAGAGGCCATCAACCATCTGTAGAACCAGACGATCTTCACTAACGGGCGCACCAACGTTGCGGAGTTGATCCGCTAATTCCTTCAACTTTTGCAATACGCTGAAACATTCGGGAAATTTTCCATGTTGACGTGGGAAAATTCCTGCTCAATAGTAACATCTCTGGAATTCTGATTATCTTGGAATATATCATGCAACCTATCCCAAGCAGTCATCGTCGTAGCGTCTGGCTCAATAATCGTCTGCAACAGGTCAGTAGAGATAGTGGAATAAATCCATTGAAGGACGGTGGCATCAAGCGTTGTCCATAACTTAGGATCATCCTCACGTTGAGGCACCTCCGTATCCTCAGGAGCCGCGGGGATTATGTGGTGGATGACTTGATGCGAGCGAGTGTGAATTTTTAACAACTCGGCCTACGTATTGGACTTTTTCTATTTCAAGAATGAGAGGTATGTGATTCTTGATGTTAGAAACAACACGGGTAGGATAAAACGTGCTCTTTGTCGTCGACATAACGAAAGAACAATAGGTGATTTGAGGAGGAAATACAGAACACCACTGACGGTCACAGAATCCGGGAAGGGGGCCGGAAACCGAGCGCAAAGTCGACGGAAAAGAGGTTGGAAAAATAACCTAGACTTCTGATACAATGAAAGAAATAATCCCTTGATTATTTTCATTATTGAAAGAGTATATATATAATTTACATATTTCCATAATAGGAGAATCTTATTCATATTCTACTCCTAAAACCTTATTCTACTTGGACACTAACTATACAATTATGATAAGTATACAATACTAATTACACTCAAATACTACCTAAACTAATATACAAAATCCGAAATATACATATGATATTTTGTATATCATATGTATATTTAACAAAGTCAAACATGACATTAATTTATCGATTTGATTATCATTAATTTTGTTCGGTTTATATTTAGCAACTTAAAATCTGATTAAGCAGTTAGAAATTTAATGCATAAATTATTTTACTTGAATAATTATAACTACGTCTAAATTGGCCGAGTCAAAAAGCTTCTTCACAATATAAGTTGGAAAAAATTAAAATGTATTTATTTGAATAATGTACAAAATTACAGAATGAAGATTAGATGCAAACAATATTGAGATTTTGTGAGAATAGTATATTAAGTTTTTTTATTCACATTAAATTTAGATATATTTGAAAGAAATAATCCCCTAATTATTTTCATTAATGAATGAGTACAAAATACAATTTCCATAATATGGAAAATCTTATTCCTGTTCTACTCCCAAAACCCTCTTCTATTTGTACAAGAATTCTACAAATATGGTAAGTGTACAATGCTAATTATATACACTAAATATTCTCCTAAATCATGTGATATACACTGTCCTATGTGGCTTGAGTTTTCGTGATATACACGGTATACACAAGGCAATGTATATACCGTGTATATCACGGATATATTTATCACACCCCCGCAGTCATAGCGGGCGGTCTTCGTACGCTGAGACTGTCCCTAAAATCTTCAAATAGAACCAAGGGAAGACCCTTCGTAAAGATGTCTGCAATTTGATACCTAGAAGGGACATGCAGACGCGTACTTGTCAACGAGCTACCTTTTCGCGAACAAAGTGGATATCCATCTCGATGTGTTTAGTGCGCTAGTGTTGAACCGGATTACCAGAAAGATAGACGATACTAATATTATCACAATAAATCAAGGTAACTTTTTGAATGGGACAATTAAGTTCTAAGAGAAGATTACGTAACCAACATGATTTAGATACCATATTGGCTACCCCTCGATACTCGGCCTCTGCACTAGAGCGTGATAATGTAGACTGTCGCATTGTAGACCATGAGACCAATTTATTACCAAGAAACATACAATATCTAGACGTGGAGCGTCTGGTATATGGACAACCACCCCAATCAGCATCCGTATACGAGACAAGCGTAGAAGTCGACGACGAATATATATGCAAGCCATAGTCAAGTGTGTCCTGGATGTATCGTATGATATGTTTGAGCGCATTTATGTGCTCAACCCTATGATCATGCATACACAAACACACCTGTTGTACGACATATGTAATATCCGATCTTGTGAAAGTAAGATACTGAAGAGCTCCAATAAGATTGCGATAATTGGTGGGATCCTCGTACGATGAGCCCGCCGCAGCACCCAGCTTGGGTTTAGTATCTACTGGAGTTGAAGTAGACTTACACGAGGACATACCGGCTCTATTAATGATCTCAGCAGCATACTTCCATTGGGCTAAAAATAATCCACATGCATGATGAGTCACAGTAATCCCCAAGAAGTAACTCAAAGGCCCCAAGTCTTTCATAGCAAACTCAGAACTGAGCAGTGTCATGATAGACTTGCGCAACGCATCAGAAGAGACATTCAAGATAATATCATCCACATATAATAGAATATAGGCCAAGAAAGTACCACGATGATATATGAACAACGAATTATCAGACATGCTGTGAGAAAACCCAATAGAAGAAACATAGTCTGCAAATCTCTTATAGCAAGCCCGTGGGGCCTGTTAAGCCTATACAAGGACTTCTTCAATAAACAGACATGATAAGGATATTTGGGGTCTCGAAATCCTAAGGGCTGATGCATGTACACGGTCTCCTTAAGATCACTATGTAAAAAAGCATTCTTCACATCTAACTGATGAATGGACCACGCCTTTGAAAGAGCCAGACTGAGAACAGTGCGAATGGTAGTCGATTTGACCACCGGACTAAATGTCTCACCACAGTTCACGCCAACCTGCTGAGTTTTACCATCACCTACAAGACGAGTCTTATGTCTCGCAAAAGAACCATCATAATTATCTTTATGAGTAAAAATCCACATAGATCGAATAATATTAACACCAGAAGGACGGGGCACGAACTCCCACATCTTATTTTCAATAAGAGCATCATATTCGTCGTTCATAGCCAATTTCCAATTCGGGTCATTTAATGCAGACACTGGATTATGGGGTAGAGGGGATTTAAGAACATTAGAATTTATATTAAAATGTCTTTGTGGTTTAAAAATACCCAGTTGACTACGAGTGATCGGTCTGTGACTCGAGGGAGAATTGGGTGGATTTTGTGAATTTTTTTAAGCATGACGGACTGGCCAGCAGGGAGTGGGCTTGCTGGCCCAACATTGGAAATCGAAAGTGGGACAAAAGCAGAACTCGGGGCAGAAGTAGTTTCGGCATTGGGCTGGGCAACCGGCCCAACAAACAGCAGGGTAAGCGATGGTGGTGGCGGGCGACAAGCGATGGGCACGATGGCGGTTCTGGGTGCGGATTGACCCAAAAGGTGATGCATAATGTACCGTGAGGTTTTGTCATTTAAAAAATTATACGAACGAGGCACGAGACTACTTACTTTAGCAAACGGGAATAGGGTTTCATCAATATGGTGACTAATTATGATTTTATTAGAGGATAAATCAAAATATTTGTAACCACGATGATTATATGGATAACCCAAAAACACACAAGCGGTAGAACCGGCTTGAAGTTTGTTAATTGTAGTTGACATAAATAGTGGATAGCATAAACACCCAAAAAACCTAAGATGTGAATACGAATGATTCTTATTATAGAGGATTTTAAGAGGGGATGAATATGCCAAACCTTTGGTAGGAAGTATGTTAAGGAGATAAGTAGTCATTTGTAGAGCAAGATGCCAAAAGGAATAGGGTACGGAATCATGGACCAATAAAGTTTGGACAATATTATTAGTGGTATGAATTTTTCGTTCGGCTTTCGCATTTTGTGAGGACGTATGAGGACAAGAGAAACAAAAAACTATGCCATTAGCGGCACAAAATTCTCGAAACAACCCATTATCATATTCTTTGTCATTATCACATTGAATATTTTTTATTTCCGTTCGAATTAGGTATAGATTAATGTTCTAAATTTTAAGAATGTGGAAAAAACTTGAGATGTTTTCGCTAACGGAAAGGTCCATAAAAAATTAGTATAATCATCCAAAAATAGAATATAATAACGATGGCCCACAGAACTTCAAATGGGAGAAGTCTATAAATCGCCATGAATAATATTAAATGACATCAAAGTACAAGAAGTAAAGGCTACAAATTGTAATCTAACATGTTTTCCTAAAGGACATGGTTGACAAATTGGAGTACTACGCGTACCCTTACAAGAAATAAAATTATTTTTATGCAAGGAAGAAACAATAGACTACCCAGGGTGACCAAAACGTGCATGCCACAAGGAAGGAGCTAAAGCTGCAAAAGTTGATGGCAAGGCTTAACTCGAGAGACTGGAGGCATGCGTGATTGGATAAAGATATCCCCTACTATTGCATCTCATGAGAGGTATCCCCGTTTTGAAATCCCTCACAGAAAATCCAAAATGATCAAAATTAACAGAAACCCAATTATCAGTGATGAATTTTTGGACATACACCAATTTTTTAATTAAGTTAGGGGCATGAAAGGTATTTTTCAAGACAAGAGGTGGATGGAGGGGAGACAAAGTTGTATGACCGGAACCACGAATTGGAATTGAGTCACCATTACCAACAATAAGCCACGATTGTTGCTCAAATTGAAATAAGACAAGAGAGTACCTTGGTCGGACGTCATGTGAGAAGTGGCGTTGGTGTCCATGTACCAATTCGCGTCTGGAGGATTTAATCCAAGGGTATGCATAGCGACCTCAATATATATGGGTGTCAGTTCGGATTTGGGCATACGTCATTGAAAGCCTGCTAGGGCCGAGTCCCAAGCACACCGGACTACGGACCCGACCCGGAACATTGTTGGGTATTGCTAAATGGACCCGAGATAGTGGGCTGGTAAATATGATGCACTGGAGCCCAATTCCCTTGGAAATAATTTGGTGGACAGTAGGCGGGACTGGGCCACTGGCCATTGGTCCAGGCCCACTGCCAAGGGGCCCAAGGCTGAGACCAGGCAGACTGAGGCCCAGTTCCCCGAGGCCCACTACCGATATTGTTACTGTTCCAGCCACCGCCATTGTTGCCGCAACAATTCATGCCATTATTTTTTCGGTTTTGACCCTTCTTGCAGTTTTGGCCCGAATTGTCAACAAAATCGTGAGAGTTATCAGATGAACTCATCATCACCACGAAATTTGTGCCAGTAGCCGCCTTTTCTGCCAAGCCGACTTCTTCCAATGTGAGCATCGAACATGCTTGATAAAAAGGGGAAGTGGATTACTTTGGCGGAGTAGAGTCCCAACTCCATTATAGGCCTCAGATATGCCTGCAATCATTTGTAGGACAAGACGATTATTGGTAACAGACGCTCCAACATTACGGAGTTGGTCCGTCAATTCCTTGAGCCGTTTACAATAAGCTGAAACATTCGGAAAGTCTTTCATGCTAACTTGTGAAAATTCTTGCTCAAGAGTGACCACTCGGGAATGTTAGTTATCTTGGAATATATCACGCAATCTATTCCAGGTAGCGATAGTCGTAGTGTCTGGTTCAATGATCGTCTATAAAAGGTCGGTAGAAATAGTGGAGTAAATCCACTGAAGGACGGTAGCATCAAGCGTAATCCTTAGTTGAGGATCCTCCGTGGGTGTAGGAACAACGCGAGGAATGATGTGATGGAGTACTTGATGTGAGATGGCCTAAATTTTGAACAATTCGACCCACGTCGCATATTGGACGTTTTCCATCTCAAGAACAATAGGGATGTGGTTCTTGATGTGGGAAACAGTAAGGGCAGGATGAAACATGTTCTTTGACGTAGACATAACGAAAGACAAATAGGTGAATGAGGGATTTGGAAGAAAAAATTGGGAAGAGAAGAGGAAGAAATCGGCTCGGAAATCGAGGAAGGGTCTCGGATTTGCGAGAAAGCCGAGTAGTAGCGGAAGAAAGTGTAAGGTTTTGTGAGACCTAGACTTCTGATACCATGAAAGAAATAATCTCTTGATTATTTTCATTAATGAATGAGTATATATACAAAATACAATTTCCATAATATGAAAAATCCTATTCCTATTCTACTCCCAAAATCTTATTCTATTTGTACATGAATTCTACAAATATGATAAGTGTACAATGCTAATTATATTACACTAAATATTCTCCTAAATCCCGTGATATACACGGTCCTATGTGGCTTGTGTTTCCGTGATATACACGGTATACACAGGACAATGTATATATCGTGTATATCATGAATATATTTATCAATACCCTATATATATTGTGTATATCACGGATATATTTATCAATATTCTTTGTAGCTTAAAATGAGTTAAATCATAATGAAAATCAAATTATAGATGAAGAAGGCAACTGGTTTTTGCCTTGTAGATAAGTTAAGTAGCGGACATGATGATTAAAATGATTAGAATTCTGGCAGAACTAATAGTTTTATGTCCATGACCAAAAAAAGTTATTTTATGTCTTTAGACTGGAATACCGTCCATTTATTTTATTTATTCTAATTTGAGCGAACATAAAATTTAAAAATATAATTTCTTTTCTGAAATTAATATTTTTAAATTAAAAATATATATAATATATTAAAATTATTTTTTTGCTTCTAATATTGTGCAGTCCTATAAGAGATTGTTTCTTACGTGTAAAATATGAATTACGAAATTAAAAACTTACTAAAATAAAAAAATAATATTTTCTTTTAAAAAAAATATATACGAGGTAGAGTATAAATTAAGATGAAAGAATTATATATCTTAATATATAATTAATTGGAATCATAGAATTATATGATTTGGTACCTGCACTGTGATAAAATTAGTCATATGAGCTCGTGTACGTTTGTTTTTAGTCTTTCGCGCCCAAAATAGCCTCGGAGTAGTTCCTTCCTGTCCTCTTCCGGAATTCAGGTTGGCGGTTTGTGAGACCCATGGTCCCCACTCATTACAATTGGTCCCACACACTCCCCCCAATTTCTCAACACGTTCCTCGTCTCCTGGCTTCGGCTATTGTATTATTTGTTGATGCATACTTTTTTACTGTTATATTTTTTTCAATACTTGAATTAAATATATTTTATTTGAATCAAAAGTTTATAGAAAATAATTTCTACCTTCATAAAGTAGGAATCAGACTGAATACAGAGGAGGTGGAATCAAAATTTTCACTAAGGTCTAATAAAATCAGAATTTTCACTAAGAAGGGGTAAGATCTATGTGAACTCTGTCATTCTTGAATCTTACTTAGTGGAATTTTACCGTATATATTACTGTTGTAAGATTTAAAATACGAAGTAGACACCTGAAAAAATTCAAAGGGATTCAGCAAAAAATTAACCTGTATATAGTGTAATTCTCTGTCGAAGGACGTCTACCTGATCCGTCTTGTGCATATACACCACCCTTCTCAAATCTCACTTGTGGTGTTACACTATATTTCATTCGTCTCAATTTATGTGATGTAGTTTAACTGGACATGTGGTTTAAAAAATAAAAAAAAAGACTTTTGAATCTTATAATCTAAAACAAATTAAATATAAATATATTTATAAATTATCTTATTAAATGTAAAAGATAAAATTTAAAATTAAATTATTATCAAATTAAAAAATATATTATTTTTTTGGAACGAATTAAAATGAAAAATGTTTCATTTAAATTGGACAGTACGAGTATATCACTATATTGTTATTGTTCTTCGTCTCCTCGCTCTCGTTTTTCGTTCATACTCGCGTTACTACTCGCCGTTACTACTCGCCTTTACCACCGCCGATTTCGTCATCAGAGTACGTGGCAGTGACCAAGTGGGGAGCATCATTCAACTGAAAAGTTAGAAAAGAGATTACAGGTAGTGGGACCCGCGCCTATATAGCTACTGCGACGGTTCGCCAAAAAGTCCACGCGAGGGGATGATTTTCGTCTATCGAGTAGGACCCACGCGCTTTTGCTCTTGTCAGTTGTCTGTTTCTATCACTTACTGCTTTTGTTAGTACCTCTAGCTTTTCAGCTTTGTCTAGGAGTATCAAGAGTACAATATAGAGTACACGTCAATTGATATTTAATTATACTATATTAATATATATATGTACACATCAATGGTACCATTCATCCCCTCTTTATTTTTCTTTCAAAATACTCCATTATTTATGGAGTACATATTATTTTGGTAAATACATCCGTAACTTTCTTGTTGAGGGTCTATTAAAAATAATATTTCTATCTCACAAAAGTAAAAACAAAGTTTGCATACACCAACTCTCTCCCGACCACCGGCAGGAATATACACTTTGCTTTTCTTTAAAAATACTCTATTTATTTATGGAGTACATATTATTTAGGTTGAATACATCAATAATCTAGGGACCAAATCGTAAATATTAAGCAATTTGGGGTCCAAAAAGATAATATCAGAAAGTGATCCGGACGGGACGGGCGGCGGCGGCACGCGTGTGGGCTTAGCCTTGAACCCAAGCACATCTATGTCCTCCCTCCTTTAAACACATGAGATACCCCTTGGGGCCCCAAACCCTTAACCACTTTAGAGACTTATAAAGAGAACAATTCTTCCTTTTTCCACCGATGTGGTAGATTTGACCCACACCATATTTTCATGCCTCAAACACCTTACTTCGTGGATCAATATCTCTTTCATTTCTCAATGAAATTTGACGATTCTTGGCCCTACGGTCATCTACTCACTTAGTAGATTATGCATGTGAGAAGAGACAAAGCCTCCAACATGCGGAACACTAGTGTTTAATTCATTATAGATGGGTGGACGTACCTCCCCGCCAAAGGCAAATTTCCAACAATCCCCTCTATGAAAGAGAGATTTTGGCGCACACACAATGTGCCTACTTTCAGCAATCTTTCAACGTAAAGATATTGCATCAGGAGAGGTAGCTTCCGCTTTGAACCTTCCCTAGTTGAATACCACCGGACTTACTTACTGCGCGGTGAACGTGATGTCTTGAACCGTCAGTGTTTAGTGTAAGCCAAGACAATGATACCAACACAATAACTCTCCTTATTCATTTTCATTCTTATAGTTTTGTCCGTTGTGGCCGTGGACACACTTGGATTCTTAAGTGCGTTCATTTGAGGCGGTCTGTCCTCTCACTTAAATAGGTGATCTCCTACAAGGTATCCTGATATACCCCACTTCACAAGTGTTAGGAATCATTAAAAGTTTCCCCAACCTTAACCTCAACTATTTGAGGATCGTTAAAGGTTTGGAAGCTTAATCTTTACCCACCATGCAGGTAGCACTTTAATGTCTATCGCGGGAACAACTTTGGATTCATGTTTCCGTACAGAAATCATCATCCGAAGTACTTCTTGCTTCCACCGAAGCGCTCAACTAAACCTCTTGCAGCTTAGTTTTCCCATTGAACCAAATTCTTGGGATCTCCAATCAGTATGGTTGGGTTACCACCGCAATGGTTAGTATTGTTTGGGTTTTAAGCCCATTCCCCTAGACATGCAGAACATTTGATCTCCGGGTAGTCCCTTAGTTAGTAAACAAGGAAGTGACACCCGTGATGATCAACTGCCATACAGTTTTATATCTCCGACAGATTCTGACAGATATGTCCAGACGTCGTCATCCGTGTCCTTCCTGAAGCCACAGTGTATAACTGCTGAAGGCACGGATTTCTCCCAATAAGGGACGTCCTCTAAGGAGTCATGAAGTTACTCAACTTCTTTCATGCTTTGTATAAAGCGATAAACTCTGATTCTATCATGAATCGACCAATGCAAGTTTACTTAGAGGATTTTCCAAGACCTACCATACACATTTATTTGTGGCTTTGGTGTTCTTCATAGCTGATGTCCAGTTTCCATAATTGTGTTCTCCCAGAACCGCTGGACATCCAGAATACTATAATCCGTAAATAAGCGAATAATTCAGATATCATCATATACAACTTAACGCCTTCTATTGATCATTTATTAAGATCATCAGTGAACCTTAGTTTAACTGATCTGTTTGTAGGCCGATACCAGGTCGGTTGTAGTGTGTACAATACATTGAACTTCGCGTGACCTGTGCATATCGCTCCTTGTTTATGGGTGCACCATGATTTCAATCAGTTATATGATTCATATCCATTGGTGGCTTCAACGAGACTGTCAACTATCTCACAACTGAGTTTGGAGTTAGACCAGTCCATTTGATGTCTTAGAAATCCAATTCCTAAGATGTCATCTATGATACCCATATCTTTTGTTTCAATATAATTTCCACTCTCAGACTGTTGGTTTTCCAACTGTTGGCTTTCTAACTTCAGAGTCAATGTTTCTGTGGTCAGATTCATTGTTTCTGTTTTATCTGAAACTTCCAGGACTAAAATGTAAACATTTCAGGGACCAAAAAGAAAGTTCAGGAAGAAGCCCAACAGTCCAGCAAACCAACTCTGATCCTCCACTTCCAACTCTCTGGTTAGGAAGACTGTTTCAAAAATCATGCCACGCAAGACTGCAATGGCCCTGGATGTTAAGCTACTCACATGGCAGTATATGTACAAGTAGCTGATGCCTTATACTCGACACTAGATCCATCTACTTCGTACTCACATTTGAGTATCTTTTTTCACAACCCAAAGGTTCTTTTCCCCGGAGGAAGATCAACTATTACGCAAGTATGATTCTATATGATGGAATTCATTTCTCTCTTTGTAGCTTCTTTCCAAAGCAGCACTTTTGGAGATGACAATTATTTGTTAATTGTCCATGGTTCATTCTCAACCATACAAGTTAGAAGGACTGGAACAAGTTTTTGTCCCCTTCTTTGCTCCGTCTTGGTTCAACATCTAGAATCCCTGAGTTCTGCAGATCTGGAATATTAAGTTCCGGATAGCCAGCAACTTTCGAGTCCTGTAGATATGGAACGTCTAGTTCCGGACAGTCAGGCCTTCGCGGGTTCTTGTTAACCTTGAGCAATTACTCCTTTTTCCTTTTCAAGGAAAGTTATCTTCAAAGAATTCATCATTTTTTACACCAAGAGACGATAAGCACTACTGTTATTTGCAGATCCAGTGAATATGCAATCTACAGTCTTAGGTACAACTTGACTTATTTCGGTATTCCAACTTTTACCAAGCCACCACACATCACAACATTTGTATGTGAGATCTTTTCTATGTTTCACACGGAGAGTTATCCTTATCCTTATATGTATTTCTGTTGACAATCGCATTAGCGGTAAGGATCGCCTTGCCCCACATATTTTGGGCGTACGATTTTGCGCGGCTAACACCATTGGACTAAGGTGAGTAATGAGAAGTCGTTTAATGAACGATGTTTCACATTCTCCCCCTCTATCACTACGAATTCCTCAATCCGTAGGCTTCGTGGATTTTCAACTTCTGCTTTGTAGCGCTTATCTGCTTCAACAACTTTATCTTTGCTTTTTTGACAAAGGATACAATACGTTGTACCATCATCAATGAAGGTCACAACGTACTTGTCTACCCCCTCTATTTTGTATAAACTTCAAATCACCCAAGTAGGTGTGACTTAGTTCTAGAGGAGCGGTACTTCTTTCACTATTCCTTTGACAGAACTTGGAAAGGTGATTTTGCCTCTTCACCTACCTCACATTCATTTTGAGGGTTTATGTCGACAGAAGGCAACAATCTCAACATCGTTAGCTTTTGAATGACTTTTTATTTAACGTGTCTTAATTCTATGATGGCATAGATGCACGGATTACAAATACATCATTCATTTGGCTACATACATACTGTACAATTCTTAGTTCTTACAGACCTGTTGGACTAGTCTCAAACCAGCTTGACCAACAATGTCCCTTAAACCAAGTTTGGGACATGTATCACCTCATTTTAGAGTGATCCCATTCCCTGAAGTCCTATTGAGGACAACCTCTCCAGCCCCTTTGATTTTAGAGGTGGCGTTGCTTCACATGAACAACCTTTTGCCCGTGGTTAGGGCGTAATCGGATCATATGTGATCTGGATACTCTGGCCCACTCCAGTTGCTTTGGCAGACTGAGTGTCCAATTTCTTTTCTGCCTTTTTTAGGCCTTCAGATCATTTAAGACCTGGAAACTCTGGCTCACCATACTAGGTGTCCATTACTTTTCCTATAAAATGAATTCTGGCCCCACTCCAGTCGCCCGTAGGCTTTGTATGACTGAGTGTCCAATATCATCATATCAAAGGAATTTTGGCCCACTCCAGGCGCCCGGAGGCTTTGTATGACTGAGTGTCCAATATCATCCTATCAAAGGAATTTTGGCTCACTCCAGTCGCCCGGAGGCTTTGTATGACTTAGTGTTCAATATCATTCTATGAATGATCTTCTGCCAAACAGTGTAACAGGCTCAACGTCTTTAGCTTTTAGACTTTTTCCGTTATGATTGGTTCCCAGACAATTCTTAGCGCTTACTTAAGAGTGGTAACAGTTTTCGCACAGTTAGTGGAGTTTTCTCCATCGTATGTGCGAACATACTTTACACACTTTTAATAACTACACTTAAAAGAATGGATCTTTTTAAATCGTTTACAAAGTCCAATCTTCAAACGGGAAAGAAGAAGAGATTAAACTTCTGATTTTAAAGCGTAAGGAATATAAATTATTTCGTAAACATTTTCATATTCCTCCTTACTTTTAAGCCATTTTTAATCAGACATCATTTAATCTTTATTCTTGACAAGGAAGAAAATAACTTATCCTAATTTCAGATTCTGGCCCACTTCAGTCACTTCATCGGACTGAGTGTCCATTTCCTCCTTACCATAATTCAGATCCTTTGTCTGGGACAGATATAGGCCTTCTGCTGCAAGATAGAACCATATCTTCAGCCTTCTCCTCTTGTCTCAGTTGACATCCTCAGCCTATCGTGAGCATTTGTTCCCACCACTCTCGGGAGCGGTGACACCATGAACACGCTGACCTTCAACAACATCATCATCACTCTCTTCAAGCAGAAAACCACAGCCATATCCAGTTTGGTCACACAACTTTTGACCGACATCTTTCGAACATTAATACTAATACAATCTTGTCTTAAGTTGTTGTCTTTCTATTGTAAAGCATTACGGGAAGTAAATAAATATTACAAGTATTCGAAATGATAAACAAATAGCTAATCTTCAAAACTGCCGCAAAGTTGTTGGGTCTTGAATCTTGATGACCTGAAATCAAGAAACACTAAATCTGGATGGTTACAACTGTGTGCTGAGTCGAGTGATTGCACTCTGTCCTTAAGACAAGATTGCCCCGTATTTATGCTTTTATGTTAGCAGGCAATAGTCTCCAAAGATAAAACAACACTTTAATCTCAACACTACAAAGCAAATAAGTTGAGTCTGACGAAGAAAACAAATATGAATCGACTTGCTAAAGAAATGGAAAAGGAAAGAAGAGTTTCTGTTTTCGTCCAATGTTTTTGGACTGACTTTCTCTTCTGTTTTGTCTCTGTGTATATAGTGTGTCTCTGTTGTGTATATCTCGTGTATATGTGTGTCTTTCCTCACTATTTTTCGTCACTGTATGTCTTTGTATATATACCATAATTGAGCCAAAAGGCATCAATATATAGCATGGAGGAGGGACTCATCAACTGCCACAAACAATGCTATTAATATCCATTAGTGAGGGTTGTTAATGGCCATTAGAGAGGGCTCTTAATCGCCATTAGAGAGACTGATTATGGTCATTGAAGGAGGGCTATTTATGGAGGAGTTAACATACTTGGCTGGTTAATGCTCCAAAAAACAGTGTAGGCAGAAAGTTTCTGCCTTCCGTCATTCCCAAAATCAACTTTCCAGAAACTCTAGGGACCAAACTGTAAATATTAAGCAATTTGGGATCCAAAAAAATAATATCAGAAAGTGATCCGGACGGGACGGGCGGCGGCGGCGCGTGTGTGGGCTTAGCCTTGAACCCAATCACATCTAGGTCCTCCCTCCTTTAAACATATGGGATATCCCTTGGGGTCCCAAACCCTTAACCACTTTAGAGACTTATAAAGAGAGCAATTCTTTCTTTTTTCCCACCGATGTGGTAGATTTGTCCCACACCATATTTCCATGCCTCAAACACCTTACTTCGTGGACCAATATCTCTTTCATTTCTCAACGAAATTTGACAATTCTTGGCCCTGCGGTCATCTACTCACTTAGTAGATTATGCATGTGAGAAGAGACAAAGCCTCCAATATGCGGAACACTAGTATTTAATTCATTAAATATGAGTGGACGCACCTCCCCGCCAAAGGCAAATTTCCAACATCAACTTAATCTTGCATGTTGAGTATTGTATTTTTCTATATTGAAGTTCTTCTAGAGCCGTTTGTCCATTGTTAATCATGAAATTTGATTAAAACTTGAAAGCATGGATGAATGCAAGAAAGTTGGATTTTATGAAAAGTGATAGTTATCTGAAGATGTTTTTTTCAATCTTATATCATAATGAAAATCTTTCATATACAGATGTTTTAATAGATCATATTTGTCCATTTGTTGGGCTTTTACTAAATTTATCAATATATGAAAAAATTGTTCGTAGTTGGGTAAAGTAAATGATCGACTTTATATATTGGGCGACTGACAATAAAAAAATACAGATACAATCTAAATAAAGAGATGTATTTTATTTAATTTGATTGATTTAAATATTTAACACCTAGATGTTGAGATTTATTTTAAGGTAAAAGCTAGTGAAACTGAACCCCATATAAGCTTTCACCTTAAAAGGAATAATTTCATAGACAACTTCAGATTTGAATTCATAACACTTATTTTCTTTATGATATTATACTTATCTCCTTTATTTTAATTTTTAATGTAAACCTATTTATCGTTAATGTGTTGAACTCACGGGACTTATAAGTAACTATTCACTAAAATAAACTAGAATTTGTTATCTGACCGAGTTCACCAATTTGGACTTTTGTTATTACTCTAAGTTGCAGTAATTAAATAATGGACTGAAATTACGACACGGAAAGTGATGTTACAAATTCAAATTTAGTAGAGATTAATGTTCCAGCGTCATGTGGTCAGTGTTGCTAATTAACCGGATTAACTATTCAGAATAGATTAACGCCTAAATTCCTATGGAATCAATCTACTAAGAATGCAATGAGTTTACGATATGTGATTGAATAAAGTAAATATGTATATTTCTATCCTAACCACAAATATGTACTCTAATTCTAGAATTTAGATAAAGTTTTCTTTAACTTTTCTCAAATCTAATAGGAGTAAATTGCTGGCCAAATAATTAAGTAATTGTTGGGAGATTTTACTTTTGTACTTTATAAAGCAGTACGGGAAGTATATAATTATTACAAGTATTCGAAAGGATAAACAAAGATTCAATAATTCAACTAGAAATCTGAAATTACAATTGTTGCACAAGAAAAACTGAAAACTGTTTTTGCTGAGTCGAGTGTGACACTCTGTCCTTAAGACAATATTGCCCCGTATGTATCCTTTATACGTCCTGGACAATTTGTCTCCCAAGATAAAACAACAATGGAACACTTGAGCAAAGGAAACTCAAGTGCTACCGTGAAGAATATTGAGTAACGAAATGATGCTTGGAAGTTGTAGGAAGAAGAGTTTTCTGCTTGTGTAACCTTCTGTATTTTCGTGTATATGTGAGTCTTAGTGTTAGTTTCTCAACAATGGTGTAAGAGGGTGTTTATATAGGTGAGGGAGGATCGAAGCGCCTCCATAACAGCCAAATAATGGCCATTATGGAGGTAGTAAAGTCACCAACATAAATGGTGAAAGACCAACGGATTGGCCATTTATAGGAGGAGTAATTCAGCCAAAATAAATGGCCGAATTGAGTGCTTGACATTTCTGCTTTGACTGTCCAAATTCTGACTTTCTGCAAACTTCAGGGACCAAACTGTACATCTGAAAGAATTCTGATCCAAACTGTACATCTGAAACTTCTGGGATCAAACTGTACTTCTGGCAAAGTTTTCTGGCCCAAAAAGATAATATCAGAAGACCCACAGCCCGTGACCCGTGACCCGTGACCCGTGACCCGTGAACCGTGAACCCGAGAACCTGGAACCCGAAACTCGAAACCGGAACCGGACGGGACGGGCGCGCGGCGGCTGCGCGCGTGTGGTCTTTCCTCGAACCGAAGCACATTTAGGTCCTCCCTCCTTTAAACACATGGGATACCCCTTGGGGTCCCAAACCCCAAACCAATTTCGAGTCTTATATACACAACAATTCTTTCTTCCTCTACCGATGAGGGAGAATTGAACACAATACCACACTTTTCCATGCTTCAAACACCTCACTTCGTGAACTAATATCTCTTTCATTTCTCAATGAAATTTGACGATTCTTGGCCCTACGGTTATCTACGTACTTAGTAGATCATGCATGTGTGAAGAACCGGATTCTCCAACATACGTAACACTAGTGTTTAAGCTGTTAAAGTTGGTCGG